>JASKMD010000014.1:2065919-2093033 GCA_030144725.1 Haematococcus lacustris | reverse complement strand
GGCGTTGCGCATGCAAGCCATTGCAGCGCGCATGCAGCAGGCGCACAGCAAGCTGCCAGGCAGAGGGGCTGCCACGCAAGGTGGGCTCAAGGGCAGCCTGAGGGGGAGCCTGGGGGAGGGGATGAGGGAGAGGAGGGGGAGGAGCGGGGTAGGGGGGCGAGAAGGTGTCGAGGAGGGGGAGCACCGGGCGGTCAGAGGGTCCAGGAGCAGGCTGCAGCTGGGCCAGGGGGGGGGGGGGGGCGCGCAGGAGGCGCGCATTCCGGTATATACCTCCTCCTTCCCCTCCTTCCCCTCCCTTCTTCTCCTCCTCCTCCTCCTCCTCCTCCTCCTCCTCCTCCTCCCCCCCCTCCTTTTCCCTCTCCTCCCCACCCTCCTCCCCCTCCTCCCCCGCCTCCCCCGCCTCCCCCTGCGCCCCCCCCCCTTGGCCCAGCTGCCGCCTGCTCCTGGTGTTGTGCAGGTCCTGCTTGACCTGTCCAGCCGCACTGACATCGAGAAGCCCAGCCAGCAAAAGCACCTGCTGCCAGCCGTGGTGGTGGGGGAGGTGGAGCAGCTGCAGCCAGGGGGGGACGCCCCTGCGCCCCAGACAGCAGAAGCAGGTAGGGCCAGTGGGGGGGGGGCTGGAGGCTGGGGGGGAGGGTGGCTGGCGGCTCCATGGCCAGGGGTGCAGTGGTGGTGCCAGGGGGGGGGGGACGCCAGGCTGAGCTGAGGAGCATGCAGGGGTCAGGCAAGGGTGGGGGTGAGGGGGGGCAGGCGCTGTGAGGTAAGGCCACTAGGGGCGGATGTGATCCAGCCATCGCTTCTCCAGCTCCTGCTCCTCCTGCTGCGGCTGCTGCTGCTGCGGCTACCATAGGCTACCGGGCCACAGCCCCTGACCCCCTCCCATGCTTTTGCAACCCCTGCCTGACCTTGACGCCCATGGGCCCCCCCCCCCCTCCTCCCCCCCCCTGATCAGGTCAACCCGGCAAGAGCCTGCCGCCCGGCAGCTTCTACCTAGCGCTGGGCGCTGACAACAGGCTGCTGCGCATCAGCGTGCTGCATGTGGTGAGCGGACCCTCACCTGGCCCTACCCCGCTGCCTGCTGCCTGCTGGCTGCTGTGAGACACCGCCCCCTGCCAGCTGAGGACCCCCGCCGCTGACCTGAACCCTGACCCTGACCTGACCCTCGCCTCGCCCCATTGCTGCCGCTCGTTGCTTGGCCATGCAGTGTTGGGCTGACGCGCCTGCCTGCCTACCTGCTGGCCTGCTTCTCGCCCCCCTCTATCCCCACCGCTTCATCAGGCTGCTGCTGCTGCTGCCCCTGCTGCTGCTGCTGCTGCCCCCCTTGGCCAGGTGGCCGTGGACGAGGGCTGCCAGCGGCAGCCTGTCCCCTGAGGACGTGGCCAAGGTCCAGGCAGCAGCAAGCAGCGTCAGGAGGGGGGGGCTGGACATGGCTCAGTGGTGGGTGGAGGCCGGGGGGTGGGGGCCGGGGGGTGGGGGGGCAGCGCCATGGTGTTGCAGTGAACTGTGCCCCTGCTGCCCCTGCCCCTGCCCCTGCCCCTGCCCCTGCCCCTGCCACCTGCCCCTGCCCCTGCCCCTGCCCCTGCCCCTGCCCCTGCCCCTGCCCCTGCCCCTGCCCCTGCCCCCTGCCCCTGCCCCTGCCCCTGCCCCTGCTGCTCCTGTTGCTACCTTGACTGCGAGCGGGGACTGATGGCAGGCAAATGCGATGCGGGGCAAGCTTTCAGTCAAGGCAGCAACAGGAGCAGCAGCAGGGGGCAGCAGGGGCAGCAGGGGCAGCAGGGGCAGGGACAACCTGAGGGAGCATGAGTAGTGGCCTGTCAGGTTCAGCCCTGGCTGCATCAGAGCATGCATGTGCTCCCCTACACCTTGCCACCTGGAGCTCCCCACCGGTGGGGTGGGGGCCGGGGGGTGGGGTCATCACAGCAGCTACTGGCTACCACAGAGTATGTCCGGCTGCACCGGCCCCTCTGGCTCAAGCTTGTGTTCCTGCCTCCCCCGCTCCCCCCCCTTGTGCCCTGCAGCTGCCCACAGCTCCGGCCTGGCTGCAGTGGGCGGCAGCGGCACCGCACTGGTTGCCCTGCAGCTGCAGACCCAGGCGCAGGCGCTGGCTGTGGAGCCGGGCCTGCAGGCAGCCATCATGAAGGCCAAGGCGGTGAGGGGCACGGCACGGGGCAGCCTGGGGGTCAGACGGCTGGGGCTAGGGGTGGGGCAGGGAGGCAGGCAAGGGGGCCAGGGAGAGGCCGGGGGGCCGGGCCAGGGGACGGAGGGGGCACGCAAGCAAGGCGGGGAAGGTAGCAGGGGTTAAAGGGGAGGGGGTCAACAGGAGAGGTCAGGAGAAGGATGGTGGGGTGAGGGGGAGGGGGGCTGGTAGGGGGCAGTGGGTGCTGTGGCGGCGGTGCAGGCGGTGTTGCGGGGTCTTGTGTTTGGTGGTGTGTAGCCTGGTGTCCTGCCTGCTGTGGCCGTGGTGCAGGAGCACAAGAGCTCCATGAGCAGTTTGGAGTCACAGCGCAAGTCCTTTGCTGTCAACAATGGCCTCAGCACCAGCACACACGCTGACAGGTGAGGGGGAGGGGGAGGGGGAGGGGGAGGGGGAGGGGGAGGGGGAGGGGGAGGGGGAGGGGGAGGGGGAGGTGGGAGGGGGAGGGGGAGGGGGAGGGGGAGGGGGAGGGGGAGGGGGAGGGGGAGGGGGAGGGGGAGGGGAGGGGGAGGGGTGAGGGGGAGGGGGGAGGGGGAGGGGGAAGGGGGGTGCTCATGCTCATGCTCATGCTCATGCTGCCAGGTATGCTGGGCCATGTCCCTGCCCTTGCTGTTGGTGCTACTGGCTACTGGCTGCCAGGATTGCCATGGCCCAGCTGGCTCAAGCGCAGCGCCTGCAGTCCCAGGCCGCCAAGCTGAAGGCAGAGATCAGCGTGGTGGGGGAGGGACACCTGGCGCAAGTTCACGGTCAGTCACTCAGCTTCGCCGGCTTCATAGGCCGGGGGGGGCTGGGGGGCGGCAAGTTGAGGGACTCGCAGACAATGACGATGGCCCCTGCCCCCTCCAATGCGCTGCTGACCCTGGCCCTGACTCAGTGGTGTCCTGTGGTGTGATATGGTGTGGTTTGGTGTGACCAGGAGGTGGTGGACATCTTGACAGCCATGAACGCAGTGGAGGCAGGCACCCTCAGCATACTCCCCCTGGGCCTGGCGGCACGCAGCCTCCAGGTCAGAGGAGGCGCACACACCCGCCCGCCCGCCCGCCCGCCCGCCCGCCCGCCCACCAGCACAGCCCCCCACCTGCCCGCCTGCCTGCCTGCTTGCCCACGTGCTAAGTATTAACAGGCAAATGCGCGTCATGTCATGGTTGGGTGTGGTGATGAAGGGTGAGGGGGGGCAGTGCGGTGGCTAGGTGCTGGGTCCAAGTAGGGGGATGAGGAGTGTCTTCATCAGCTCGTGCCACCTGGCAATATCATGCCAGAGCTGCTCTTGGTGGGGGCTGCATGCTCCCCAGCCCTCTTCATCGCTCGACCGCATGCTTCCCATGCGCCTGTCAGTGACCCCGTCAGGGTCAGCTGATGATAGGGGCAGCTGGTGGTAGGGTTCTCGTTGTCAGGGGCGGGGTGTCAGCAGCGCAGCGGGTAGGCACCCATCCTGCTCCCAGCAAGGTGGTGGTGGGGGTGGTGGCGGGTGTGGTAATGGTGTGGCCGTGGTGGCAATGGCACTGTGACTGGTAATGCCGCCACCGCCCCACCCCTGCCACTGCCAATGCCTTGGGTGTTGCAGCGGCTGCAGCACTGGCCTGGTCGTGCATACGGGGTGTGTGGGTATGTGCTGTGCTGCTGGCTGCAGGGCCAGAACGAGCTGTGGCTGGCGCTGGTGCTGACCCACCCCGTCATCATGCAGCTCAGTGGGCCGCAGCTGGCGGGGCTGCTGGGGGCTATCCTGTCGGCTGAAGTGCTGCGCAAGTCCACCGCCATCTTCACCGCCTACTCCGCCAGTGATGAGGTGCAGCAGCAGGGGGCTGGCCTGCCCAGTGATGAGGGGCAATGGCAGTGGTGCAGGCGGCAGGGGCAGCAGCCAGGGGCAGCAGCAGCAGCAGCAGCAGCAGCAGGGGCGGCAGCACTAGCACGGGCAGCAGTTGCTATGCTGTGGCTGTTCAACCTCTGCTTCCGCTGCTGCTGCGGCTGCTGCTGCTGCTGCTGACAACAGTCTGGTGTTGTGTTGGTGTGGGTGTGCAGCTGGTGATGGCGGTGGATGCGCTGGAGGAGCAGCGCCAGCTGCTGAGTCAGCTGCAGGCAGACGCGGGGCTGGGCTACTGGAACGACGCCCTGCTGCTGGACCTGCGCCTGGCAGGCATTGTGGAAGCCTGGGCCGCAGGGGCTACCTGGCAGCAGGCACGTGGCGGCGGGGCAGGCCAGGCGGCAGGACTGGAAACAGGCCAGGCCAGGCAGCAGAGCGATCCAGGCAGCAGGGTCAGTTGGGCAGCAGGGCCAGGCAGGGCAGTGGGGTAAGCAGCGGGGCAGTCACAAGTGTCAATGGTGGGCAACGTACCAGGGCAGACTGGGCAACTGAGTAGGCATCAGCTGGCTGTGATATGCTGCAAGGCAGGTTGCACCCCGACCTTATGGTGGATATCACCGGCACTCTTACTTGGCGCCGCTGCGGGTGGCCGATGCTCCGCAGATCATGGCTGATTGCGGGATGGACGACGGCGACATCGCGCGCCTGCTGATCCGCACCGTGGACCTGCTCAAGCAGATCACGCATCAAAATGCGCTGCTGCCTCACTTGCGCGAAGCTGCGCGGGAAGCTATGAAGGGAATGGACAGGAAGCCCATCGCGGAGACGCTGATTTGATGTATGGCGCGTCAATAGCATACAACATTGGGTTTTATCGGCAGGCTTGACACGGATCGCCAGCATCGCAAGGCTCTCCAGGAGTACTGGCGGCTATGATGGCCAGCAGGACGCCAAACACGCGACTGTCACACCCCCGAGCCGCATTTTGGCTGCGCAGTACCGCCTCGTCCGGACTGACGGCCGGGCTACCGTCACACATATCACGCTACTGGCATCCGGCATGCCAAGGGGCTGCAGTGAGCGGTTTAGGGCACGGCATGAGATTTTGGGACACCAGTCACGTAGGCAAGTGTGAGTAAGAACTTGGTGCCGTTGGTGATCAGAGCAAACATGGGCACTCCGGACGCTGGCAGAGAGGTTATTATGCCCCATGCCGGTGTGACTGGTCAGTAGTACCAGTCACAGGCTAGTTGGCTATTGAGAGTAGTGCTCAGTGAATATGTGCCGCGCAGCTTGGCGGTCAGAGACAATTAACTAACCTGCAGAGGAGGACCTCATTCGGTTGTCAGGCGCTGACAAGGAGCCAACCTTGGCATCAGGGCGGCTGTAACATTGTTCTCACTGCGCCAGATTGATGTGCTGATTACATCTCTCGCGTGTCTTATCATCAAAGACGTTAGTGCCATCATCACCAATGAAACAACATGGCAACAATGCAGCTATCACAATGCGGGCAGAGCTTTGCAGTGCGCACTGCACCATACCCTAAATCCTGGCCAAGACCCCATCACCCCATCACGCTGAGAACATTAGGGTGATGAGGCTCTAGGGTGTTGAGGCCCTAAGGTCTTAATGTTCGATTTTTACAGTTATGTAAAGACTTTTTCAGATTCTGTCTATGCCACATAACGTTAAGTATGTTACTAGCAACAGTCGCGCGTTACCCGGGCCCCTTCATGTGGCAAGTAACTATTCTGCTCCATGTCTACATGTCAACTGCAGCCGCGGTACAGCATCCAGCTGCCGCTCTTATCAAGTAGTCGCTAGCTGGTACCGCAACGCTACCCCGTTGGAAACCTCGCACCTCCCACCTTGCAGTAACACAAGGCAAACGCAGGCTCGACAAAACAGGTGCAGCGGCTGTAGATGGCACGCTCTTCGACGCGAACTACGGTACAGGTTGCTGCACTTCCTGCCCCACACCGCAGCCCTCAAGCATCTTACAAATGAACTGCAGATGAGAGAAACAGACCATACACACGGGGTTCAAGAGGAGCATTGCGCGTGCAAAAAGAATTGGTGCCCAATCTGCCGCGCTCCTATTTGCGCACCCGTTCGTGACACGCAATGGACAGATGACGCGGTAGGAGCTCCGGACAAGGCAGGATTGAGTAGCACTGCCTGACGCCGCGGCCCGCGCCCCTGTTGCGCCCTTCCCCGACAGCGCTTTGGTCCTTCATCACGGCCCCTGCTTTCTGCATGGACATTCCTATACTAGCTTGCACGCTTCCTTGACGCGGTAATCAAAGTGGCTGACAGCCACCGTGACCCTGCCCCTTTGTTGCCCTGCTCTGCCATTCCCTGCCATTGGCTGCCATGGCCTGACCTGCGCATCTTTTCGCTGACTCGACCTGAACCGCCCCGCCTTGCCCTGACCGCCCTGCCCTGCATTGAACCGAACTGAACTGAATTGACCTGACCTGGTGCACACGCTTGCACGCAACGCCACATCTCCACCCTCCTTGTCCACCGCCATCTCTTGCTGCTGCAGCTCAAAACCAGCTACCAGCGTGACTACGACAAGAAACGTGGCCTCAGGCGCGAACCCAGGCGTGAGTCCCAAGCCCCCACCCCACGGGCTACAGCACCCACACTCCTTGCTCAGCCCAGCCTCTCTCAGCGCTAGGGCCTGGCCCACTGGCCACCACAGCAACCTTATACATAGCAGCAAACCACCATAGCCCACTGGCCACCTTCACTTTTGTTAGAGTTTTCTATATAGCAGCAGGAGCTTATGCCTGCACTCCATGGCTTGAATGTCTTTGCCGGGGGTTACAAGGCCTGCCCCCAGCTGTCCAAAGTCATGGCATGCAAGGCGCCTGTACTAGGCAGCTCAGCCTGCCTTCATGACACCTTCGACTCGATAGCGCCCAGCCAGCACCTTGGCCCTCAACCTTGAGCCTTCACTGCAGTGGAACACTCAGCGTGGACCCCTGCAAAACGATATTATTCCTGTGTGGAGTTCCCATCACATGGCATGGCTTATACATGGCATACACATGGTCATGGTTGCCTACAACCTACACTATTGCTTGACCCAGAGGGCTACTGTGTAGAGTTGGCATGACAAGACATGCGCTAATTGTAAGCTGATGACAGCTCAACAAAGGGGGCCACACACTACGGTGCCACAGCAGGCTGCTGCTGCTCCTGGGCCTTGGGTGGCTTGTCTTGCAGCCGCTTGCAGTCCAGGCCAGGGTACCCCTTGCCCTTGGCTGGCAGAGCTCCCTGCTCTGGCCAGTAGCACAGCTCCAGTGGACGCCACCTGCTCTCCCCAATGCGCTGCATGTTCAGAGCTGCATTGCAGTCCTGGTCCAGCCACCTGCTTCGCTGTGGTGCTGACTTGGCTTTGGCAGCCTTGCCCTGGGCCTTGCCTTTACCCTTGGTGGGCTTAGCTGCCGGCTCAGCCTCGGAGCGCTTGCTGCGCTTGGCTGGCGGGGGAGTGCTGGGTCCAGGCTCTGAGGCTGCTGGCTGTGTGGCTGCCTGGCTGCTGCGTGGGGCCTGTGGGGGCTTGCGAGGGGCCACTACTGGGCACCACATCAGGCCCCTCACTGGCTGGTCACGCTGCTGGCTCTAGGCTGGGCGCACAAGGCGGTGATGCACCTGCCCTGCTGGGGGCTTCAAGTCCACAGGCCTGGTGGCCCTGCGTTTGTTCAGCTGCCTCTCACAGGGCTGCTTCCCATTCACTGCTGAGCTGACCCGGGTGGTGCAGTGCTCATCCACAAGCACCACCCTGCCCCGCCGCTGGTCTGTCCCCCTGGGCCTGCACACCACCTTGCAGCAAGCACGGAGCACCGCATCAGCACCCCACCCTCCCGCTGTGCCAATGCCAGCTGCGCCATAGAACACCACCAGCTGCTTGGCACGCCCATGGCGCTCCATGGACACCTCCGCCATGTCCTCCTCCCAACTGAAACCATGCACACAAGGCACACACATGGTGGCTGACATGGTGGCACATGGTTAGGCATGTCACAGGCAACACCTCTTTCACCCACCACCTCTCAGTCCCTTACCCTCCCTACCACCCACCCACCCAGCAATCCTCACCTTCTTGAAGAACTGCTCCAGCGCCCGGTCCTGGGCTCCGTACAGCCGCTGCCGGCTTACACCTCGTCCGCCACCATCTCTTGCTGCCAGACCAGCTACCAGCGTGACTACGAAAAAGAAGTGTGGGCGCCCAGCCAGCAGCACTGGGCCCAGGTCTGCTGCTCTGCCCCATGCGCTTGACCTTGCAGCCAACAGCTGGGGTCACCCCTCGCCCCCACCCTAACTGACTGGCCCAGGCAGCCCTGTAGGCAGCCCCCAGCAGCCAGGACGCGGTGCAGGCTGTGGAGATCACGATGAAGGCTGAAGAGGAGGCTGGACCCTGCGTCACAGCACCAGCCGTGGAACACGTTGATGAAGAGCATGTCACGCAGGGACAGCTTCTCTCTGCACACGGCACTGCGAGGAATCTGCACATGGCCTCCTTAAGCCTGCTTGCGCCACTCGTCTGATGGCCTAACCCTGACCCTTACTCCACCCCTACACACCCCTGCCCCCTAAACCCAACCCCCCTCCCCCTGGTTGACAGCCCCACAGCACAGGGTGATGGTGGGGTTCATTGGCCGTCATGGTCACGCTCAGGCAGGGTGGTCAGGGGTGGTGTCAGCAGCGATGAGGCTGCCCAACTGTGCGCCCGCAGAGCAGGAGCTGCTGCCCTCCCGGCCCTTCAGCGGCGTCACCACCCAGCGGGCTGACTACACCCCTAAGGCAGCCAGCCCCTTGTGAGTACAGCCAAGGGGGGCCAGCCAGGGGGGCAGCCAACCATCCCTATCGTTACAGTGCTACTCTAGTCTGCCTGTCTTCGTCCATACCTTGCCAATGAAGCATAGAGCGCAGGAGCATCTATGGTTGTGCAGGCCTGCAGGCAGTCGTTGGGGTGTGCCATTTAACAGTTTCCCGGGCTGTTGGGAATGCAGTGTAGCCCCGCCCCGCCCTGCTCTGCCCTACCTCGCCCCACCCCGCCCTGCCCTGCCCTGGTTGCTGCCGGCCTGCTGCTGGCTTGAGGACAGTGTGAGGGCGCCGGAGGGGCCAATGCCACGCCTGCCCTTCATCGCTGGCACCACCTATGACTACTTCCACGACCGCAAGGTGGCTCAGCTCCTTAAACCAGGCTAGGCCAGGTCAGGGCAGGCTGGGTCAGGGCAGGCTGGGTCAGGGCAGGGCAGGGTAGGGTGGGGCAGGGTAGGGTGGGGCAGGGTAGGGTGGGGCAGGGTAGGGTGGGGCAGGGTAGGGTGGGGCAGGGTAGGGTGGGGCAGGGTAGGGTGGGGCAGGGTAGGGTGGGGCAGGGTAGGGTGGGGCAGGGTAGGGTGGGGCAGGGTAGGGTGGGGCAGGGCAGGGCAGGGTGGGGCAGGGCAGGGCAGATCAGGCAAGGCAAGGGCAGGGTGGGGCAGAGCAGGGCGGTCTGACAAGGATAGGGCAGGGTGGGGTGGGCCAGGCCAAACCAAGCTCCCTGGTTCAGGCCCAGCCAGGGTATGGATGATGCCATGCGCGTTGGGCTATGACCCCTGACCCCTCCGCCCCACTCCTGCCCCTGTCCTGCAGCAAGGCGCACCCTCCACCCCCTTGGACCGCAGCATCCCGGACTACCACGTGCCCTTTGTGGGCAGCACCACACAGCGCGACGACTACGTGCCAAAGGGCCCAGGGGCAAGGCCCTTCTCGTGAGTGCTAGGCGGCTGGGCAGGCAGGCAGGCAGGCGGGCGGGCGGGCGGGCGGGCAGGCAGTGGCAGCTTGGGTCATACCTTCTCATATCTGCGCATACCTACTTATACCCAGGAGGCGATGTCACTCACTGTCGCACCTCCAAAGGGCAAGCCTCCAAAGAGCACTTCCAAAGGGCACCTCAAAGGGCGCTGCCGGCTTACACCTCGTCCGCCTCCTCAGGTCTAACAGCGCCTTGACTTCAATCACCGCCCTGTTGGGCAGAGCCTGCCAGAGCACCGCGGCAGCTGCGCCCACTGCTGCGCCTGCCGTACCTCCACTGCGCCTGCCGGCAGTGTCCCAGCTGCCGCTGCCGCGCTGGCTCTGCACCTAACCCGTCGCGTGCCGCTCTGATGCGCCGCAGCGCCCCGGTTGCGCCGTGGCCTCACCGCCCATTCGACGGCTCAACCACCTACACCGACGACTTCGTGCGGAAGCCATTGCCGCACCGCCTCAAGCGCTCGCAACCCCTGCTGCCATCCAGAAACACCGCTGGCAGCACCACATACGGTGCGACCATGCGCCTACTGACCACACCACACCGCGCCTCGTCACACCCGCAATGGAAGCCCCCTTTTCAACATGGCTTCTACACTGCCCCTGCCGCCCCTGCTGCCCATGCTCGTACCACCCCTCCTGGCCCTGCCCCTGCCGCCCTTCCTGCCCCTGCTCATACGTCGTACCATCCCTGCTGGCCCTGCCCCTGCCGCCCCCTCCTGGCGCCCCTCCTGCTGTCCTGCCTAGCCCTGGACCCCTGCCCCTGCTGCCCCCCTCCTGCTGCCCCCCTCCTGCTGCCCCCCTCCTGCTGCTTTCCTCCTGCTGCTGAGCCCGGATGTTGGCTGCAGGCACCGACTTCACTGAGCATCCCCTGCGGCCGCGCGATGTCATCTGCTGCGATCACCCGGACCACCCCCGCCAGCATTGGCACGCCCAGGCAGGCAGCTTGCAGCCCGGCAAGCTGTATGTGGGCAGCGCTTCGGGCCTGCTGTACAGGGGGTGATGAATGGCCACAGGCAGAGCGCAAAGGGGAGGGCGCGGTCAAGTTGTCAGAGCTGGCGCATTAACAGGACTGCGGCTGTAGGTGTGGCCGTTTGAGTTGCACGGCCTGAGAGAAACCGGTGAAGTAGGATTGCGTGCCTGCCTGGCCTAGATCAAGCAGTGAGGCCAGCAAATGTGGGGTCAAACAAGGTGGCTGGTTGCGGCGCCACGAATTCTGTGACCGCTTCCACAGCCAGTCAAACAGCCTTCCCTGCACGCCAACAGGTTTGACAGGGACGCCACCGCAGCGCTATGCCTGCAGAGCATTGTTGAGGGCAGGTGGCGGCCCTTGGAGCTGTGCTAGCGGCCTCAAGGCGGTATGCCGCTGAAGTGCAGAAGATGGCTGACACCCGCTGCAGCCGTGAGGCTGCTTGGCCGCCCTCCCCCTCTATGGCTCCGGGACTTTCCGCAAGGCACTCCAAGGCTAGGGCGTCAAAATAGTCCAGCGGGTGAGCAAGCAGATGCGAGGCCAGCCGCCATGACCCAGGCCTGAGCTGCCACCCAACCCCCCTCCCCCAGCTCAGCACCCAGCTGCCCGGGACCCCCTTTCCACGGCCGAGGCCCTCCTTGCCCAGGACCACCCTCCCCCTGCCCAGGACCAGCCCCTCCCTGCTGCACCTGGCCCAGTCCCACGACCCCAGGCTCCCCCGTGGGGCAGGTGGCTGGACCGGGACACCAACCCCTGCCTCAACTTCCAGCGCATTGGGGAGAGCATGCAACGCCCCCTGGAGCTGTGCAGCTATGAGGGCTTTGAGGCCCTGCCCCCCATGGGCAAGGAGTACCAGCAGGGCTACAAGCGGGTCAATGACCGGCTGCCCAAGGTCAGGCAGAGGTTGCACCGGGCTGCTGAGTACCGGCGGGGCATTGATGGTCGGGCCCGCAACGATGCATAGGGCCTAGTAGTTTGAGCAGGCTGTTAGCCTTACAGCTGTTGGTTTTGATGGGAAGCACAGTGGTCTCCAGTTGGCTAGAACAAAAACGCCGCACCCATTACTCGCACTCCGCACACCCACACTCCAACCCTATGTCCCGTGCCTTATAAGCGTCAAGCTGTTAGTTTTGATGAGGTGCCCAGTGGTCTAGGGGGAAAGTGCCATCGGTGTGGAGTTGGCAGTCATCAAGGGTGCGACCGAGGATGCTTCAATTTGATTTGAGTAGCTGAGTGAGATTTCCCACAGTCAAACATGTTGTTCCATGTTGAATGAGTTTTGTTTGTCTGAAATGTTGGCTGTAGAGGTGAAGTGGGTGTAGGGGAGTGTAACTCTTGGAGGGGGCGAGCTTAAACTCGGTCATGGTGTGGAGTTGTGTGACTGACTGTATGGCTTCGGCCCCGAGTCAGGCGTCCCAAACTAACGGAAAACCTACCCCTGGTGAAATAACGACGCCGCGTCTCAGCCACGCTGTTGATGTTTATGTGTCGCACATCAATGGATAGAGGACTCCGTCAGCTATGCGGTGCAACCTGTATCATTGTATACTGTGCACTGTGCTGAGTGCTATTGCGGCTCAAACCTCCACACTCAAATCCATGCATTTTTGCTCATGCGGGCCTCGTCGTGAGAGACCGCCGCGACCAACGTGGCCCAGGAGCACCTGCACACAGTGAGGGACATTCGCCGCAGTCAAAACGATTCACATGGCATGCCAAACCAATGTACTCTCCTCCACCCATGCTCGGAAATATACAAGGCTGCTGCATTGCTTGACTCCTTCGTGAGTAGTACCTACTACCTGGCCATTCTGCAAGGCCTCACAAGGTGTGTAGGCCATTGCTATGTCACCTTGCTCGACATGTTGGGTCCGATCCCTCCCGCCCGCCCTCCGTCCACTCCTACAAATTAGTCCCTGCGTTTGTCCCTGCGTTCTACCGACCTTGTCCGATCGGGCTGGAAATTTGATAGATGGTAGTTTTCAGAAAACAAAACATAATTTTCAGAAAAAGTATTTTGAAAAAATCAAAGGCGGCTGCGCTGTGGCCCTGGGGAGTTGGTGCAGGGATAAGTGCAGGGATAGGTTGCGGGCCACAGCGCAACAGCTTTTAGATTTTTCCAATTATTTTTCTTGAAAAATATGTTTTATTTGCTGAAAACTGCCATCTATCAAATTTTCAGCCCGATCGGACAAGGTCGGTAGAACGCAGGGACAAACGCAGGGACTAAATTGTAGGAGTGTCTGCGTGTCGAGCTCGTGTCCAGCTCCGCTCTGGCCCCCTACTGCTAAGCTGGAGGGGTGAGCAGCTCAGGGGATGCACCAGCACCAGCAGCTAGCCGCTGCCAGGGAGGGGCAGCAGGTCAGGGGTGGCACCAGCACCAGCTGCCCAGCTGCTGCCAAGGGGGGGCAGCAGGAGGGGTGGGCAGCCCAGGGGCGACACCTGCACCAGCACCTCTTTGCACCAGCACCTCCTTTCTCGGCTTTTAAGCCATTAGGACTGTGCAGATAAGCAGCCCTTGGTGACTTTACAAGTGCTTGAAGATGAGCACTCAACAGGCTGCGACCCATCGACTGGGAGGGGGTGGGTAGGGGTGGGAAGGTAGTGTTGGGATGGTACGGGCTGGGAGGGGGTGGGAAGGGGTTGGGAGGGGGTGGCGGGGCCGGGGGGGGGTTGGTAGGGGATGGGAGGGTGTAACGGAGCTGAGACTAGGGAGCCTGTGAGGGCGGGAGAACGAGACAGGACCCGGGGTCAGATAGAGTTCTGAGCCAAGGTACCTGTCTCTGCCCTCACAGAGCCTTAAGTACTCAAAACCATTCACATTCTTAGTCATCCACGTGTAAAGGGAAAAGGTGTACGTAAACTGTGAACTTCTGTGCTCGGTGCATCCGCCTAGGTTCGGAGCACCTTGCACAGAGAACAACAGAAGCATCCAGTGCAAGAAAAGAACAAGGTCACCCCCGCCATTGGCTGCACCCCCGTGGCTCAAGAGATAAAAACTTTCTCATTTCTGCACGGACAAGGCCGCCGATTCGTGCGATGAGCCGCTTATGGCCTGACTAGAGTGCGGTCAGCCACAGCGGTTCGCCGGGTGGCTGGCCCCCAACACGTGACGTGTTCTGGCGCTACGCAGGCAGCTTGGACCCAGCGCGGCGTGAACGGCGCATCCAAACTAATTTTTAAACCAGCATGCAACAGCGCTTTAAACCGCATTCTTCAACACGGGTTCAGTCCAATTGTGACAGCAATGTCAAGGTGGTTACCACATCGGTGTTTGTGGTTCTTTTGAAGCCAAACGCAGCTAAAACCAGTCAAAAAGATGCAGCAATTGAGCTGATAACTATGTTTACCGCTTACACGGAAACGGCTTGAAACGGCCCACATATGTAAGGTTCGTAAAATAGACTATAAATAGACTAGATATAGTACTAGTCGAAATAGTACTAGAGATAGTCTAGTCGCTCCATGCAAAAAAAACCTTGTCCTAGGCGACTGCAGAGCTATTAGCAGTTTCAACGGGAAGACTCGTTGTCATCATTGTTGCAGTTGATATGCACATGTATATAGAGTCAAAGTCGAGTACATAGAGTCAAAGTCGAGTGTTGAGTCGCCGTACCATTCCAGCACTTCGTGATTCGCTGGAAAGGCAGCTCTGCGGCTGCTGATGCTGCTCGTCCATCTGGTGTCGTGTCCGCACGCTGTCGCTTTGGCTTGCACTTGTGTTCATTTGTGGTAGACATGTTCACGCAGCTATAGGACTGGTCACAATCGCCGCAATCGGCTTTGCAAACGCTTTGTCCTTAAAACGCATAGACCTGAAATGAGAAGCGCTTGCTCTCGAAGCTTTGTCTGCAATTCTTCTTTGGTTGCTTGCCGCCCGATGGGCCAGCAGCTGCAGCCATCGGAGTTCGTCGGTAAGGAAGTGGGCAATCCTTTGGCCGGCCGATCAACAGAATTGCAACTGATACTGACTGCTCTTAAGACTAGCACGACGTGTCTGGCGAGCTAATGTACGCCCCGTTGCGACTGAAACGAGCTGATTTGGTGACGAAATAGTCGACTAGTCTACACTATTTACTATCTCTAGTCTACCGTACTATCTCTTTTGATTCGCGAGGCCCCGAAAAATAAAATTAAATACTCTTTCCCGACCCAAAAAAAAGATTGTTTATTTTTTCCCGATGCAAACAATGCTGCAAAACACAGTTCTGAGGATGTGGGTGTGCTTATAAATATTCTAGGCTGCCATACCTTGCATACCATGTCAATCCTCCATGGTTCTAGCACTTCTTGCACATGTCACCATGTCAAGCTACCCGGTCACCCAGTCAAAGCCAGTATGCAAGGGTAGTGTCACCGTGCACCAAGTCACCCAATCTTGACTTTGCACTAGATAGGGCACTGAACCTCAGGTCCCACAAGGTCAGGTAAAATGGCTCGATAAAATGTACCGTCACTTTTTGTCGCGTACACTGCACTCCAAGAGGTCAAACCGCGACGCCCCGCTGCGGCGTGGTGCTCCGCAGCCTGGCCTGCGAGGGACGGGCTAAAGTCGACGTTGCCCCCCTCCGCGGTATCCTGGCACCAGGGACTCCTTGCACCCTGACGGTAGTGCACGTGAAACAACAACGCCGCAACGACGAACGAGGTAGAGCGGTCACTAGTCGGTCGGTCGGCGTGCCGTGATGGGGTGCCGGCATGCAAATCTGCAGTGCTGTTTTTGAGATCGATTTGCTGCTTGTTGCTGCTACGCATCCGTCTGGTTTCTGCGCCCTAGCTTTGGGGTATGCTCATAGCTCCTACGGGAAGGATCTGCAGTGTGTTACATCTGCCCTGCGCAGGTTGGGAGGCTCATGCAATTACATTTAGTTGAAACCTCATTTCTGGGCAGGCACTACATCAAACGCTGTGCTGACCTCATGTGGAGATGCAAGCGGTCTGCCCCAAGAACTTCATCTACTTTGATTGCGTTATCCTTAAGATTATCACCCATACATACGCCCAGACATACCTAGCATGCTCATGTCTAAAGTACCCCATCATCTCGCGCTCACCAGGCTGCGAAAGTAGATGCGATTGTTCTGGTTCCTCCAAGCTACCACCAGCGTTCATCAGCGGCGCAAATGATGCAGACTGGCGGCCATTAATAGCGATGGGCCGACGCGGCCAGCGTAGTAAGAAAGGATCGGCGATTATGGCAGGTCGGGTTGCAGCTGGCCTTGCCCCGTGGACCCGCATGGCCGGCTTCATCGCAAACCGGCTGAAGGTAAGGCTTCTGCGGCCCTTGCTGTTCCCTGATCTGTTCCCTGCTCCCTCTACACTCAGGCAAATTAGTAACAGCATTTTTGAGATTCGGAGCCTCGGACTTGGTACATAGTCAAATGAAGGCATTGTAAGATTGGGGGTTGAAACTAAAATTCGTGATTTTGCGCGGTTGGTGAGATACGGCCATGCTACAGTACTGTAGGTGTCTACAGTACTGTCGGGGTACCTCGAGAGACCACTTACAGTACTGTAGGTATCTACAGTACTGTAGACATCTACAGTACTGTAGACATCTACAGTACCTCGAGGTACCTCGAGGTACCTCGAGAGACCATTTACAGTACTGTAGACATCTACAGTACTGTAGACATCTACAGTACTGTAGACATCTACAGTACTGTAGACACCTACAGTACTGTAGACATCTACAGTACTGTAGACATCTACAGTACCTCGAGGTACCTCGAGGTACCTCGAGAGACCATTTACAGTACTGTAGACATCTACAGTACTGTAGACATCTACAGTACTGTAGACACCTACAGTACTGTAGACATCTACAGTACTGTAGACATCTACAGTACTGTAGGTACCTCGAGGTACCTCGAGAGACCATTTACAGTACTGTAGACCCTTACAGTACTGTAGACACCTACAGTACTGTAGATGTCTACAGTACTGTAGATATCTACAGTACTGTAGACATCTACAGTACCTCGAGGTACCTCGAGGTACCTCGAGAGACCACTTACAGTACTGTAGCCTTTAAGCACTTAGAAAAATTCTGAACATCTCACTTGCATTCAAGGCATCCGTCCAACACTTAGTCGCAGCATCGTGTAGCCGGTATTGCAGCGATGGCATCGCACGAGGTTACCCATACTCGCAGCCGCATCTAGCCCATACTCGCAGCCACTGTTAGAATATGAGTGTTTGTAGGCAGCCAGCCTCAGACCTTCGTATGTGCAGGTAGAAACCTGACATGTGTGAAGGTTGAAGTTTGCTCTTAAACTTGCTCCTTAGCCCCTTCCTGGAATGCAAGATCTGTGATTCCTTTCAGGTTATGGGCCCACTTAGCTGTTGTGCTAGGGAGCAGGGATAGACCAGTGCGCATTCGGAGCCATGGCCGCGGAGGGTCAGCGCTCAGTTACAGTACCCTTGTTGACAGAAGCCAACTCAGAGGAGTGGTTCGTGCGACAACAAGCTTACTTAGTGGTTCATGATTTATGGGACGTCGTTGAGGACGGCGTAGAGACTGTCTCCGAGGAAGGGAGCAGCACCGATACTGACGCCAGAGCCAAGGCGAGAAAGGACGCAAAAGCCAAGGCGATCATTTCGCTAGCTTTGTCCACGCAGTTTCTGCAACTCGCGAAGGAGAGCAGGACTGCTGGGGAGCTGTGGAAGCGCTTGCTTGAGCTGTTCAAGCGCTCTGCAGCAGCAAGTCGCATTCAGCTAGTGATGGAGATGGCTGATCTCAGCAAGGAGCCAACCGAGTCGATGCTGCAGTACGTGGGCCGTGCGGAGGCCCTGGCCGGCAAGATTGAGCTGACGGGGAAGCCTTTTCCAGATGTGCTGTCCTTCGTGCTCAAGGGGCTGTCACCTGAGTACAGGCATGTGGTCACGCAGATTAAGTTCATGGAGGAGCCCACTCTGCAGAAAGTGATGCCTCATCTGCTCACCTGTGAGGTGGAGATAGATAAGGGGGGTGGTCAAGGGTGGTTAAATGGTAGTGTGATGTCCATGCACCCTGGGCACGGAGGCCGCAGTGGCAAGGGAGTCACTAGTGGCGGTGCTGGCAGTGGAGGTGGCAATGCAGGTGGTGGCTTTGGGCGTGCCAAGGTCTGCTGGACTTGCGGGGAGGAAGGGCACCTGGCAAAGGACTGCCCCAAGCGCAAGGGCCGGGAGGGAGGTGCGGTGTCATTCAGCCAGGAGTCTATTGAGTCTGCCAAATTCTCCAATGCCCTTTGGTAGCTGTAGTGTGCAGCAGGGCTGTGGGAGTGTGTTGCCCCTGAAACAGCTCTGTGAGGGCTGTGGGTACAGTGTGGTAGCGCTGTGGAAGGTTGCTGACCCTGAAACAGCTCTGTGAGGGCTGTGGGTACAGTGTGGTAGCTCTGTGGGAGCAGTGTGTCAGCTGAGTGAAAGCTGTGTGGCAGCTCTGTGGGAGTTAAGTAGGAGCTTTGCAGGAGACCTGTGTTAACTGTGGTCTTGGTTTCAAGTGTTGACTTTTATGAGTCTGGCAGGCTAAGGTGTACAAGTCTGAAGTCTGTCTGTGTGGGAGTGTTAGAATATGAGTGTTTGTAGGCAGCCAGCCTCAGACCTTCGTATGTGCAGGTAGAAACCTGACATGTGTGAAGGTTGAAGTTTGCTCTTAAACTTGCTCCTTAGCCCCTTCCTGGAATGCAAGATCTGTGATTCCTTTCAGCCACATACTCGGCAATCAACCTCGCGGCCACACAGCTGGTCCACAGATGGCATCTCACGAGGTTACCCATACTCGCAGCCACATCTAGCCCATACTCGCAGCCACATACTCGGCAATCAACCTCGCGGCCACACAGCTGGTCCAGCAGCGCAGAAGCATACCTGTGAGGCAGCTCGGTGCGAGGATCTCACCTCGCAGCCAGCCTCGCAGCCATTTTCCTCGCAGCCAGCCTCGCAGCCACTTTCGCAGCCAGCCTCGCAGCCAGCCTCGCAGCCAGCATCGCAGCTAGCCTCGCGGCCAGTTTCCTCGCAACGATTCTCCGCAATGAATCGCAAGCATTGATGCACCAACGCAAGGCAGGTGCAACGTGTTGTGAGCAGCGAAGAGCCAGACGGACTATGGTAAGAGCTTAGGACCAAGGTAAGAGCCTACAAGGAGCTAGCATTGCGCAGCATAGCCCTTAGTATCCAGCCTAACCGCTACCACACCTGGTTGCTGCAGGTCTTACAATCACGCCTAGTACCCCCCTGATTACCACCCCCTCCCAGTCCCCCTCACCACCACCACCACCACCACCACCACCACCACCACCACCATTTCATCACCTCTCACAACGTTCCCACTATTGCCTCCCTTGTGTTGCAGCCCAGCCCAGCCCAGCCCAGCCCAGCCCAGCCCAGCCCAGCCCAGCCCAGCCCAGCCCAGCCCAGCCCAGCCCAGCCCAGCCCAGCCCAGCCCAGCCCAGCCCAGCCCAGCCCAGCCCAGCCCAGCCCAGCCCAGCCCAGCCCAGCCCAGCCCAGCCCAGCCCAGCCCAGCCCAGCCCAGCCCAGCCCAGCCCAGCCCAGCCCAGCCCAGCCCAGCCCAGCCCAACCCTACTCTCCCACCCTGCACTTCCTACTGAGGTGAGGACAAAGGAAGGTGGGTTGTAATGGAGGGCTGCTACACCTGCCCCTCCATCTGCCAGCTCTACATCTCCCTACTCTAATGGTGAGTGCATCCAGTACCCATGTCCAATGTTTGCTTCGTTACACAAATCGTCACACCATTGCCGCAGGTCTTGTGCGCCTACACCTGAGACTATCAATGCCCTCCCCACTTCTCTCGCCCTCCCCATGGACCTCCCCTTCCTCTTCCCACCCCTCCCTTCCCCCTCTACCTCCCTCTCCCCTCCCATACTTGTCAAGCCTCCTCTTCCCCTCTCCCACCCTTCGATTGACGTGGCATCGCAACCCCCACATCACCCCACCTTCCCTTCCCTACACCCTACACTCCCCACCGCAGTCCCACCCCACTGGCGCATGGGATATGTTGCCTGGTGTGAGCAGGTAGGAGGCCAGGAGGACCACAAAGGTAAGGCCACGGTGATAGCTAACACAGTGCCCAGCCTGGTCACCCTACCGCACGTGCACGCCCCTTGGTTGCAGGTCTAGTGGGCACCTCCTTTCCACTTCCCTTTCCCCTACACAACCACCCCCTCCCAATTCATCCTCCCCCGCCCCCGCCCCCGCCCCCGCCCCCGCCCCCGCCCCCGCCCCCGCCCCCGCCCCCGCCCCCGCCCCCGCCCCCGCCCCCGCCCCCGCCCCCGCCCCCGCCCCCGCCCCCGCCCCCGCCCCCGCCCCCGCCCCCGCCCCCGCCCCCGCCCCCGCCCCCGCCCCCGCTCCCGCTCCCTCCCCTGCCCCCACCCCCACCCATGCCCCCACCCACCCCAACCCATGCCCCCAACCCATGCCCCTACCCACCCAAACCCATGCCCCCAACCCAACCCACCCCCGCCCAGCCCAACCCAGTTGAGCCTCCCGCCTCCCCACCTCCCGCCTCCCTGCCTCCCGCCTCCCCGTCTCCCGCCTCCCTGCCACCCACCTCCCGCCTTCCACATCTACCCCCCTCCCCGCCTTCACTCTTCCAATCCCCCCCCCCTTCCTAGCAGCAGTCATCAAGCAGCCAAAAGGTAGGTAGGTGCTACAGTGCCCCTACTATATCTGCTGCTGCTGCCACTGCTGCTGCTGCTGCTGCGCCCCTGCTGCTGCTGCGCCCCCCCTGCTGCTGCTGCTGCCCCCCTGCTGCTGCTGCTGCTGCCCCCCTACTGCTGCTGCTGCTGCTGCCCCCCCTGCTGCTGCTGCTGCTGCCCCCCTGCTGCTGCTGCTTCCCCCCTGCTGCTGCTGCTGCTGCCCCCCTGCTGCTGCTGCTGCTGCCCCCCTACTGCTGCTGCTGCGCCCCTGCTGCTGCTGCTGCTGCTGCCCTGCTGCTGCTGCTGCTGCCCCCCTACTGCTGCTGCTGCTGCTGCTGCCCCCCTGCTGCTGCTGCTGCTGCTGCGCCCCTGCTGCTGCTGCTGCCCCCCTGCTGCTGCCCCCCTACTGCTGCTGCTGCTGCCCCCCCCCCTGCTGCTGCTGCCACCCATGCTGCTGCTGCCTACAGTACTGTAGGGGTCTACAGTACTGTAGGATGTCTACAGTACTGTAGGTGTCTACAGTACTGTAGGTATCTACAGTACTGTAGGATGTCTACAGTACTGTAAGGGTCTACAGTACTGTAGGTGTCTACAGTACTGTAGGTATCTACAGTACTGTAGGTGTCTACTGTACTGTAGGTGTCTACAGTACTGTAGGATGTCTACAGTACTGTAGGGGTCTACAGTACTGTAGGTATCTACAGTACTGTAGGGTGTCTACAGTACTGTAGGTGTCTACAGTACTGTAGGTGTCTACAGTACTGTAGGGGTCTACAGTACTGTAGGGGTCTACAGTACTGTAGGGGTCTACAGTACTGTAGGTGCCTTCCCCACATGCATCCTTTACCCCCATGCCCCCTTCACCCCCATGCAGGAACAACTCAATGTAGCCCAAGCTCGTTTGCTATCCCGACAGTGCTATGCAAATGCGCTGACAAGAAAGCGTGCCTATGTTGCCGAGCCCAGCATTATTCAGCCTCTAGGGTTAGGTATCGACCCTGAGACCAGCCCTTGCAAGAGTCAGATCCCTTGCCCATACCATGCATGCAGTGATTGGCAGGACCACAAGTGGTGATGTAATGATGTAGGCTAAGAGTCATGATGTAATGATGTGAGGTTAGATGTAATGATGGATGGTTGAGGGCCAACCGCAAACAACTTTTGCGGCAATCTCTGCCGCACTCGATATTACACGGGAGGGTGCGGTGCAGGAGGTTGTTGTGATTGCGGGGCATCATCAACATGCACAGCTTTGCGGGAGCTTGCAAGCCGAGGTACCCAGTACAACCGACAGAACGGACCTAGCTTGCGATAGAGACGGGCCCCGGCCTTAGACCTTACACGTATGTATGTAGCTCCCTATGGCGACCTTATTGCGTGGACACAACTTTCGGCACAAATATCCATATCGAGCTTGCGGGCCTACGCTTCGACGCCTCTCACTATTTATAGCACGCAGAAGCTGACGGTGCAGTCGCGGTAGCAAATGGTGGTTTTAATGTGGAGAACAGCATGGTACCCTATTTACAAGAGACCTTGTCAAATCTGACCTACAGTACTGTAGATGTCTACAGTACTGTAGGTGTCTACAGTACTGTAGACATCTACAGTACTGTAGACATCTACAGTACTGTAGGTACCTACACTCCAACTGCTCACATACTCAGAATTTCAACAAGCGTCAAGTGGCGTTGGAGTCGCAAGGACAATCCGAGGCGAACCGCATCAAAAAACTACCCCCCTAGGATGACGAATATCCGCACTAATTTGCCTGTGTGTACCCCCTCTGCCCCACAGCCTCTGCCCCACAGCCTCCCCCTGGCAGGGCAGCAGCACAGTGCACCTGCAGCAGCAGCGCACCGCAGCGCAGCGCAGCGCAGCAGGGCAACAGCAGAAGGACAACAGGGCAGCTGCCCCATACCCCTGGCAGCTGTTGCCCCACCCCCGCTGCCCCACCCTCACCCCCCACCCCTCACTGCCCCACCCCCACACCCCCTGGGCTGCGCTGCTGCTGCTGCCCTGTAATGCTGGCCTAACTGAGTGGGGGTGGGGCAAGGGGGGGTGGGACAGCAGAGGGTGGTGGTGAGGGTGGGGCAGTGGGGGTGGGGGTTGCCGCTGCCTCACACCCTGCCGCCCGCTGCCCCACACCCACACCCGCTACCCCACACCCGCTGCCCCACACCCACACCCCCTACCCCACCCCTCCCCCCCACCATGTCATGCAGGTTTAGCCGCACAGGGCAGCAGCAGCATCGCCCGCGCAGTGGCAGCGCACCCAGCAGGAGCAGGGCTGCCCCAATCGTTGTTGTTGCTGCCCCGCACCCACGGCCCATAGTTCATGGTTGCCCATAGTCAGGCACCCACTGCCCCCCCACCCCCACCCCAGCAGGTGAGCAGCACAGGGCAGCTGCGGCAGCGCACCCTCAACAGGGCAGCTGCCCCACACGCCCCCCCCCCCCCCCCCTCTGCCCCCCCCCCAGCCCCACCCCCATGCAGGTCAGCTGCAGCAGCAGCGCACAGTAGCATGGCAGCATCAGGCCACCCCAGGGCGGCTTCATGCCCTTGGCAGCTACCGTCTCTCACCCCCATGTGGCTGCCCCCCCCCCCACGGCCCATGCACTGCCACCGGCTGCCCCACCCGTTGCTGTTGCACCGGGCCCTTACTCAGGCGCCGCTGCCCCCCCCCCCCCCTTACCCTACACCAGCAGGGCAGGACAGCGGTGCATCACCATCGCAGGCCGGCAGGACCCTGACCTGTTTGGGATGTGAGGTTGAGTAGAGTTGATGGTAATGTTGGTGTAAAAATTGTAACAATACCTGGCTACCCCTCCCATTGAACCACCAACCCCCCTAACGATAAGGGACAACGGCTCTTCCGGACTCATTTCTGCACGGATTTACACGCGGATTGAAGCGTCGGAATGCGGCCGCGCTGAGCCACACGCTGAGCTGGTCGGTCATGTTGCCGGGTATCCGACCCTACCGGGCCTGCGGACTTGATGTACGTTGACCCAGTACCTGTGAGTCCCTGTTTAACGCGATGGATAGTGCGCGATGTGCGAGGAGCCCGACCTCATGTCCAACATAATAACCCACATGCGTTGGCTCTGGGGCGACGCAACTAGGCTCAGGGGCTTTGAAACTAGGAGGAGACCACGGCATGAGCATAGCAGTGGCAACTGCATCATTCACTTGCTAATTAAGCTCCATAAGGTGGGCTAACCCTCCTCCATGCTGCGCACTCTGCTGATGCCAGTCTGACCACCATTGAACTCAATTGAACTCTCCAGACTTGCGTCACTGGCTAGGGAACTCATTGTGAACCCCCTGCCAAAGTCTCAACTCTTCCCAAGATTTCCCAAGAGGGGTTTTAGAAGCTGGCGTGTGCACATGTCTGCAGCATGCCGGCATCCAAACATCACCCCTACAAACGGCAGGGGGGCCAGGCTGCCCGCTGTGCGTGTTGTGTGAGGTCTACGCCAGCTGCAAGCACTGGCTGGGTGGAGATTCATGTGGAGGGGGAGGCTGTGTAAGATGATGTTGAGAAAACTGGGCTCCATGCGTAAAGTGTACCGCAGCGGAGAACTCTGCATCCTGCGTTGTGGGTGTTATAAAGCAGCACTTGAAAGGCCCATCGCGCACAGCAGAACCGTTCGCGTGCCTGGCAGACTGCCGGTCAGCGTGGGTGCCAGCAGCTCGGGCGCGCAGGCGCAAGCGCGACGCAATGATAAGGCGTTCCGCGTAAAAATGACAACTCAACTCTCACCAGGCACGCCGCAAAGTCAAATGTCCCTTACGTGGTGGTTCAATGGGAGGGGTAGCCACCTGGTGTGGCAGAGACGTAATCAGTCGGTTCAAGTATATCAGTCCGGTCTATCTGAGACGGTTTGCCTTTGTACACCACCCCACAGCCCCCCACCCCCCTACGCCCATGGCATGGCCTGCCATCAGGGCACCACCGTTCACATCCAAGTTCTTGATCCCTTGCCGGTTGTCGACACAGATGCCTAGAGCACCCCACAGCAGCTGGAGGAGCAGAGCTTAGGCATGTTGCGAGCGAGATGCGACAGCCCGATGCGAGATGCCACCCGGTTACCGAACATAACCGCCGGCCCTCGCGCTAGCGCTGTTGTAGACCGTACCTACTGGCACCCGCTTTAGAATGAACGCCGCAGCCATCTACAGTAACCTTGCCACCTGGACACTTGTCGAGGTTGGTGGGCGCCCAGGCCGTGCAGGCCCTTTGATGCAGTAGGCATATCGGGAAGGCTCGCTGATCACGGCTGTGTAAGCGCGGCATCAAATGGATCACGGTACATTTCGCCAAAGAGACCTTGTGGGACCTGAAGTCATGGTGCTCCTGTGCAGTGCCGGCATATCTCTGCATCCTCCTCTGAACACTCAAACTTGCGTGCCCTTGCAGTCACCCATGCCGCAGCGCGAAGACCCCAGCAGCTGACTTGGTGCGGCCAGCCACCCCGGCTGCTGACCTGGTGCGGCCAGCCACACCGGCTGCTGCCCTAGACTGGCCAACCACCCCTACAACTGACTTCTTGCAGCCAGCCACCCCGGCTGCTAACTTGCTAACTACAAGCCTAACACAAACTAACACAAAGCGGTCCATCGCATCGATAATTAAGCAGGTCAAATAATTGTTTGACCACTTCGCGATTCAGTCAAAAACCACATTGTTTACTCGTTCGCGATTTCGCGAGGCCAAAAAAACGATTCGCGGACGCGAATCAAAAGAGAGAGTACGGTATACTATTTACTATATGGACATAGGGCGCGTTTCCAATGCACGGAGAAAAGAGAAAAGAGATCGGAGAGAAAGAGAAGAGAAAGAGAGAAAGAGAAGAGAGAAAGAGATCAGCCGCCAGCCCATGTCCCTCTAACTGCCGCAAACGGTCCGGATCTCTTCTCTCCCGTTTCCAATGCGGGGAGATAGAGACGAATAACTCTCCTAGAGTGAGCTCCATTTGATCTCTTTGTCTCCGCTAGCGTCCCCCCGGCCGACCCCCCCAGGAGAAAAAGAGATGTGACCGAGAGATGTGACCTTTTGCACCGGAGCCGCAGCGAGAGCTGGGTTAGGCTGGGCGACAGCATGTTTCTCCAGGGCATCGCTGTGATGTCCAATGTCCCGTTGCCGCTTCTGCGTCGCCACCTAAGCCGCAGGAGCTGATGAAGAGGACAGATGCCCAGGAGATGGTCCTCGTCCGTATTGTTGCAGAGGGCGCATCAGCTGAGGGCGCATCAGCTGTTTGACGAGCACCGCAATTTCAACGCGGAGCAGTGCCATAGAGAGTTGTAGCCCCCCGGAGCATACTTAGCTAGTCCCGCTAGTGCGGAGAGTGCTTGACTAGTTAGCCTGATAAGCCCCGCAGCCTGACTTGCACAACTGCACTGACTTGCACGACTGACTTGCACGGCGCACTTTGTGCACTTGCGCCTGCGATGCTTCACGCCATCATACCTGCCACCATCCCAGCTAATGGGACAATTGCGTCCTTGTTCCCATACCATATGAAATGATCGCCCCCAGAGCTACAGCCAACCCCCAAAGCTACAGCCGACCAGCCATGGCCTGCATCGCGACTGCGGAGCGAGACCTGGCGGTCGTGTTAAACATTTGTTAAACATTCTCCCTTTGCTTAACTTGTTAAACTTGTTTAACAAACCGGGTCATGCTCTACTGTTGCCGCTACTTCCGCTGTAACCGCTGCTGCTACTGCTATCCATGTTGCTGGGCAGCTCGTGTGTAGATCAATGAAGACGTAGGCGGCGGCTGGAAAGTGGACGTCCATGCATCTCTTATCTCTTTTCTCCGTCCATTGGAAACGCGTTTGAATTCATGCACATGGGCGATCTCTTATCTCTTTTCTCCGTCCATTGGAAACGCGCCCATAGAGATGTCTATTTGGGAACCTTACACATATGAAGGCAACGCGTTTCTGGATTGCGGAACGTATACAATACCACACAAGGAGCCGAACAGAACTTGCAGTCCATCATTCGACGTCCTGGTTGGATAGATAACCGGCCGAAGAGTATAGAACACATGTCAGGGGGGGGGCGAAAATTCAAACATTTGAAAAGCTGGGCCGCTGAACGCGATAGCTGTTCTCTGATCACAGCCCCACTAAGTAGGCTATTCCCAACACAGCGCGACCTAATCTCTCAGCACCCCCGCCCGCCCCGGCACAGGTGCACATCAGCCCGAGCAGCCCGATAGCTTCGCTTTAACGAGCTGCATTGCCCTGCGCGAGAATCGCTGTAACACTCGTAAAAACTAGAAAGATTTTATCAGGGGTTCAGCCAATGGCGGGGGTGACCACAAATACTCAGTTCGCTAAAGATCAGGTCCCACAAGGTCAGGTAAAATGGCTCTCGAAAATGTACCGTCACTTTTTGTCGCGTATACTGAACTCCAAGAGGTCAAACCGCGACGCCCCGCTGCGGCGTGCAGCTCCGCAGCTTGGCCTGCGAGGGACGGGCTAAAGTCAACATTGCCCCCCTCCGCGGTATCCTGGCACCAGTGACTCCTTGCACCCTGACGGTAGTGCACGTGCATACAATAATGCTGTTTTTGAGATCGATTTGCTGCTTGTTGCTGCTACGCATCCGTCTGGTTTCTGCGCCCTAGCTTTGGGGTATGCTCATAGCTCCTACGGGAAGGATCTGCAGTGTGTTACATCTGCCCTGCGTGTAA
>JASKMD010000014.1:2045645-2065419 GCA_030144725.1 Haematococcus lacustris | reverse complement strand
TGTGCTAGACGTTGTGGCTGGTGTGGGTTTGCCTTGTCTAGCGTGGCCAGGAAGTGGGTGGCTTCTGTGTACATGGGTGCCAGGTAGGCTGTCAGTCGTGCATGTAGCTGTGGGGCGCCTGAGCTGGGCTGTTGCACAGCTAGGCGGTAGGCTTCCCTGTCGTTGTAGGTAATGGGGGTGGTGAGGACGGTATGGCATTGCTGCTGGGGTTTGCGTATGGCTGCTAGGTTTATGCCCAGTCTGGCTGTGGTTAGGGTGGCGGTGAGTGGTCTGTGGTCACTGAGGTACGCGTGCGTGTCGACGTGGGTGCGGTGCTCTGATCCGTGTCGAGCATCGCGCGTCAGGATGGCGTCGATGCGGCTGTTGCAGTGTGGTTGTTGGTAGGTCCAGGCCCGGTCGCCGGGGTCGGCCTCAAACAGGAGCAGCTTGTCAGCGAACTTCCTCATCATGCGGTCTTGTGTATACTCGGTGTGTCCATATCGATCTTCTTTTCTCATCGTGGCGTTGATGTCTCCCGCCAGAATGAGTGATCCGGGAGCGCGTTCTGTGGTTGTTCGTATGTGTTCCTGCATTTTCTCTCGCAGCGGGATCGCGTCGTCGTTGTCTCCTGAGGGCCAGTACGTGGCTACGATGGTAAGCTCTTCACATTTGTGCTGGCGTAGGGTCAGGATCACGCATCGAGTGTTTACTTCCGCGTCTGTGCACGGCGGTAGCATAGTGGCGTGCGTCTGGATAGCAAGGTCGTGCTTGATGCCTATGAGTACCTCGCTGTGACCTCGGTGGCGGTGGACAATATAGTTGGGCATAACTCGTTTTAGCCATCCGCAGCTGGGGTTATTGCTCTTTGGTTGGGTCATAGTCTCAGTGAGAATCAGAATGTCCGGGCTCTGCGTGTGCACTAAGTGTAGGACATCTTTTCTGGACCTGTGGAGGCCTCTGACGTTGAAGGTAGTGAGGGTGATGGTTGTCCGGCTAGGTGTGGGCTGTGGCATCTGGCTTGGGAGGGTATTGCGTTGGCTTTGGGCTGTTGTGTCTTCAGGTGGGTTAGCTGTTTGGTAGGCGGTAGGGGGCAGGGTGGGGGCTACATTGAGGTATTGGTACATTGAAGTCTGCGTGTGCGTGTCTCTAGGCAGAGCCCTGGGTTTAGGTCGCCGTATGGTGCTGCAACTGGTGGGACGTGATGATGCGGGCCGTGTAGTGTTGCGTTGCGTGGTAGGAAGGGTAACCGTGCGTGCTGCTTGGCGGTTTGGCGGCTGCTGGGTGGGCTTAGCCGGTGGGTGGGCATCCTCTTGTGGCGTGTCTTTGCGCTTGGTGCTCGTTTGTTGTGAGGTGTCGGTTCTGGGTGTTGGCCGATCTGCATGGGGGCTGTGTGCGGGTGTATCCCGGCCTAAGTTCGTGAGGTCCACATAGGTGGTGCGTAGGTGTTGTTCCAGTTGCTCCGTTGTGGCGCGGGTGGTAGGGTCAGCCAGCCAGCATAAGGGCTCAATGAGGTTGGTGTTTTGCGCGGTCCCTTTTCTGATTTGGACAAGCCTGCCATGCAGCTGACTCCAGGCTGCCGGGGTGTCCAGCCGCTGTGGGTGGCCCCGTTCCGAGTCCAGCCAGTGCCAGGCGTTGTCCATGTGGCGGATGGTGGTGGCGTGGTTGTCGGTGAAAAGGATGGCAGCTACTGTGTTGGTGTGGCTGTCCGGCTTGCCGGTGGTCCCAGTGAGGAGCTCTCGAGTGATGCTGCCGTAGGGTAGTTCCTGTGTTGTTGGGCATAGGTGTAGGTCTTTATGGTAGTGGTATAGGTAGTGGTTGATGGTGGATATGGTAAAGTTGCCTTGGTCGTGGTAGATGTGTGGGAGATTGTTGTGTAGTGGGATTTGCCTATGTTCTTGCCTTGCCTTGGTGGCCAGGTCTTGGATGTGCGTGTCTAGTGTTTTGCAGTGGGTGATGACGTCTTCGGGGTTAATCATTGGTTCTCCCATGGCCATGTTAATGGCGTGCACCAAGCAACACTTCTTGTGTTGGCTTTCCCAGTAGGGCATATGCGTTTTCCGGGGGTTGGTGGGCCCTGGCCTTGCCCCGATGCATACCGCTGCCGCTGTGAAGGTGTGACGTGTGGTGCTGATGATAGGCCCAAGCCTGGCCCTGGTGCGTGCCGCTGTCATAGCTGCTGTGGGGTGCGAGATAGTGGTAATAGTTTGTATCTCGCAGGCTGCATGGTACGCGCGATTGCCGGTAACCTGCAGCGGTGTAGGGGTCGTCGCTTCGGAGTCAAGGAGGTACCATGTATCGTTGTGTTTCCTGATCGCCATGCTATGGGCAGGGGCTTTGCATAGGAAGGCGGTGATGCCATGGGCTTCGGCCAGGGCGTCGAGGTGGCGGGTCGACCAGTCCCTTCCAGTTTTAAGGTGCGCCACTGTGTGTGTGCTGAGGCCGTAGTGTGATGTCAGGTAGAGATTAACGACTGTGTCGTTGCACGCGCCTTCTTCGTCTCTAGCTAGCGCCCACATCTGGTCGCCTTGTCGCGCGTTGAGTTCCGAGGTGTGGAAGTTGGCCAGGTCTTGGTTACTTAGCCATGGGTGACCTACTACCATGTTCAGGGCATGGATTTGGCAATGGTGGGCTACTTGTTTCTCAAAGTAGGGTCCCTCAGGGCCAGGGTTTGGTTCTATGTCACCTGCTGCCAAGAGCAGCCAGCCGATGTGTGTGAGGTAGTTAATGGCTCCCATGGTCAGCCTCTTAATGTTGTCGATGGTGTAGGTCGTGTGTGGGTTAATACTGTAGGTGACGTATGCCTGGATGGTTGTGTTGTACTGGTTTATGGTGTAAGTTTTGTTGTTAGTCCTTCCCATTAGGTAGGTGTGGGTCTGGTGGACCAGGTGTCCTATGGTTACCCACCCGCTGCTGGTACCGTCTATATTGTGTAGCCAGTTGTAGGCAGTGGTGTGGGTCGTGGCTTGTAGTTTAGTGAGTTTCTTGCGTTGTTTTCTCATGCATTTGTGTGACTCTATTTTGGTGGGTAGCTGGGGGTGGTGACGCCCAGTTCGTATCATTATCCACATGATGATGCCCATGGTGACGATGTCTATCACAGGGCATGTCTGGGTGTTGTGAAGGGGTTCCCACTCCGCATGCCCCATGGGGGGTCGCAGATTGGCAACAATGTGGCGGGCCCCCTTACAGTTCACAGGTTCACTGTGCATGGGTCGTCTGCTACGTCTGGCGAAGACTACCGCCAGTGCATGATTATCACTACAGCATTCTGGTTGTCTACGGGCTGTGCGGCTCTGAAGCATTGTGGGGGCTGCCGGGGCTAGTGCATGTGGTTGGTGTGGGCTGGTACTGTGGCTGGTAGTATGCGCACTGTGGTTTCCAGTTCTGCTTGGGCACCAGTCCTCCCTTGTGGTGCTGGCCTTGCTGTGCAAGCTGAGGTCCCTCGAGTGGGCCTTTAACAAGTCCTGCGGGCCATGGCCCCTATGGGTCGATGCCGTGTCAATGCAACCATAGTCTGTGTGGCCTTGTCCCCTTAGCTGCTGCCGGCCTCCCCATTCTCCTGGGTAACCTGTGGTCAGGCAGGTGGCACTGTACAGTGTCGTGTTCCGCATGGTGGTTGTTGCCATGGGGGTGTGTCGTGGTTGCTGTGGTCTAGTGTGGTTGTATGTGCAACTGTGCATGGGTGTAGGGAGGACGTGGCTCACCTCCCCGTCCGCCATCTTAGCGTCCTCTGACGCTGGGAGGGGTCCGGTCTCCAGGCTGGGTGTTCCTGCCGCGGTGAGCTGCTGCTCTAGGCTGCGGCTGCTGGCCAGGTGCACTGTACTCATGCGAGGTCGCTGTGCCGCTCTCTCGGCACTGAGTGGTGCGGCCAGGGGGTCTCGAGCATCTGCTGCCACCCTCCGAGCACCCCACACCAGGCCTCCAGTAGTGCCTGCGGCACATTGCGTGTGTCGTCGTGGCATGTTGCGTTTGATAGCAATGTCGTGTAGTGGTTTGTCTCGGCCCACCTGGCAGGGAAGGTGTGTGGCTAGGAAGGGGTGGGTACCCCTCCCCTGTTCCAGCCTGGTCCCTTGTTGTGAATGGGGTGAAGACCTGTGCGGGGGATGGCAAACAGCGGCATTGTCCCATTGGGTGCCTGCTTTGGGTAGATGCTCAGCTCTGGTATGATTGTGCATGGTAACTAGAGGGTTGAGGTTGGGGTGGGGTTGTGTGTTAACACCCTGGTCCCTTACCGGGTTGATGGCGCCGCCAGCCATGGTCTGTGGCAGGTTATCTTCGCTAGCACCTGCAGCCCATGGCGTGTAGCATAGGGGTATCGAAGAGGTAGTGTTGTGGTTTTGTGTATAGTGTGTTCTCATCCTAACCCATGCATGCATATCTGCTTGGGCAGCCGTACGCACCAGGCATAGTGCGTCCTGGGAGGTTCGAGAGCTCCTCCCCAGGCAGGTGCGCGGTGCCCGTGGTACCGCCTGCTTGGGGTGGGTCCTGTGCATCAGATGGCAGCGGTTGGGATCATTGTAGTTGAGTAGGGGGGCAGAGAGTTGCTGAGCATTGCTAGTGGTGGATCCAAAGGTGTGCTTAGGGCGGCTGGCTGGTGTACCCTTGCCTGCTCTACTAGGGTGGGTGTTTGGTAGTGGCGCACTTCTACTACATACCATGATACTTGCCCCTAGCTGGTAGCTCGTAGCCTGGGCTGTAGGGTTCGCATCCATCGCGCCAGGGGTTGCGGCTACTGGCCGTCCTGCGCACAGGATATTTGTATATTTATGGCATGGGGTGCTGGTGGATAGGGTGGGTGTGCAGCGGCCATTCTCATTACGCCTCACCTCCATTGAGCCCTTCTGGCTGAGGGATGGGTGCAGGTGGGGGTCGGGATGCCTGTGGTCAGGTGAGGGGTCATTGTGGGTATGGCACAGTAGGATGTTATGGTGGTGGGCATAATGGCCTAATGGGATAGTCCTCGGATGGGGCTGTCCTGAGTGTGGGTGAGTTGCGGGTTCTGTCCCGCTTACCTGTCGCAAGAGCTCATCCATGGTACCAAGGTGGTCTTCGTCCTCAGGCGCGTGGCCTGCAGGGTTCCCTTCATGCCTAGCCCATGCGACCTGAGTCGGCTGTTGGGGCTGGCGGGCATTGCCGCTGTCTGATGCCCTTCCTCTGCCCTTGCTGCTGACGCCCCTGCCTGGTCCCCTGCCCATGTCTCTGCCGGAGCTGGCTGCAGGCGCACTGCTTGGCAGGGCCTGCTGCACGGCTGCATCGATGGTGGAGTCATCCAGAGTGCTGAGGCCCTCAAGGAGGTCAGCGTAGGTGCTGTCCTGCTCGGCCACCACAAGAGCATGGCGTGTTTGGGTGGCACCTGGCAGGCTGAGGGCTGTTGGTATGGTGTGCTTGAAGATATGCACCAGGTTGGGGAGGAGGGTTGCGGTGGGTAGCTCAGTGATCTTTACTAGGGAGAGGGGCTTAGTGTGTATGCCCTCACAGCCTGCGGGGGGGGGCAGGGTGATGCCGGACTGCACCGCGCCAGCTGCTGTAGCTAGGATGGAGGCTGCCGTAGAGCGGTCAGGTGGAGGTGACCGACGGAAGCCCACTGAGATGCTGAGGGTCATTCCCTCGGCTTTGATGGTGCCTACCTCTGGTGTGCAGGCCAGGGACAGAGATACTAGGGCAAGGGAGGCATTGTCAGCCATGAGCAGCTGGTTTTCGCGTGGCCTAGTGCCTCGCAGCTCCGCTGTCGTGGCATGAGCTAGAGCCTGCCCTGAGGCTGTGGTGAAGACATGGGTGGGGTTGGTGATGGCCGCGTGGAATCCCACTTCTGCTCCGGTGAAGGCCAGAAACCTGATGCTGTCTACTAGGCTGTTGCGTAGGCCCGGGTTCTGTGATACCACTGACGCAAGAGCTGGGGCCTTCAAAAGCTTGCCTATGCCCACTCCTATGTTGGTGTGTATGGCAATGAGCACAGTGCTGAGGGCTGCAGTATCCTAGCGCCGCTCGGGGGGAATGCCGTCCACGTTGAGGCTGTACTGCTGACCTGGCTGTCGCTCGGGGCGAAGTGTGATGCAGAAGAGGTTGGGCACGAGGAGCTGGGTGTGCCCCTTCAACTCCCCATTGCTGTTGACCAGGCTGGCATTGGCCTGCTGTATGGCCTGGCTGTTGCTCTGGATCAGCACCTTGTTGTCACCAGCTGATCGCACTCGCACAGCTAGGCAGTCCAGCCGGGCAGCTTCCAGGCTGGCGCGGGACAGGAAGGTTGCTGTCTCCGCAGGTGTGGTGAGGTTGCCTGCATGAGTCTTGGTAAGGCTTGTCCCTGTCAGCTGCATCAGGGTCTGCACCTGCTCTGCAAGGGGGGCGTGCCGTAGGTCTGGGATTCCCTGTGACTGCCACAGCGGGCCATACTCGATCGCGGCTATGCACACTATGCTGCTGCTGTCCAGGGTCCTGCCTGTCACCTGGCAGGCTGCTGCCCCCCCGTAGCGCACTGTGCCTCCCTTAAGAAGGTGGGTGAAGTTGTGCACCTTGCGGCCAAGCATGAGAGCCTGCTGCATGGCCTCCCGGTACTGCTCAGCTGGTGCTGAGCATGTGAAGGTGACTGCGCATCTGGTGGCTGTGAGGTTGCGGGATGGTGTGTAGCGGGAGGTAGAGTGACTAGTGTTGATGATGGTTAGGGCTGGGGCTGCGTCCTTTGCCAGCGTGGTAAGAGATAGCACTAACGCCTCCGGTGTGGTGCACCGGTGGAGGTTGGGGCTAAGGGCTGACCGGCCTGCTGAGTCTAGCACATGCAGGCAATGGCCTGCAATGCTGATGTCGAATGTTGCCCCTGGGGCGATGGAGCTGTCCAGCCCTGTGGTAAGCAGTGAATTCGGGATCACTCCGAAGAGCGTGGTGCTGACGCTGTGCAGAGTGGAGGCAATATCATCCGGTTCGGGATGAGAAGGGTCAGCTGCAGGCAAGTTGATGCAGCGAGTCGCTGCCAGGTTGACGCTGACCGTGCTGTATACCGGCGGCGGCTCTATCGGGATCATGCCCTGCCGTGGCGTGGCTGCCAAGAGGACCCCCCCTTCCCAGGCTTCTGTGTGCAGCGGGACAGGCATCGAGATGTCAGCTGTAGATCTGGTCAGGTGACAGATGCGCCGTGACTTACTGCGTCCGTGCGTGCCTCCTGTGAGGATAGCTTCCCGAATCCGGCGGGTGCTTTTCTCCGCTCCGCCATTGTTAACTGGAGCGTGCGGCGTGAGCATGCGTTCAGCACAGGGCGTAGGGTCACAGGTTGGGTCCGGTGTAGTGCAGAGTATCTGCCTGTTAATGTATACGTTCGTGCTTGTATTAGTGTTCATATTCGTGTTTCGGTGTGAGACCCATTTGGGCCTTCGCGTCCATGCTATGGTGTCATTCTGGTTGCGTATCGCTTTCCTAGGGATGGTAGCTATGCTGTGGGTCCAGTGTGTGAAAACTTCAAACGGGGTTAGAGGAGTGGTGGCGTTGGGGGGTGTTGATATTCCCACCCTTTTTGTCACCGTCATTGATCTGTGTTTGTTAGTGGGAGGATGTGGGCGTGTGTAGGCCAGGGTGGTGTTAGGCTTGTCCTCTAGTTGGTTGCTACAGGTGTGTGAGTACCTGGTGCAGGGCATCAGGTCAGCATGGAGAACATGCAAGGTTGTCCCTGGCATTTCTGTGACAGCCAGCTGGTCATGCAAGGTTGTAGCGGTCAGGGCTGGCAGGTGGTGGTGGGGCTGGGCGCCATGTCTAATGTCAGCCTGCATGTCAGCATGGTTAGGTGGCATCTCTGTGACAGCCAGCTGGCCATGCAAGTCTGTAGCGGTCAGGGCTGGCAGGTGGTGGTGGGGCTGGGCGCCATGTCTATTGTCAGCCTGCATGTCAGCATGGTTAGGTGGCATCTCTGTGACAGCCAGCTGGCCATGCAAGTCTGTAGCGGTCAGGGCTGGCAGGTGGTGGTGGGGCTGGGCGCCATGTCTATTGTCAGCCTGCATGTCAGCATGGTCAGTTGGCATCTCTGTGACAGCCAGCTGGTCATGCAAGGCTGTAGCGGTCAGGGCTGGCAGGTGGTGGTGGGGCTGGGCGCCATGTCTATTGTCAGCCTGCATGTCAGCATGGTTAGGTGGCATCTCTGTGACAGCCAGCTGGCCAAGCAAGTCTGTAGCGGTCAGGGCTGGCAGGTGGTGGTGGGGTTGGGCGTCATGTCTATTGTTAGCCTGCATGTCAGCATGGTTAGTTGGCATCTCTGTGACAGCCAGCTGGTCATGCAAGGCTGTAGCGGTCAGGGCTGGCAGGTGGTGGTGGGGCTGGGCGCCATGTCTATTGTCAGCCTGCATGTCAGCATGGTTAGGTGGCATCTCTGTGACAGCCAGCTGGCCAAGCAAGTCTGTAGCGGTCAGGGCTGGCAGGTGGTGGTGGGGTTGGGCGTCATGTCTATTGTTAGCCTGCATGTCAGCATGGTTAGGTGGCATCTCTGTGACAGCCAGCTGGTCATGCAAGGCTGTAGCGGTCAGGGCTGGCAGGTGGTGGTGGGGCTGGGCGCCATGTCTATTGTCAGCCTGCATGTCAGCATGGTCAGGTGGCATCTCTGTGACAGCCAGCTGGTCATGCAAGGCTGTAGCGGTCAAGGCTGGCAGGTGGTGGTGGGGCTGGGCGCCATGTCTAATGTCAGCCTGCATGTCAGCATGGTTAGTTGGCATCTCTGTGACAGCCAGCTGGTCATGCAAGGCTGTAGCGGTCAGGGCTGGCAGGTGGTGGTGGGGCTGGGCGCCATGTCTATTGTCAGCCTGCATGTCAGCATGGTTAGGTGGCGTCTCTGTGACAGCCAGCTGGTCATGCAAGGCTGTAGCGGTCAGGGCTGGCAGGTGGTGGTGGGGCTGGGTGCCATGTCTAATGTCAGCCTGCATGTCAGCATGTTTAGTTGGCATCTCTGTGACAGCCAGCTGGTCATGCAAGGTTGTAGCGGTCAGGGCTGGCAGGTGGTGGTGGGGCTGGGCGCCATGTCTATTGTCAGCCTGCATGTCAGCATGGTTAGGTGGCATCTCTGTGACAGCCAGCTGGCCATGCAAGGCTGTAGCGGTCAGGGCTGGCAGGTGGTGGTGGGGCTGGGCGCCATGTCTATTGTCAGCCTGCATGTCAGCATGGTTAGGTGGCATCTCTGTGACAGCCAGCTGGCCATGCAAGTCTGTAGCGGTCAGGGCTGGCAGGTGGTGGTGGGGCTGGGCGCCATGTCTATTGTCAGCCTGCATGTCAGCATGGTCAGTTGGCATCTCTGTGACAGCCAGCTGGTCATGCAAGGCTGTAGCGGTCAGGGCTGGCAGGTGGTGGTGGGGCTGGGCGCCATGTCTATTGTCAGCCTGCATGTCAGCATGGTCAGGTGGCATCTCTGTGACAGCCAGCTGGTCATGCAAGGTTGTAGCGGTCAGGGCTGGCAGGTGGTGTTGGGGCTGGGCGCCATGTCTATTGTCAGCCTGCATGTCAGCATGGTTAGGTGGCATCTCTGTGACAGCCAGCTGGCCATGCAAGTCTGTAGCGGTCAGGGCTGGCAGGTGGTGGTGGGGTTGGGCGTCATGTCTTTTGTTAGCCTGCATGTCAGCATGGTTAGTTGGCATCTCTGTGACAGCCAGCTGGTCATGCAAGGCTGTAGCGGTCAGGGCTGGCAGGTGGTGGTGGGGCTGGGCGCCATGTCTATTGTCAGCCTGCATGTCAGCATGGTCAGTTGGCATCTCTGTGACAGCCAGCTGGCCATGCAAGTCTGTAGCGGTCAGGGCTGGCAGGTGGTGGTGGGGCTGGGCGCCATGTCTATTGTCAGCCTGCATGTCAGCATGGTCAGTTGGCATCTCTGTGACAGCCAGCTGGTCCTGCAAGGCTGTAGCGGTCAGGGCTGGCAGGTGGTGGTGGGGCTGGGCGCCATGTCTATTGTCAGCCTGCATGTCAGCATGGTTAGGTGGCATCTCTGTGACAGCCAGCTGGCCATGCAAGTCTGTAGCGGTCAGGGCTGGCAAGTGGTGGTGGGGTTGGGTGCCATGTCTAACGTCAGCCTGCATGTCAGCATGGTTAGTTGGCATCTCTGTGACAGCCAGCTGGTCATGCAAGGCTGTAGCGGTCAGGGCTGGCAGGTGGTGGCGGGTCTGGGCGCCATGTTTATTGTCATCCTGCATGTCAGCATGGTCAGTTGGCATCTCTGTGACATGCAACTCTGTGAGGGGCAGCAGGTCAGCATGGGAAGCATGTAAGGGTGTCCCCCGCAGCGGCCTGGGCTGGTCATGGGGCTGTTCATCCTCTGTTTGGTTGCTGTGGGTGTGTGGGTGCCTGGTGCGGGGCAGCAGGTCAGCATGTAAAGCATGCAAGGTAGGCTCCCGCGGCGGCCTGGGCTGGTCATTGGGCAGTTCGTCCTCTGGTTGGTTGCTGTGGGTGTGTGGGTGCTTGGTGCTGGTAGCTAGCCAGTTGCTGCTCCTTGTAGTGTAGCACTGGGCACAGGTGCACGGACCTCTGTCGATGCAGCAGATACCTTTCTTGGCGAGCTGGGGAATAGCGTTCCTGTGCCTTCTGTCTGGTTGTCTTATGGCGTCCTGCAGAGCTTGCGTCTCCTGGGTTTTGTTGTCGACCTGGTGGTAGCATACAGACATTGGCATTTCCGCGTCTCGTCCATTTAGGCTCGAGCGGGAATACGTAATGGGAAACCAGGCCATTTGAGGCGTTCGAGTCATTTGAGGCCGATTGCATACTTGTAAATGTGCGAACTCAGTTGGGAATGATCCTATCATGTCACGCTCGACCCACGCAGGGCCGGTCACCGCCCCCAAGGGGTCCTGTCCTGTTGCCACTGTCGTGTCGGCCACGTTTATGAGTCGGTCCCAAAAGGTTGCAGCATTTCCCGGGAGAAGCACAATCAGGCAAGCAAACACAAACACCGTAGCCGTCTTCACCATCGTCCTGTACCGCCGACCTTGGACGTTGACCAACTTCACTATGCTCTTTCGACTCGTCGCGTTGCGCCGAGCACGATGTAGCTAGTGGCTTGGGGAGACCTGTAAGCACGCAGGAGAAAAATCCGGTGGGTGGATGAGGGAGGTGAGAAGGGGGGAGGGTTGTTCTCTATGGTGGAGCCAGTTGGAGTGCGCGTCACGGGTAAGGTGAGAGGTAGAAGCTGAGTGCGCTTGCCTGAAAGAGGTGAAGGCTTGGGCCACCAGGTTTAAGGCATGAGGAAGGGTGTCAGGGAGAGCTGTGGCCACTGCGGAATGGGCAAGGGTAAGGTCGTGGTGGGTGGAGTTGAGGGTAACGAGAGCTCTGTGATCGTGCTCTTTAGTGAGGGGGAGGAGAGTGTGGGCAAAGGTTTTGAAGGCTTTCTGTAGGGTAGGCCACCAGGAGATGAGATCCGCGGAAGAGAGGGTGAGGCCAAAGGTGACTGCTTTACGGGCCCAAAGAGTAAGATGGGTGCTGGCGAGCATCGTGCTGGCCCACCAAGGGACTACAAGAGCTTGTGCAGCGAACATCGCCTCGGACTGCTTAGGAGTACTCGTTCACCACTGTATCTATGTTTGTGTATGAGGGCTGGGGCAAACGGAACTGGCCCACACTTTCTAACTTTTAGCCCACTTTTAGCGGATGGCTTCAAGGATGGCTTCAAGGATGGCTCCGGCCAAAGGATGGCTTCACCTGACAGCCGCCGGCATATGCTTTGTAAAGTAAGCTGCGCACCATGTCCTAGTGAGCATTAGTTCGGGATTACACGCAATTATTGCCACGTGACTAGCCATTTCATGATAGAGTGTTTGCATCCCCAGGACAGACACACTGGTTTTCCGTGCATCGGTTCAGCAGCATAATAGACCGCCCACGTAGACGCTTTGCTCCGCAGTGTTTAGCCGTGTTTAGCTTTTATTGGTGGTTGGTGCTTAATTGCTTAGGACAGGCGTAAGTACACTGGTAGGGTGCGTCAATCTATATTAGATCTATATTAGACGACCTAATATAATACGGGTCTAATACGCACCTAATATTAGACGGCAAGAGCAGGTTCCCACCGGGGTTCAAATCGCGGGGATCTTAGTAGGTTGTTCATTTGCGCCAAGCGGTGTGTTTCGCCTGTGAGGCTTGCTCAACCCATAATCAACGGTTGTTGACATTGCACGTGCATCTGAAGGCCATGCTGGGCGATGGATGGGTGGTTAGTAGTTAAAGTTGTCCTCATCAATGCGCCACTTGCCAACGAGTGCCGTGTATAGTGTGCATCGCGGATGCTGCCTCTCAGTTTGAGTCATATTTTTTTCGCTGGCGCCCTCATTGTTCACTGCACGCGGGCATCGCTTGCAGAATGCTTTGACGATGCCCTCCACGAACTCAAGGTCCCAAGTTGCGGTGAACTTGCGAGCCTGGACTTTCAACATCACCACAGACGTGTCAGTCTTCTTGCCATTGAAGAAGAAGAGAAGAAGAAGACTACTCCGGTATAAACCGGCGTGCATTAAGGGAGGAGCTTCCGCCTGGGGCGCGGCCTGCTCCCACCTCCAAATGTTGGACACAGGCTGGACATGTCCCCACCAAGCTGCCCTAGCTGTAGCCACAGACCACAGCTAGCAGCCAAGGCAAACAAAGAGGCATGAGAGGAGCAAAGGCCAGTGCACTCGGCAGCTGGACCTATGTCTTCTCCTCGTTGACGAGAGCAGTTCCCGCCTTGTCCGTCGGATGTCGCACTAAAAGCTGAAGTTCAGGCTTTCTTGCCATTGTACTTCTGTTATCTGATTGCGGCCATCGCCGCTTGGCTGCCAATGCAGCTGCCGGCCTGCCTGCCGGCTGGAAGTGACAATGTGACGCGCTTGCAATTGCGACCAGTGCGCTAGGGTCGCACGGCTGCACTCACAGCGCCCAGCATCAAACTTTGCCATCTAATACGCATATTAGATCTAATACCGGCCGGGACTAATATAATATAATATACCGTACTCTCCCTTTTGATTCGCGAGGCCTCGAAAACTATAATTAAATACTCTTTCCCGATCCAAAAAAAACATTGTTTACTTTTTCCCGATGCAAAAGTTGCAGCAAAACACAACTTTGACAACGTGGGTGTGCTTATAAATATTTAAGACAGCCATTCCTTGCATGACAGGTCAATCCTCCGTGGACACTTTCTGCACAAGTCACCAAGTCAAGCCACCCGATCACCAAGTCACAGCCACTGTGCAAGGGCCATCTATGTGTTGGTCAACCTGGCGTAGCAGATTTTCGGCTGCGTCGTCGGCACTGATGCCACGGACCACGAAGCGGTCCATCGCAGCACCATTCACGCAGGTCAAATAATTGTTTGACCACTTCGCGATTCGGCCAAAAATCGAATTGTTTACTCGTTCGGACGCGAATCAAAAGGGAGAGTACGGTAATACCTAGTATTAGGCGGGGGGAGCCGCGCCCTATACACTGGCGTGTAACACAGCATTGATATGTCGCTGTAGGTCACCCCCGCCATTGGCCCCGCAAATGTGAGACGGTCGGGGGCGCGAATCTCCGTGTAGCTCGTGACAAAGTTTTGACGCAGTCGGGTGTAACAGGTGTATGCGGCACCCACCGTCCGCAAAACACTAGCTCAGATCGGCGCCCGCCCAAACCTGACCTGTGCCTTCCGCTCCTAAAAGACTCACGCACGCCATATGGCGATGCTGGCAATCCTTCTACGGACGCCGTAAGCCAACGGCACAAGTGCAGTACGCCTGCTTGCATGTCAGTGCATGGAGCATATAATTTGTGACTATGCGCACAAGTCAGCCAGCTGGCACCCCTTACCTCATTTACGTCGCGGCATGACTCTGTGCAAATACAAGCTGCATCATGACAGCGCTACATCATCACTTGGCACTATGTTGTCGGGATGGCTCGGGATGGCTCGGGCTTTCAGTGTTACATGGGCCGTGGTGCCTCAACCTTCTCCCTCAACTTCAGCAGGCACATGTCACGCAACTCATTCTTTAATTAACATGAAGTCAATGCCTACAAGTCAATGCCTACAAGTCAATGCCTGATCCAGCTCATGAACTGCCCAGCACAACCATCAGACCACATGAACAACTCCTGCATGTCCATGCCACCGTTGTGCTTTAAGTAAGCAACCAGCTGATACAATGAGAGCTAGTGAGAGGCAACAACATTGGCTGCAGCTCCTGCAGGAGTGCTCCAAGGCTGCAGGGCTGCTGTAGGTAGGGTGGGGTGGGCTGCTGCAGGGAGGGTGGGGTGAGCTGTTGCAGGGAGGGTTGGGTGGGCTGGGGTGAGGTGGGCTGCTGCAGGGAGGGTTGGGGTGGGCTGGTGAGGGTGAGGTGGCACACACCACAAAACATGGTTATTAATTAGTACTAATTGTTCAAATCTTAAGGCTCACGACAGATGTGTGCTATCCTCACCAGTTCATGCCTGTCATGCATTGCGCAAGTGTGCGCGTGAACATCAAACTGACCTGGACTGAGTGAGGTAAATTACAACCTTACCCACCTCCAGCTCACTGTTTTCAAGGGCTGATTGCCTTGGTGCACTGCTGCTTGGGAGACCCTTGGGCTGGTGTGGGTTTGGTGTTGATCCTCAAAACAGCCAAGCACCTGTGGAGGTCAGCAGAATTGGCAGCATGTGTTAGCATCGTATGCTACACGCATTAAGACACAGCGCCCCGTGCTTGCCTGAGATGTATTCGCGACTTGCCCAGTCCAACGGCAGCAAAGGCTACTCGGCACGGAAATGCCTCCCGCCACCAATCCAGCTCTCCTGTTGCGACACGCATATAAACAGCTGGAGAATGACATTGCGAAGCTAATCAAGTCGTCGAGACAATGCAGTACAATCGACAAAAGAGGGCCTAACCTGCTAGCGACACCGTTGTGAGATGTAGAGCCCAACGGTGAAAGAATTACATGCAGCGGATCAAAGACGGTGTCAAAAAGTGAATTGCGGGGCCAATGGCGGGGGTGACCTGTAGAGCTTGGTATAGGATGGTCAGCCAATGCTTTGATTGTTGCAGGTTGCTGGAGGCAGATTGTTTAAGGCAGATTGCTTGTCTCTAGGTGATCTATGGATGACTTCAAGTGTGTTGTGGTTTGGTGGCTGATGTTGGCTGCAGGTGGCCAACCGGTGGAACGTCTTCCTGCCCAACCTCGCAGCCGTCCGGCCCAATGTCGGGCAGAAATCCGCGCAGGTGGTGCACACTGACGGAGTCGCTATCAGCGTGATGTTCATCCGCCCCAAGCCAGCAAAGCCGCCCGACAAGCTGCCTTGCATGGGCAAGGAGGAGGGCGCTGTCAACCCGCTGGCGCACCTGGACGCCGATTGGCTGGGCTGCGACCCCCGAACATGGCGACAGTGGCCCACGAGGAGCGGTACCCCTCCGGCGCTGTGAAGTCCGTGTGGCAGCGCAGCCTGACTGCAGGGCAGTACTATCGGCAGAGCGGCGTCACGGAGCACGCCAAGGAGTCCAAGGTCTGGATGGCCGGCATCAAGCCTCAGCATGAGCCTGCAGCGGTACCGGGAGTAAGTTGCCACGACGCTGCGGACCTGGCCGGCCATGTGGGCCGAGCTGTCCAAGCGGCGCTGGTCCAACGCCAGGTTACGGCGCGCATATCTCAAAAGCCGAGTGCGGCGCAGTATGACTTCTTACATTGACCTTCCTCCTTCCACTTCCCCTCATTTCCATCCTCATTAACTTCCACATAGCCGCATCTACCCACCGCGTCCAAGGCAGCCGCCGCCAAGCATGGTGGTACTTGCAAAAAGCAGCTTTCGGTCCACTACATTCACACGAGCGTGTTCAGTTAGTGCATCTCCCATTCATCGCGTCCTACGTTACATTGCTTGGCGTGTTGCATTGCTGGGCAGCAAGTCTGGCGCAGACCCGTCATGCCTCTGCACCGGTTCAGTATCTGGCGCACACAACCTCTCACACAGCCAGTCCAACAAAACTCATTCAACAAGGAACAACATCCATACAGCCAGGCAGGCTTCCTGCAGCACTCTGACCACAGGCGCTGCCACTCCTATGCTCACCCCTCACCTCTCCCCCTCCCCCAACCCCCACTCCCTCCCAGAAACTCGATTACAGAACCACCTCCGAGACACCCTCGGCAGCACTGCACACAACACCCCAGGTCTCCTCTCTCCTATCTGCTCCCACGCCTCGCTCCTCCAGTAGCAGCCCGTGGCAGCAAGAGCCACAAGGGTGCTGCTACCGCAGCCTGTTTATCACCCGGCTGTTGATGGTCTTCTCATCCTAGGCGTGCACCAAGGGAGGAGCTTCCATACCTTCCTTGCTCCTCCAGTGTGGCAGCCCGGGCTCACCCTTCCCTACCCCAACCCCCAAGCCCACCCCACCCAGGAAGCTTTCCCACACAATCCAACAGCGGGGCGCGGCCTGCTTCCACCACCCAGCAAGAGAAGAGCCCTCCGCTCCCAGACCTTGCGGCTCGAGTGGCAGCAGGGGCCACAAGGCTGCTGCTACTGCAGCCTGTTGATCACACCATTGTTGATGGTCTTCAGCTGCGCGCTCCACTTCCCTAGCGCCGCATACTTCACCTTGCTGCTGTCATCTCGTTCACCCACTTCCAGCAGCTGGTTCACCTGCAGGCGGACGCACGTCGGTCGACGGGTAAAACACAGGCCCAGCCACCAGGTCAACCGCCATGTCAACCGCTGGGTCAGCCACCAGGTCAACCGCTGGGTTAACCGCCATGTCAACCGCTGGGTCAGCCACCAGGTCAACCGCTGGGTTAACCGCCATGTCAACCGCTGGGTCAGCCACCAGGTCAACCGCTGGGTTAACCGCCATGTCAACCGCTGGGTCAGCCACCAGGTCAACCGCTGGGTTAACCGCCATGTCAACCGCTGGGTCAGCCACCAGGTCAACCGCTGGGTTAACCGCCATGTCAACCGCTGGGTCAGCCACCAGGTCAACCGCTGGGTTAACCGCCATGTCAACCGCTGGGTCAGCCACCAGGTCAACCGCTGGGTTAACCAATAGGCTGACTGGTGGGAGGGGGAAGGAAGAGGCAGGAAGTGCAGCAGCAGAGCCGCAGGCCAAGGCCACACCTGGTCTATGTGCCCAGTCACTCTCTTGTCCAGGATTAGTGTGACCAGCAATGACTCCACGTCAGTGTCTGTGATGTTGAGCTTGGCCGCAATGAAGGGGATGCGCACCCTAGAGTACGGCTGGATCAGCTTCACCAGCACCTAGCCAGCAGGCACACCATGCAGAGGGGTGACACCATGCGGCCATGTGGGTACCAGAAACCAAACGCATGTAGCCCTTGGCACATCACAGTAGCTGGATGACAGTGTCGGGGTCAGCGCTGTATCAGCATACGTTTGCTGGCGCAGGCGTGGCAAACTTCAGATGTAGTGGCCATGTGGTGGAGTGGCCATCCCCAACACACCACACAGCATAGCATCTAGCTATGGTGCGGCAGACCTTCAGCTATACTTCACCTACTGTGCTCAACCCCAGCTACAGCTACATCCCACAGTGGGCCATTGCGTGTCCGTGATACATGTGGCCTGCCCATGCTGGGAGGGTGAACATGCCATGGGTGTGGTCACTCTTCTGGTCTACCCCATCCTTAAACATGCTGTTTGATGGGAGGTGTGAGCAGCAGCAGGGCACTGGCCGCACTGCCAGCACCTGGGTTCGGATTTTGGTCAGCAGGTCTTGGATGTATTCACGGATGAAGGGGTCGTCCATGATGGTACGCCTGGCAGCAGCAGGAGCCAAGGAGGGTGAGGGTGAGGGTGAGGGTGAGGGTGAGGGTGAGGGTGAGGGTGAGGGTGAGGGTGAGGGTGAGGGTGAGGGTGAGGGTGAGGGTGAGGGTGAGGGTGAGGGTGAGGGTGAGGGTGAGGGTGAGGGTGAGGGTGAGGGTGAGGGTGAGGGTGAGGGTGAGGGTGAGGGTGAGGGTGAGGGTGAGGGTGAGGGTGAGGGTGAGGGTGAGGGTGAGGGTGAGGGTGAGGGTGAGGGTGAGGGTGAGGGTGAGGGTGAGGGTGAGGGTGAGGGTGAGGGTGAGGGTGAGGGTGAGGGTGAGGGTGAGGGTGAGGGTGAGGGTGAGGGTGAGGGTGAGGGTGAGGGTGAGGGTGAGGGTGAGGGTGAGGGTGAGGTGGGGGCAGGGTGAGGAGGGGCCAAGGGAGGCTTACACATGTGTAGGGTGACCCTCCAACTTTGACCTGAGCTCCGCTGCTGGGATTAAAACCAACCAGGCTCATCCACGACCAACTGCCAGCATCCTCCAAGCCTGGGGTGACCCCAGCTAGGCGCACCTGTTTGTCCGCAAGATCTTCTCGAACTCGTTGATCTCAGACCTCTGATACGCGTCCACCAGGCCTGTCATGGCAATGATCTCTGGGTCCTGACAGCAGCAGCAGCAGCAGGGGGGCAGGGGTGTCACACCTACAGCAATTGCGACCTTGGCTGCAGCACTAGCGCAGCCATTGTAGGGTTAGTGGAGCTTGAGCAGCGTCCCTATGGTGGTCATGGCAGCAACATTGTCAATCCCCTTCTCTTGGGTCCGACTGTAAACTCCACGTGCACAGCTTCTCTCCGCCTTTGTTCAAACTACGCTGCCTCAACCCGCTGCATCCTCTCCTGAACATCCTCCCTCCGCCGCCTTGCAGCCTTGTGAACTACACCTCCCTCCTCCGCCCCCCTCCTCCCCCTCCTCCACCTCCTCCCTTCCCCCTCCTCCCTCCCCCACTCCCCACCTGCTTGTAAGGCCTTGCCTCTTGCGCGTCAAAGGGATCCACATTGCTCTCCATCAGCATGTAGGCCAGCACCACGTACTTGAGGCATTGCACGCGCCGCGACACACCCGCCTCGTCATAGGACTTGAACGCCTGAGGTGTACCCAGGGCCAAGGTCATCATTATCATCATCATCAGCAGCAGCAGCAGCAGCAGCTGCTGGGCCAGGGGTAACATGAACAGCAGCAGCAGCAGCAGCAGCAGCTGCAAGGGGCAGGAAGCCCAGCCTGACTACAAGAACCATGCAAGAAAAGCCACCCACCCGTTCAAAATGCCCGCTCGCCTGCCTGTTCCCCCCTCACCTGCCTGCCTGCCCACCCAGCGCTGCGCCCTCCACCTGCCTGCTGGCCCTGCTCCCCCTATGCTGTGTGACACACCTCAAAGAAGTCGGTGGCGGCCTGGGACCACTGCTGGTCGTGCATGTGCATCTTGGCCCCGCACTCCCTGATGACGCCCATGATGCGCGGGTGAGGTATAGCAGACTTCACAGCCTTTGCCTGGAAGCAGCAGCAGCAGCAGCAGCAGGGCCTGCTGTGGCAGTGCGACACACTTTGGGTTCACTGGGTGGCCATGGGACTGTGGGTTTGAAACCTGCCAGCCAGCCAGCTGGTCAGCCAGCTGACCAACCGCTGGGCGGTGGGTAGCAGAGCTGGAGGGGGAGCAGGCAGCGGGGCATGGGGCTGGGCCGCGGGCGGGCGGGCGGGCGGGCGGGTTGGGCAGGCGGGCGGGCGGGCAGGGAGGCAGGGGGTGGGCAGGAGTGCAGGTGTGGAGGGGGGCGGGTGGGCGGGTGGGCAGGTGGGCAGGTGGGCAAGGGTGTGGGCAGGGAGGCAGGGGGACCCGAGGCTAAGCAAAGCCTTGTGAGGGGCCACCTTGTGATACAGCGTCTTGAGCCGCTTGTTGTCGCGCTGCTCAGTGGCCATCTGGATTTCCATCGCGTAGATCTCCAGCAGCTGGCTCCCTTTCTTGGGGTCGTCACTGCCGTCCGCCAGCTGGCACGACCTGCAGCCACACGCTCACTCACTCACACCACCCCACACCACACCACCCACATTAC
>JASKMD010000014.1:1955645-2040645 GCA_030144725.1 Haematococcus lacustris | reverse complement strand
ACCAACCACTCTCCACTCTCCACTGTACGAGTACACATATTCTCCACTGTACGCGTGTGCTGTGCTTCTGGCCGCTGTCCTCTCGCACATGTTTTCCATGTGTTGAGATAGAGATTTTGTTCGATGTTGGGTTCAATTTATTTAGACCAGCTGATTTGGTATGCCTCAGCGCAGCGCCACGCTGCTGGATACCTTGGAGAGTTTCCCGGGCGTGTCGCTCATCGTCTATTCTTACTTACTGCGCGATCGTTGTGCATGCCGCCTTGTTTGCAAGAGACTGCGCACAGTAATCGATGGCAACACCACGCATGTCACCATTCATCTTAGACACAGACTAGCACCGACTAGCACCGTAGAGGACACCATGGAACGCTTTGCCCGCTCGTCTCTGCGTCCCACGATCCTGTCACTAACGGGAACATCTGGCCCAGGCAGTGCTGAGGTGGCCAACGAGCTGTCCTCAGCGCTGTCAGCACCCTCGCACAAGCCCTTGGCAGCTCTGCAGGCCGTGAGGGAGTTGTGCTTCATTTACGTGCCAGCCCTCCTGCACTTGAGCATGGTGGGCACTGCATCATGCACCTGTCGCTGTTCTGCTTAACTGCACTACACCCACTGCTCCACATGTCGTAGGCACTGGCTGTAGTTTTCCGACGCTGTGAGAAACTATCCTTTGTCCTCTGTGACGTGAACCATCGGTCATGCCGAACTTGGCAGCACCTGGAGCAGCTGTCCTGTTTGGAGCTGTCATGTGTGCAAATAAGTTATGTTGGCAACACAGCTGCTACTAATCAGCCTCGGTTGGGGGAGCTGCAGCTCATTCGAGGCCTGACATTCCTAAAGCTGGTTGACATTGAGGTGTGGCAGACAGTGAACAATCGAGGGATGCCTCGATGTGATGAGTCACCAGCTCAAGAAGTGCTGCGAGCACATTATTGCTTGAGGGTAGGCAGCACGTCATTTGCTGATCCCCAAATGTTGCGATGGAGGTTTCTGGCAACCTTGTGATGTTCATAGACTGTTTATGTTGTCTGTGCCTACAGGTAGACGAGAGCTGCCTGGCTGCATGCACACAGCTGACCAGGCTGCAGTGTGGCAACAGCTTTCCAGGGCTGTCACAGCTGACCCAGCTCCGCCGCGTGGGCATGCACGAGATGAATAGCCTGTCGGTGGTCACAGAACTAGCCTCCCTGCCCCACCTGGCTCGCTTGTGCTTGGGTAGTTGGGTTAGCACAGACCAGCTTGGCAGCAGCCAGCGCTTCATGTTCCCGTCCCTGACATGCTTAGAGGTTTCGTCCATCAATGCAAGCCTTTTGGCTGCCCTGGATTGCCCCCAGCTGCAACGCCTGGTGTTCCGTACAGAGTCCGATACATACAAGTGCTTGTGTGTTGACTCGGTGCCCAGCTTGCATGCCTGCGCCGGCAGCCTCCTGAAGCACTGCAGCTTTGTTAGGCTCAAATGTGGACCTACCGTGACCCTCACTGCTGTGCTGAAGGCCCTGGCACCCTGGCAACCCTCAGCTGCTGCCCTCAGCTCAACACGCATGGGGATGGGGCTTCTGGTTGGTGGCGAAGATGCAATCAGCGCCAGCCACCTTGAGCTGCTGCCCACTGGCCTTCAGGATCTATCATTCATGTGAGTGCAAAGCAGCCCTCTGGCACGCTCGACAGTGTAGCAGAACCATCGCTGCCACAGCCAGGCAGCATGTGCATCCTGTGACTCGTGCGCCTTTTCAACCTCTATTGATTGCAAGCAAGCCTGCATGAGCAGCCTTGTGTGGACCCTGTGATGCATGACCTGTGCCTCCCTTGGCTTGTGTTGCGCAGGGGCTGCACACTCCTGCCTGGTGCCCTGCACCCTGTAGCGACGCGGCTCACCCAGCTTCAGGTGCTGGAGCTGCAGGACGCTTCTGACTGCTCAGAGGAGGACCTGCAGCTGCTGGCCTGTCACTCAGTGCAAGGACGCAGGCTGACGGTCCAGTTGGACACCTCGTATACAGCAGAGTTTGTTGCATCCTTGCAGTGCCTCAGCGACATGACTGGGCAGTGGAGTGGCAGGCCTGGGCCCCGCTTCAGAGTGTCTAGCAGCTAGCAAGTACTAGCAGCTGCCCAGCTGTAGCCAGCACCACCTGCTGTCATCCTCGCTCCAGGCTAAGTGTTGTGTTGCAGTCCTGGTCTAGCCAGTTGACTGTGGAGGCAGGGCCTGGGCAGTGGGCTTGGCTGCCTCGCCCTGTGCCTTGCCCTTCCTCTTGGTGGGTTGGGTGGGCCAGCTGGGTGGCAGGGCCAGCGTCCATGCGCACCAGGGGCTGGATGTCAACCCCAGGGGCACCTACAGCCACACTTTGCTCACCCTGACCTTTTGCTTCCTGTAGGCCCAGGGCAGCACTAGGGCGCACTGCAACATGCAGGGTAGGGCGGTGTGACACGCAGTGTGCCGGGTGGTGTGGTGCCTTTCCTCCCTGTTGGCACAAAGCACACCACTAGGGTGCACACCTGTAAAGCAGAACAGTGTTTCGGGGAGGACGCAGTGGTCGGGTGTGGGGTGGGCTGTCGTGCCCTATGTTTCGCTGCCTGCAGAGTCTACATAGGACGCTTGAGCTGGTTTCATCGCTCAACATGTGCGGAGCTGTGGTCTATGCGCGGCAGCCCCCTTGTCCCTCACGAGGGCCTCCATTTGAGCCAGATCAGTAGTGGCCACTAGCAGCCACTAGCGGGACTACTAGGGACCACTAGTGGCCCGGCTCAAATGGTGTTTAATGAGTTGTGTGGAGTATACCCGATGCACATGGACATGGTGCATGAGTGCCTACCACCTACACTTTCGCCTGACCGCGAGGGCTATTGTGTAGAGTTGGCATGAAAAACATGCGTTGCTTGTGAGCTGATAACAGCTCAAATGCGGGGGCACACACAAATGTGCCACAGGCTGCTGCTGTTGCTGGGCCTTGGGTGGCTTGTCTCGCAACCGCTTGTAGCCCAGGCCAGGGTACTCCTTGCCCTTGGCTGGCAGAGCTGTCTGCTTTGACCAGTAACACAGCTCCAGTGGCCGCTACCTGCTCTCCCCAATGCGCTGCATGTTCAGAGCTGCATTGCAGTCCATGTCCAGCCACCTGCCAGGCTGTGGTGCTGGCTTGGCTTTGGCAGCCTTGCCCTTGCCCTTGCCTTCGCCATTGGTGGGCTCAGCTGCCTGCTCAGCATTGGTGAGCTTGCTGCATATGGCTGGAGGGGGAGTGTTGGGCCCTGGCCCTGAAACTGCTGCCGGTGTAGCTTCTTGGCTGCTGCATGGGGCCTGTGGGGGCTTGTGGGGGGCCACTACCGGGCACCACATCAGGTCAGCCCTGAGGAGCTCAGCCAGAGGACAGGGAGTAGAAGGCTTGGCGCGGCGTGCAGCTGGCTGTTTCTTTACATCGCTAATTTGCTAGCCTGGCATAAACAGGACAGGTCAGGGTAGGTGGCTTAGTGTGGCAGGGTGATCAGGGGCCCTCAGCAGCGTGGCTCTAGGCTAGCACCATGTAGGCCATGACATGGAGCTCCTAGGGTGCCGCTCCCAGAGTGGGTTTTCCCAGTGGAGTCGGGAGTACTGACCCTCAGCAGCCCAGCCCAAGGCTAGCGGTCCTTTGCTACCTTGCCACTGCCTAGACCACACACAGCTCCCAGCGCGTCCCTGCATGCGCGATGTCTACGTCACGTCTAATGCTTACACAGCAGGAGAACAACAGACCATTGCGAACAACGTAGGCCCCAAACTGACCCCGTAGATTTGAGATTCGCTGCACGGAGTAGACTGCAGGAGACGATAACGCAGCCTCCATACACACAAGAGACATGTGGTACTGCACGCCAAAGTACGACGCGGCCGCGCAACCGCGGCCGCGCAACAGAGTGATAGCATGACTCGCCAAGATTTACCTCCCCGAATCGCTACCTGAAACCGTGGCCGCTGCAGTGCTTGGGTTGTTGAAGCCAGTCCGAGGCTATGTTCGCAGCACAAGCTCTTGAAGTGCCTTGGTGGGCCAGCGCGATGCTCGCGGGCATTGCAGCAGCTGCCCTGGTGAGTGGTGCGGATGACGGGGCAGGCGCGTCAGCTAGCTGGGCATAAATCAGAGGGGGTAATTAGGGTTATGTAACTTGACGATGGCGTGGCGCGGGAATGCCGCGACGCCCCAACTGCAACCCTGCACCTCGGCAGAGGCAGCCAGCCCTGATGCTCAGCGTGCACTGTGGATGACTGCCCCTGCCGCCATGGGGACGCGCCATTCAGTTCCTCGCCACATGCTCTTCGTTACTTTGCATATGGAATCTAGTGCAGCCCCGAGGGTGGTTTGGCTGCTGTGGCCCTGTGCTGTTGCCAGGTGTGGTGTACAGCTGTTGCTGTGTGAGCTGCAGTGGTGGGGTGGGTGTAAGCAGCTGTGGTGGTGTGTGCTGCGTGCAGCTGGGCTGGGGCCCCATGCTGTACGCCAGCCTGAGCCAGCGCTGGAAGTACCGTGCGCTGAAGAGCCCCCCTGCCCAGCTGCTGGCGGGCAACCTGCCGGGTGAGGTGGGGGCCAGCAGGGCGGGCAGGCAGGGGTGGGTGGTGTGGGGGTCAGGAGAAGGGAGGGAGGGAGGTGAGGGAGGCAGAGGTTAGATGTGTGTGGTGTGGCAGGAATGGTGGCAGGAGTAGGAATGGGACAGGGCAGGTGTGAAGGTGGCTGGGATGGTGGCCATGTGATGTCATGACCAAGTCTGCCTGTGGCTGCCACTCTCCTGCCTGACTGTGGCTGCAGCCATCCGGCAGAGTGACATCACACAGTTCCTGGAGCATTGTGCTGCTCAGCTTGGCTCCCTGTTCATGGTGAGTGGGGCGGCTGGACCCCTGCCCACACACTCTCCTGCCCGCCCGCCCGCCCGCCCGCCCGCCCGCCCGCCTGCCTGCCTTGCCTCCCTTCCCCACGCACCCCTTTGCAGCAGGTGCACCATGCTCGTGTCTGGCCCTGCTGCCCGCCCTGTCATCTTGTGTGTGTTGGCCTGCCGCAGTTTTGGTGGGGCACACAGCCCCTGGTGGTGGTGGGGGAGGCAGCGCTGGGCAAGCGGCTGATGAGCCGGCTGACTGAGCGCAGCTCCATGCGCTACATGTTCCTGCTGCCAGAGCACCAGCAGCGCATCATGGACCACAGCATCATGCTGACCCAGTAAGAAGTATTGATCACAGGCATATGGCAGAGGGGTGGAGAAGGGGTTGGGGCAGCGAGAGGGTGGGGAGGGGGCAAGGGTGTGGTGTATCGGTCTAAGGCATGTGGCAGAGGGGTGGGGATAGGGTATAGACGGGGGTGGGGCAAGTGATAGGGGGCAACAAGAGGGAGAGGCACATGAAGACATCTAGGCTGCGGCTCTATGGTCAGGGCTCAGGTCTACACCCGCTGCTGCTGCTGCTGCTGCTGCTGCTGCTGCTGCTGCTGCTGCTGCTGCTGCCACTGACCTCCTTTGCATGTGTTTGGTTGTTCAGGGGTGCGCCCTGGCGTGTTGCCCGCAAGGCCTTTGAGGCTGCTGTCATGCACCACTCAGCCGTCAGCATGCACCTGCAGGTCATGGAGCAGGTGAGCAGGCCCTAACCTCTGCTGCTCCTATAGCCCACTTCCATCACTGAAGGCCCCGCACAGGCTGCTTGGGCCCTTCCCCCTCCCCTCCCTCTGCCTCCCTCACAGCTCCTCCCTCTGCCTCCCTCACCGCCCCTCCCTCTGCCTCCCTCACCGCCCCTCCCTCTGCCTCCCTCACCGCCCCTCCCTCTGCCTCCCTCACCGCCCCTCCCTCTGCCTCCCTCACCACCCCTCCCTCTGCCTCCCTCACCACCCCTCCCTCTGCCTCCCTCACCACCCCTCCCTCTGCCTTCCCCTTGTCCCCCAGTGTGTGGGCCGGCTGCTGGAGCGCATCACCCGCACCATAGCGGCAGCTGAGCAGTCAGGGGAGGACGGCGGCGTGTTCGAGGCCACCAGCTTTATGGGCGACCTGACCCTGGATGTGGTGGGCAGCTGCGTGTTTGGCGTGGCCTTCAACACCCAGGTCAGGGGAGGGGGAAGGGGATGGGGATGGGAGGGCTAGGAAGTGACCTGCTGCATTACCTTGATGCCTTGCCCTGCTGCCCCACCTTGGTGCACTGCCCTGCTGCCTTACCCTGCTGCTTTACCCTGGCCTGGCCTGTTTGGCTGCAGGAGGAGGAGCTGGTGGGTGAGGGAGGCCCAGGTCTGCTGCAGTCCGGGGTGGAGCTGCCCTACAGCAGCCGCCAACTCATCCAGGCGCTGCGACAAGTGTTCACCAACGTGAGATATTGATGGTGTAGCTGGTGGAGGGGCAGGGGCAGGGACTAGGGGCAGGGGCAGGGACCAGGGGCAGGGGCAGGGGCAGGGGCAGGGACCAGGGTAAGGGGCAGGAACTGGTCTGAGTTGGGTCGCAGCTGGATTGGGTGATTGTGGTAATGGTAATGGTGATGGTGGTTCATGGACTTGCCCTAAGATGCTGGTGTGGTTTTGTGATGGTGGCTGTGCAGATGAACATCCGCAGCCAGAGCCGCTGGTCACTGCTGTCCTCACGCCTGCCCGCCCGGCTGTGGCCCCTGGTCAGGTCAGTTACATACGCCTTGCCTGCCCTGCCTGCCCTGCCTGCCTTGCCTGCCTTGCCTGCCTTGCCTGCTTTGCCTGGGTACCAAAACAACGGCTGCTGCTGCTGCGGCGCTGCAGGTCGCTTGCCAACTGCTTCCCTGACGCAGCCCAGAAGGAGCTAGTGCACTCACGCAAGGTCAGGACACCTACCTCACACCCACACCCACACCTCCCGCGTCCCTTGTGGGCATCCACCCCAGCCACCCTTTGACCTTGGACAGGTTGCTGACCTCGCCTCCAGCCCTTCCCTGCCCTGCAGCGGGCCTGGCCCCCTCTTCCCTCCTCACCCCTCCATGTCCCTGATGACCCCCTGGCCTTGTGCTGCTGCAGGTCATCATCGACACCTGCCGGGCCCTGATCAAGGTCTGGGAGCAGGACCACCCCCCTGCTGCTGCTGCTGCTGCCGCCCCCCCTGAGGGGACCCAGCCAGGCTCCCAGGCCTCCCCCATCAGCCGTGTCAGGTGAGCTCCTGGGACAAGGGCCGGGCAGCAGGTGAGGCCAGGCGCAGCAGGACCTGGCAGCAAGAGCATGGCGCCACTGAAGCCTCTTCAGCAGTGGCTCTGCAAGTTGATAACTGCCAATCAGCATGCAGCTCTGCCAACCACTGTTGCATCTTTGGTCAGGGTTTCATGTCCACTGCTTTTTTCGCTCCCTCCGCTGCCCTGTCCCCCTGCACCTGCTCCCCACCCATGTGCCCGCCCTCCCCTCCCCTACCCCACCCTCCCATCCACCTAAGGCCCAGGGCTGCTGCCCCTGCCTTGTCGCAGCGAGAAGAGCTTCCTGGGCCTGCTGCTGAGCTCTGCCGACATGACCACCGGCACCACCCTGGACCATGAGCAGATCATCGCCCAGGTGGGGCCAGGAGCAGCAGCCAGGAGCAGCAGGCAGGAGCAGCAGGCAGGAGCAGCAGGCAGGAGCAGCAGGCAGGAGCAGCAGGCAGGAGCAGCTGGTGCAGGCGTCTGCATCATCAGCAAGACTTGATGCGCCCACACCACCCTGCCCTGCCCTGCCCTGCCCTGCCCTGCCCTGCCCCAGGTGTTTGTGTTCCTGCTGGCGGGCTATGAGACCACGGCCACCACCCTGACCTTCGCCCTGTACTGCCTGGCCACAAACCCTGAGGTGCAGCGCAAGCTGCAGGTGAGGCCAGGGGGAGGGGAGCGGGTGGTGGGTCAGGGGCAGTGGGGTGGAGGGTTAGGGCAGATGCAGACAACTGGTACAGGTGGTTTAGGAGGGTGGGGAGGTGCAGGAGATGGCTACCACTGGCACTGAGTGAGACTCCATGATATCAGGCTTGGCTGATGAGGGCGTGCCAGACAATGTATCCTTATCTCATTAGACGAGATAGGGAAAGTCAGGGTTGCTTGATGCCTCGTATCATTCACAATGAACTGCCACTCTGGTCGATTCGACATATTGGGTACATGTTATCTCAAGGTTGAGGCGTTACAGTAGAGGCTGAGTGATGATGGCAAATGGGAGCCATGCACCTGAAAACAACTGGTTCTGGTACAACCTGAACGACACATGTTTTGGTGCACTGGCAAGTGCTGTGAAAGGGGATTTATGGGGTGGGGCGGTGGTGGTGTGGTGCAAAGGTGTGGAGGGTGGGTCGTAGGGTGTGGTTGTTCCTGAGGTAAGGGATGAGGTTTACTATATTTGTCAGCTCGTGTCATGCTGAAGCAAGCTGATGAGTGTTTTGTAGTCGAGTAAACCTACCAATAGAGAGGAAACCACTCCCATTGGGTCATGCAGGGGGTTGTTGAGGCGGCTGGGGTGGTGCCTGGTGGTGGCTGCAGGCTGAAGTGGATGCGCAGGCGCACCTGCTGGCCCAGCACACCTCAGTCAAGGCTCACGTGCAGCTCACCCCGCACAGCCCCACAGGCGCCAAGGGAGCAGCCGCAGGGCCTACCGCCACCAGCAAGGCTGCAGCTGCAGGTGGGCAGCGGTGGTGGGCACTACCTAGCAGCTGATGCCTAAAGCAGGTCAGAGCGATGTGGGGGGTGTGACACAGCCCGCACCAAGTGTGACACCCCCATGCGTGGATCCAGGTAGTAGATCCACAACAACATGCAGTTAGTTGCCCTGGCCCTTGGCCCAGGCCCTTTGCCTCCGCCCCCAGACCAGCCAAGCTTGCAGTGCTCATCTTGCTTGCAGGTCGCTCCCGCTCCCCCTCCCCCTCAGCTACCCCTGACCTGGCTCCTGCCAGCGCCCCCTCCTCCCCTGATGGCCCCCACCACCCTGAGTCAGGTCAGGGGCTGGGCGCTGAAAGGCTGGCGGCTGACTTCCCTTACGCCTGCGCCGTCATTGATGAGGCCATGCGCGTGTTTCCCCCCGTGGCTGAGCTGCGGCGTGTGATGCACGAACCACAACAGCTGGCAGGCTACAAGTGGGTGGGGGTGGAGGGTAGGGGGTGACTAGACAAGGGGTGGAGAGGCCATGGCAGGCTATGCTGTGGGTGGCCTTTGTGTGGCAGCTGATGCTTAACTAATGCTTGGGGTATGGTCAGGGGCAGCTAAGAGGGGCAGGTGAGAGGGTTTCTGTACTGCATCGAACGGCTGGAGGGTGAGGGTGAGGGTGAGGGTGAGGGTGAGGGTGAGGGTGAGGGTGAGGGTGAGGGTGAGGGTGAGGGTGAGGGTGAGGGTGAGGGTGAGGGTGAGGGTGAGGGTGAGGGTGAGGGTGAGGGGCTTGGGTCAGGAGCTCGGGTTAGGGGGTAGTGACTCATCCTCATCGTTGCCATGTGTGCTGCTGAATGCCTTACTGCTGCCTGCCTGTCTGCCTGCCTGCCCTGCCCTGCAGCGTGCCAGGTGAGAGTACGCTGGTGCTGCCCATCTGGAGCTACCACCATGACGCAGGCGCCTGGCCCCGCCCTGACGCCTTCCTGCCTGAGCGCCACCTGGCAGAGCAGCAGAGCAGCCTGGCACCAGCCCTCAAGACACACTACATGCCCTTTGGGGCCGGCGCCAGGTGGGACTAGGGGCCAGGGGAGGCAGCAGGGGCAGGGGGAGCAGGAGCAGCAGGGTGTTGTGTGCTGATGGCAAGGATGGGATGGGAAGGTCGCGGTGCCGGGCAGTGAGGCACGGCTAACGATGATGATTGCTGAGGGTGGCATGAACATGGTCTGGATGTGGCAGGTTGCAGCAGCGGGAGGTGCTGCTTGTGACTTGTGCTTGCTCCACCCACTGCCACCTGGCTGCTGCCTTGCTGCACCTCCTTTCCTGGCCCTGCCTGTGCAGCCCTCCACCATGCAACCCTTCACTGCTTTCGGCTTGGTTTGGCTGCCCCTGACATTCTACGTGTATGGTGTGCGCCTGGCAATGGCCGCAGGTCGTGCCCCGGCGCTCGCTTTGCGTTGCAAGAGGCACGCCTGGCGATCGTGCGGCTGTGTAGCGCGTTCAACTTCGCGCTGGCGCCCGTGCAAGAGTTCCCCGTAAAAATCCGGTCGGGCTTCACCATCGCCCCCGCGCACGGCATGTGGCTCAAGGCGCAGCCGCGCACGCACTAGGGTTCCTGGCGCCTCTTCGTGTTGTGCAGCAGGCGGCGAGACGCTGGCGGGTTCCGGCATTGCTGGATGCTCTGCTGCGTCACGCGAGCGATAACGACAGACAGAGGATGAGGAAGGGGTAGGTAATCGCCCGCCCGCTCCAATAGCTTTCCGAAGTTGGGATGTCCAAGAGTTGCTGCTGGTTTGGTAGCTGAAGTATAAGGACAGGGATACAGGGAACTGATTTGGTAGCGTGTTCTGACTGATTGGTCGCGTTGGACTTATTCCTTGATGTTGCTGCGTTGCTCACGTTCTTCAAACATAGCGCTTTTATGTTGGCTATCAGGGGTACCAGTAATTTATGTCCGCGTCTCAAACTATAAGTATTGCGGCTGCCTAGTGACTTAGGTACCGTACAGGCTTGTGTAAAGTTTCAGATGTTCATGTTTTTACTGAACATTTTCAGCTGCAAATCTGAAGCTGAGATGCTGATCCTTGCCCGGGCCTTGCTAACCATGCGACAACCACCACCACCCCTAAGTCTCGACACCCCATCCCCGGGTGAAGAGTATCACCCCATGTTGGAGACGCCTGAGTTGCACCTCCAGAATCGAAACCGCCATGTAGCCGAGACCCAGTATTATCACATTATCCGCCAGGGTTCAGCAGCTAGCTGCGCGCCAGCGTCCGTATCCTATTGAGCGGTTAATACATTTCAATGCTGTACCAGCACAACCTCCCACATAATGGCCACGAGCACCATCCTGGAGGCTGAACACAGCTGGCACTTCCATGGCAACAAGAATAACTTACACCACAAGGCCGCTTTACTGCCCTTCCCCGCCTAGAGCGGAGCTAGGATATGACCCCTGCAACATCCCATCACCCCTCCCCTTCCCTCCCCAGCACCACCTCCCCTGCTGCCACCCCCAACACCAGCAGCTCGCATTCATTCCAGTTCCATCCGCCTCCATTAAATCACTCGCGCCCCACATCACCCACCACACCACACCACCGCCATCCACCAGCCATCATCATGTCATGGGTTCGGGTTAGGAGTAGCTAAGCTACATACTCGCTCGCAATGCAGCTGGGCGAGGCCAGGCGTTACGGCCCTCTGACTAAGCTCTGCAGCGGTGGGCCCTCCCAAGTGCTGGTCATGCTATGCTGGAGGTGCCTGCGCCCGCCGCCTTGCTGCCTGCCCTCATCTGCTGCAGGATGGCGCGTGAGTATGCAATCTCAGCCCGCAGGTCGTCCACCACCACCTGTGGAAGCAGGCAACGGCAGCCAAAAGGTCAGCGGGTGGGTGGGTGAGTGGATAAAAAGCGCTAAGTAGGCCCTCATCTGGGGCGACCAGGGGTGGGACCAGGCTGATACGTGATAGACTCTGAATGGTCACACGCAGCCTGGGTCGCTGTGGTAAGACAGTGGAGGGGCGGGAGGCGAACTGTACTTACTAGTCGACAATTGCTGAGGATGCTCAGAGGTAAGCAGGTGCGGGGGAGCAGGGCAGAGGGGCAGGGGAGGTGAGGGGGTTGCCTTCATACCTGTAGCTCCTCAGGGCTGCTGGGTGCCCCCCCTCCAGCCGCCTGCTGCCCCAGCTGACCCCCTAGGGAGCCTGAGCCTGAGCCTGAGGATGAGGATGTGGAGCCAGAGCCAGATGCCGCCAGGCCTGTGCTGCGGCTGGGAAGGGAAGCTGAGGCCATTTCCTGGCGGGCCAGCGTGGCCACCTCTTCCTGCAAACCAGCCAGGGGCCAGGGATCATCATCATCAACACCATCACCACCAGCATTTGGGCACGCCAGGCCTCACGGTTCTGGTACAACCTATGACACTCATTGCCTGCAAGGCCATCCGCCTGCACCGACACCTAGGCCACACAGTTCCCGGTGCAGGGCAGGCCAGGGCAACTCAGCTTTACTACACTAGGTCTGCTACACTAAGACATGAAGCTCTTGGGATACACCTGCATACGAGCTGTTGTGACATGAATTCTGACCTCTTTTGTCATTCCCTGTCAACGGGCGGCTTCTGCAACAGGGGCCAAGCGGTTGACCCTGGTGGGAGGAGGGGGTGGGGTGGGGGAAGGGAGGCTACTGCACACAACAGTTCATGCACCCCACAGCCCACACTGTCTTGGCTGACCATGACGATGCTTCACGAGCAGTTGAACAGAGAAGGTGTAGGTGGACTGGTAAGCACTGCCATATGACGTAGTGAGCACTGGTGCTCTGTAGGTGCTGTGCATGGATGGTACAGCACATCACCATCTCCACCTCGACTTAAATCAGGCGCTGACCCAGCCCACTGGCCTGCCTTCTCACAAACACGTCTGCTTTCCAAACTGGCTGCAACCAGGCCTTTGGACGCGAAGTACTGCAGCTGGAAGCTATCAGCAGCTGGCCTAGCTCTTAACTACAGACCTGGCTGCTTTGCGCCCCGCAGCTGGGATAGCGTCCTGGTTTCTGACCCCAGGTCACACCTGAAACTCCCTGACTCGTTGGGGTCGCTCCGCTGCTGCCTTGCTGATCTCTGACACCACCTCCACAACCACCTCGCTCAATCGCCTGCAGTCACAGCTAGGCAGGGATGAGCTGGGCAGTCACAAAGCATGGTATTGTGCGCTGGCCTGACCGCATGGAGGCATCCATGCACACAGTGAAGCTAGCCTGACCTGCCCTGCATCTGCAAACCTGCAGGTCAGCTGTCGTTATGGATGGCACTGTGATGATGAGATGATGATTGTCAACAGGCTGGGCACCTGCTGAGAGTTATTGCCAGAGCCCTGCCATAGAAGAAGGCCTCTAGGATGTCATAATTCCCAGATGGACTAGATTGCTGCAGAGCCTGCGCCTGGGAGCTGAGATGCGACTTGGAATCTGTAGGTAGGCAACAGGACCGACAGCTGGGCGCGCGAACAAGGCTAGGCCAGGCCAGGCCTGGCGCCGGGACACCGTGACTGACCTTGTTGCCGCCGTTGGTTTGCAGCCTGCTTTTGAGCTTTCCTTGCTATAGGCGAGAGACTCGCGGTCACGGTAATGCGTCTCTGGTAGCCTGTTGCGGGCGCCCGCGTGTGGGTGTAGCAGCGCATAGTGGCCACGGAATGGCGGCGATAACGCTCCGGAGTTGTGACATTTCGTGAAGAGTGCGGAGTGTCCACTCACAAATTGAACTGTGTGGCTTGCACTACACCCGCCCCAAGATTGGCACAGCCCCTTACCAAACGACATGTCGTTTAACATGCGTTGTGTGTAGGGAGTGGTGAGCCCCTCAATTGACGAGGTTAGTCCCCTCTGTATTGGAGGAGAAGTGTAGGGGCTCTCCAGGGTGATAGGGATACAGGAGACTGTATTGAATTACTAGTCATTTTGCATTGCAACTGCATTTCTGACTTGCCGGGTCTTTTACCAGTTGACGTTTCATGTGTGAATGCCAGCGCGTCACAATTCCAGTTACCCACCCGGCTTACCGGCTGGTCGACTAGCAGGCTAGCAGGCAGGTCGCGATGGACCGGAAGCAACAGATAGCTTTGTCGCGATTAGCTTTGTACGACATAAGTCAAGACTCGCGAGTTTGCATCTAATCAGGGTTTTGAGTACCAATTTGAGTACTCATTACCTCAATGGCGCTGTTTAGCCGCTCCAAGACCTTGTGGTGGCCCAAATACCTGGCACTGCTCCAGGCTGAGACAGGCGATGCAACATCCCGCAAAAAGGCTTGTTCACTGGATGCTCACGCCGTAGCAAGATCCGCAGGTTGAACTTACATGGAACTTACACGGACATGAGGGATTAACACAGAGGCGCATCATGTTGTAAGTATGCATGGCTCCAACATAACTTAAACAACACAACTTGAAACTTGGTGCAGTCACCGGTCCTGAGCCATGCAACCTAGCAGCAGTGCAACAGACAGCAGACAGTGCAGCAGACTGACGTATTAGGGCTCATTACTTCTTCTTCTTCTGATTGATTGCTTGCTGCAGCTGCTTGAATGATTGCTTCTGCTGCTTGATTGATTGCTTCTTGATAGCTTCTGCCTCATTGCTGCTGCCGAGGCCCCCCTCCTCCTCCTCCTCCTCCTCCTCCTCCTCCTCCTCAGCTGCTGCTGCTGCTGGCTGCTTGGTGGTTGTCTTTGACCCATATTTGCTGTTATGGCTGGCGCACAGCACATTGCAGGTCCCTCGGACAGGTTATCCCGCCAACGCTGAGAATTGTCGCGTTGGCGCTGGCCACAAGCTTGGCACCGGTATCAACCAGTTTAGTTCCTGAAGCCAGTAGCACCCCGTGCAGCAGGTGTGGTTCAGTAGCTATAAACTCGTCATTGTCATCATACCGGTGCCAAGCTTGTGGCCAGCGCCAACGCGACAATTCACAGCGTTGGCGGGATAACCTGTCCGAGGGAGAGAGGTCGGCAATCACCCACCGCAACAACACGCCAAAGCGAAAGGGTGAAGGATGGACCATTGACAGTACCTTTCCCACAAAAGAGTAGGTCGGCGGGGGTCAGAGGCCGTCTTGTATTCGGTCGGCGGGGTCGGAGGCCGTATGAACGCCGTATGTCGTTGCATTGCAGGTTCATGGCGGTCATGTATCCTCAAGGAGGAAATAAGCCGCGCGCTACGTGCGTGGCAGTGATGCCGAACGGGCAGCCATGCGGAAAGCCGGGCACACTCAACAGGTTGAATTCAGAAATCAAGTCGTACAGGGGGGCTGATGGCCAGACCTGCAATGTGCTGTGCGCCAGCCATAACAGCAAATATGGGTCAAAGACAACCACCAAGCAGCCAGCAGCAGCAGCAGCAGCTGGGGAGGAGGAGGAGGAGGAGGAGGAGGAGGAGGAGGAGGAGGGGGGCCTCAGCAGCAGCAATGAGGCAGAAGCTATCAAGAAGCAATCAATCAAGCAGCAGAAGCAATCATTCAAGCAGCTGCAGCAAGCAATCAAGAATTAGAAGAAGAAGTAATGAGCCCTAATACGTCAGTCTGCTGCACTGTCTGCTGTCTGCTGCACTGCTGCTAGGTTGCATGGCTCAGGACCGGTGACTGCACCAAGTTTCATGTTGTGTTGTTTTAGTTATGTTGGAGCCATACTTACAACATGATGCGCCTCTGTGTTTATCCGTCATGTCCGTGTAAGTTCCATGTAAGTTCAACCTGCGGATCCTGCTACGGCGTGAGCATCCACTGGCTGCAACCAGGCCTTTGGACGCGAAGTACTGCAGCTGGAAGCTATCAGCAGCTGGCCTAGCTCTTAACTACAGACCTGGCTGCTTTGCGCCCCGCAGCTGGGATAGCGTCCTGGTTTCTGACCCCAGGTCACACCTGAAACTCCCTGACTCGTTGGGGTCGCTCCGCTGCTGCCTTGCTGATCTCTGACACCACCTCCACAACCACCTCGCTCAATCGCCTGCAGTCACAGCTAGGCAGGGATGAGCTGGGCAGTCACAAAGCATGGTATTGTGCGCTGGCCTGACCGCATGGAGGCATCCATGCACACAGTGAAGCTAGCCTGACCTGCCCTGCATCTGCAAACCTGCAGGTCAGCTGTCGTTATGGATGGCACTGTGATGATGAGATGATGATTGTCAACAGGCTGGGCACCTGCTGAGAGTTATTGCCAGAGCCCTGCCATAGAAGAAGGCCTCTAGGATGTCATAATTCCCAGATGGACTAGATTGCTGCAGAGCCTGCGCCTGGGAGCTGAGATGCGACTTGGAATCTGTAGGTAGGCAACAGGACCGACAGCTGGGCGCGCGAACAAGGCTAGGCCAGGCCAGGCCTGGCGCCGGGACACCGTGACTGACCTTGTTGCCGCCGTTGGTTTGCAGCCTGCTTTTGAGCTTTCCTTGCTATAGGCGAGAGACTCGCGGTCACGGTAATGCGTCTCTGGTAGCCTGTTGCGGGCGCCCGCGTGTGGGTGTAGCAGCGCATAGTGGCCACGGAATGGCGGCGATAACGCTCCGGAGTTGTGACATTTCGTGAAGAGTGCGGAGTGTCCACTCACAAATTGAACTGTGTGGCTTGCACTACACCCGCCCCAAGATTGGCACAACCCCTTACCAAACGACATGTCGTTTAACATGCGTTGTGTGAAGGGAGTGGTGAGCCCCTCAATTGACGAGGTTAGTCCCCTCTGTATTGGAGGAGAAGTGTAGGGGCTCTCCAGGGTGATAGGGATACAGGAGACTGTATTGAATTACTAGTCATTTTGCATTGCAACTGCATTTCTGACTTGCCGGGTCTTTTACCAGTTGACGTTTCATGTGTGAATGCCAGCGCGTCACAATTCCAGTTGCCTACCCGGCTTACCGGCTGGTCGACTAGCAGGCTAGCAAGCAGGTCGCGATGGACCGGAAGCAACAGATAGCTTTGTCGCGATTAGCTTTGTACGACATAAGTCAAGACTCGCGAGTTTGCATCTAATCAGGGTTTTGAGTACCAATTTGAGTACTCATTACCTCAATGGCGCTGTTTAGCCGCTCCAAGACCTTGTGGTGGCCCAAATACATGGCACTGCTCCAGGCTGAGACAGGCGATGCAACATCCCGCAAAAGGCTTGTTCACTGGATGCTCACGCCGTAGCAGGATCCGCAGGTTGAACTTACATGGAACTTACACGGACATGACGGATTAACACAGAGGCGCATCATGTTGTAAGTATGCATGGCTCCAAGAAAGAAGAAGAAGACTACTCCGGCGTGGAAGCCGGCGTGCATTAAGGAAGGAGCTTCCGCCTGGGGCGCGGCCTGCTCCCACCACCTACCCTGGGTGATGGAGAGACCCTACCTAGCCCCAATCCCCTTTCCCTGCTCTGAGTCTGTAGCTCGTTTTGGCGATGCTATGTGAGCTCATCACCGCGTGCCGGGTGAGCTTGTTGAGTAGTTTGATGGTGTTAGTGTGTGTTACACCCAACTCCCTCATATGTTGCTTAGTGTGTGTTTCGTAGGTAATGCCGCCTATGCCGAGTAGGATAGGTCGGATAGTAACGGTGTTGCCAGCTTCCCGTATGGCCGTGGCGAGGGTCTCGTGTTGTGTGCTGGCTTTTTCTAGTTGTTCGGTCCATCGAGAGTCGGCACAGTATTTAATCTCCAATATAGTGACGTGCTTGTTGGGCTCGTTACTATCCCGTTTTCTTTTGTTGCTGCTGCTTATCATGATGATATCAGGGCGGGTTGTCGTATTGTGTGTTGCTGGCAGGCCTATGGCTGCAAGGGTGTCGCTTAAGGTGGTGTTAGGGAGATTCATGTCATTTTGCTCGCCGCGTGCGTGGCTGCCGATGTCAGTGTACGTAATGCACCCTCCTTGCGAGCCTTTACTGATCGCTTTTGTGATGAGGCGTCCCGCCCCGTTGTGCCGTTCTTGTATTAAAGCTGCAATGCGGGTGCATCCCGAGAGAAGGTGAGTAGCACTGTCGGCCTCGCCGCAGAGCGGGCACCGATCGTCCGCGGCCTTCCCCCAACGCATCGCCAATTTCTGGTTGTAGAGCCCGCCAGTGCGGTAGAGCAGTGCCGTTCTTTGGGCAGCGGTCGGGATGCCCGGGTCGAGCATTACTCGTTCACATGACCCTTTTGCTGCGACCCTGGCGATGTCTTGGGACATCTGGTAGTAGATGCTATCTTGGTTTGCGAGTCCCAGTTTGTGCTTGGCGCGCATATGTGTGCGTACGCTGTGTCTGCAGTCCGGTAGCGGTATGGTGGTGCCAGTTTCGGTGGTTGCGCTCAGCCAGGTCTGTTGTTCGGTGTGCTCGTGCGGGGCCTGAGTGTGGGCCTGCTCCGGGTACATAGCCGCGTGTTTGGCCAGGGCGTCTGCCGCTTCATTTCCGATGATGCCGGAGTGTGCCCGGACTTTTCGTAGGTGTATAGTGTCGCGGCTGTTCATGATCAGGGTGGAGATGTCGGCCAATATGTCCCTGTGATGATGTGTGCGGAGCGACATTGGGTTGGCCAGTGCTCTCCGTATTTGGTATATGGAGCAGCAGCTGAGGAGGAGGAGGAGGAGGAGGAGGAGGAGGAGGAGGAGGAGGAGGAGGGGGGCCTCAGCAGCAGCAATGAGGCAGAAGCTATCAAGAAGCAATCAATCAAGCAGCAGAAGCAATCATTCAAGCAGCTGGAGCAAGCAATCAATCAAAAGAAGAAGAAGTAATGAGCCCTAATACGTCAGTCTGCTGCACTGTCTGCTGTCTGTTGCACTGCTGCTAGGTTGCATGGCTCAGGACCGGTGACTGCACCAAGTTTCAAGTTGTGTTGTTTTAGTTATGTTGGAGCCATGCATACTTACAACATGATGCGCCTCTGTGTTAATCCGTCATGTCCGTGTAAGTTCCATGTAAGTTCAACCTGCGGATCCTGCTACGGCGTGAGCATCCACTGGCTGCAACCAGGCCTTTGGACGCGAAGTACTGCAGCTGGAAGCTATCAGCAGCTTGCCTAGCTCTTAACTACAGACCTGGCTGCTTTGCGCCCCGCAGCTGGGATAGCGTCCTGGTTTCTGACCCCAGGTCACACCTGAAACTCCCTGACTCGTTGGGGTCGCTCCGCTGCTGCCTTGCTGATCTCTGACACCACCTCCACAACCACCTCGCTCAATCGCCTGCAGTCACAGCTAGGCAGGGATGAGCTGGGCAGTCACAAAGCATGGTATTGTGCGCTGGCCTGACCGCATGGAGGCATCCATGCACACAGTGAAGCTAGCCTGACCTGCCCTGCATCTGCAAACCTGCAGGTCAGCTGTCGTTATGGATGGCACTGTGATGATGAGATGATGATTGTCAACAGGCTGGGCACCTGTTGAGAGTTATTGCCAGAGCCCTGCCATAGAAGAAGGCCTCTAGGATGTCATAATTCCCAGATGGACTAGATTGCTGCAGAGCCTGCGCCTGGGAGCTGAGATGCGACTTGGAATCTGTAGGTAGGCAACAGGACCGACAGCTGGGCGCGCGAACAAGGCTAGGCCAGGCCAGGCCTGGCGCCGGGACACCGTGACTGACCTTGTTGCCGCCGTTGGTTTGCAGCCTGCTTTTGAGCTTTCCTTGCTATAGGCGAGAGACTCGCGGTCACGGTAATGCGTCTCTGGTAGCCTGTTGCGGGCGCCCGCGTGTGGGTGTAGCAGCGCATAGTGGCCACGGAATGGCGGCGATAACGCTCCGGAGTTGTGACATTTCGTGAAGAGTGCGGAGTGTCCACTCACAAATTGAACTGTGTGGCTTGCACTACACCTGCCCCAAGATTGGCACAACCCCTTACCAAACGACATGTCGTTTAAGATGCGTTGTGTGTAGGGAGTGGTGAGCCCCTCAATTGACGAGGTTAGTCCCCTCTGTATTGGAGGAGAAGTGTAGGGGCTCTCCAGGGTGATAGGGATACAGGAGACTGTATTGAATTACTAGTCATTTTGCATTGCAACTGCATTTCTGACTTGCCGGGTCTTTTACCAGTTGACGTTTCATGTGTGAATGCCAGCGCGTCACAATTCCAGTTGCCTACCCGGCTTACCGGCTGGTCGACTAGCAGGCTAGCAGGCAGGTCGCGATGGACCGGAAGCAACAGATAGCTTTGTCGCGATTAGCTTTGTACGACATAAGTCAAGACTCGCGAGTTTGCATCTAATCAGGGTTTTGAGTACCAATTTGAGTACATTGTCATCATACCAAAGGCCATACAGCAAGGTAGGCTCGCGAGGGGCGAACAACGATAGAGGCTGCCAAGCAACATGAGCCAGTCAAGCCAGTCAGGTCAAGCGTCGAGACAAACGTACGTACCAAGCTCAGGCTTGTGAATCTTCAGAGTTTCAGATTTTCAATTTTCAGATTTTCAATGAAATGAAATGAAATTCATTGAAAAACTGAAAGAGTTTCATCGTCAGTGAAATTGAGCGGATGCCGCTATTTCTCAGCCTATCCTTTTAGACGCGGCTTGTTTGTAGGCCTGCACTGGTTGAAATGCAGAAACACGTAGTTTGCCAAAGGTCAGACATGCAAGCCATTCTTAAAGATGCAAGCCGTCCATGCTGTCCGTGGATCCGCCATCTGTGGCGTTTTCTAGCTTGCGCTTCTTCCGCTGTGGCTGTAGCGCGCTGGCGCTAGCCAAGCCAATCGCAGCACAGCCAATCACTCTGCACGACCCGATCTGCGATCTGACCGGGGGCAGCACCCGGCACTTTCAGATGTGCAGTGAAAACGTTCAGATTTTCAGATGAAAATTTTCATTGAAAATCTGAATGAAAATCTGAAGTTTTCACAAGCCTGGCCAAGCTAACAGCGGAGGCGAATCTAGTGTGCTCCGAATTGAAGGAAAGACCAATCATAACTTACCATGCAGTTTACCCATGCCGGGGCCTGGGCATCACGCCCTTCGTAGCAAGCTATGTATACTCCTCGCTACGTCGCTACGTCGTGCCGCGACCTTTGTTGTTAACGCACGACAATAACCAACTGCTAACAGCCGAGCCGACTGACACAACAGATCCCACTTGATATAAACAGAAAGGGGACAGACTCTGGGTCAGACCCTCCCAACTCTGATAAAACCTTTTACACAACCATGTCATGGACATTCCGGCGCCGGGAAGTGTGCGATTGGCGTAACACCGTGCGGCATGCGATGAACGCTTAGTCTGCTATACGCCCGTAATGCCAGGAACTCCTTAAACGAAAAAAGTGCGCTCACCAATCAGCCGGTCGCTCTCACGACATCGCGCAGCGCAAGTCAGCTATGGGAGTGCTTCGCAGTACCATGGTTGCCTCCCAACGCTCTAAAGGCAAGTACAGCCGGCGCTTGTGATTCCTACCAGCTCAATCAACCCGACATTGTTTCCTTATTGTAGGCGCGCACATGGTCCGTGTTCTATGGGGGTGTTGAGCCCAGACGGTCTTATAGCTCAGAAATACCTTTCCACTGAAAGTAAGGACTGACATGTCAAGTCTGTGCAGCCTACACGAAGCTTGTTTTTGTTATTGTGCTCCTTACGTTAGAAGAAGCAGAGTCACCCACGCTTGGTGCAGCTGTCAATGCAGGAAAAGCACATGTTATCAGAAAGGTATGCACATCGTACATGCTTGGCACCATGCTTGGCGACTGTTGCAGGAGCCGGCTTACCCAATCTCAGCCGCCACTACTACCACCACCACCACCACCACCTCTTCACCCCACCCTACTACCCACCAACTTATCCCCTCCCCCTCACCTCCCCCCTGACATCGTAGCCCTCTCCCTACCCTGTCCAGCAGCCAAGAGCGAGCCCCATCACCCTTCACCAACCTGCCGGTAAGTAGCCCAGCCCAGCCCAGCCCAGCCCAGCCCAGCCCAGCCCAGCCCAGCCCAGCCCAGCCCAGCCCAGCCCAGCCCAGCCCAGCCCAGCCCAGCCCAGCCCAGCCCAGCCCAGCCCAGCCCAGCCCAGCCCAGCCCAGCCCAGCCCAGCCCAGCCCAGCCCAGCCCAGCCCAGCCCAGCCCAGCCCAGCCCAGCCCAGCCCAGCCCAGCCCAGCCCAGCCCAGCCCAGCCCAGCCCAGCCCAGCCCAGCCCAGCCCAGTTGTGTTGCTTGTTATGGTGCTTGTGATGTTACTTGTGATGACCGTGTTGTGTGTATAGCATGCATAGCTGATTGCCCCGCACTTGCTACCGCTGCAGGACTTCCCAACTCAACCTCAGCCGCCGCCGCCACCACCACCACCACCCCCACCCCCACCCCCACCTCCTAGCCTACCGCCTCCCCTAATCTGATCCAACCTCAGCTTATGGGTGGTATCAGCAAACGCACCAAGGCCATCAGGGCCAATGGTGCTCAGGGACGTGCTCTGTGCAGCAGCAGCTCGTCAACAACAGCATCCTCATGTCAACGGCGGCTGCCACAGAGGCAGCACTTGATGCGGCCAGATCCCAGCTTTGCTCTAGCCAGACTGACTGTATGCGCACCGCCACAGAGCTGCAAGTGTGCCAAGAGCAATTGCACCAGTCCCAGCAAGCGCTGCAGCAGTCTGAGAACGAGGTGCTTGGCTTGCAAGTGTCTTTGCATCGCTGCCGATCAGAACTTTCAGCTGCAAAACAAGAGCTGGCAGCATGTAAGAGCAAGGTCAGGAGCATGGGGACCCAGCTGGCAGCCATGCGGGCCCAGCTAACAACAGCGAAGAGGGCCATGCCCAAGGACGTGCGTGACAAAATGTCCTGGCTGCAACGCAATGAGGTGTCACTCTACACCTTGAAGCGCTGGCATGCCATGTGGGGTGCACCGCCATGCACACAAGCAGCCAGCCCAGCAACAGCCATGCAGGTCCCCCCCCCCCCCTTGCCACAAGGAGCGTGATACTGTGACGGGAGCCTACACTGCAGCCTATGCATGCAGCAATGCGGCGCTGTTGACTTTGCCCAACGTGCCATGCCAGCAGCTTGGACCCCTGCGCACAGCTGTGGCGGCTGCAGAGTTCCCTGATGCCCCACCTCAACCTCAAGCTGGGCCTTCCACAGTACGTCGCCACCAGCTGATGCTCACTGGCCACATTCAACGCACATTTGAGGGTGAGTACCATGGGATGTTGCCATGTGGTGTTACCATGAGGTAGTTCCAGAGGTGTAGTTGAGCTGAATGTGTGTGTGTGTGTATGTGTGTGCGTATGCGCAGGCCAACTGAGACAAGCGCCAGCAATCCATATCCAGATGGATGGTTGCACCATCACCAGTGGCAAAGTGGTGCTGTATTGTGCAAGTGCAGCCGTCCCAGCTGCTGGCCCCCGCCTGCCCCACCTTGGCTGCCTGGCCCTCCCTACGCCCTTGGCTGCTGGCCCCCCTACGCCCTTGGCTGCTGGCCCCCCTACGCCCTTGGCTGCCGGCCCCCCTACGCCCTTGGCTGCTGGCCCTCTTTGGCCCTCTTTGTGAAGCAGCACATTGAGCAGCGTACCAAAGCAGCTCTTTCCTCAGACCCAGGGGGTGTTGCCTAAGGTCACTCTCCCTTTTGGTAGTTATGTGATGCCTGGTGCTTGCTTGTGTAGCCTGGTCAAGCTATGGCAGCCATGTGTCATACTGTGCCATGTTATGTTGCGCCATGAGGTGGTGCGGTTTGGTGGTACGGGGAGGGAGTGCAGTTGGACGTTGCAGTTGCCTGGGAAGGGTGCTTGCAGTCTTGCTACCTGTTTGCCATCAAGTATATGTTGCTCATCTATTGTACCCAACCAATGTGGTATGCACGTCGCGGCATGCATGACACAAGTTGTCGCTAAAGCAAAGGCTAAAGCAAGCTGCCTCCGCCTCTACTGCCTCTAACCATGCTAGTACAGGGACGTCTGAATGAGAGGGCAAGGGGTTTGGCAGTGGCACCTAGGCCATGGCATCTTGGTACAGGCAGCGCATGCAAGTGGTCAATGTGGATGTGAATAGTGGTGTTGCTTGGGTGCTTCGCTATGAAGTGTAGAGGCCTTGCCTTGCCTAGGGGTGCGAGTCGGGCCAGGTGGGAGTGGGAGTGCATTTGACAGTTGGTGGACCGTGGCCCGAGAGCACCGTGGACCGAACCGGTGGTGACGTCCGAAACCGCTTTAGCGACAGAACGAAGACTGCGCATATGCACACATGCTCTAGCTACAACGAATACGGGGCGTAGACAGCGAAACGGGCAGAAAAGGCTTGAGTATGAAGAGTCCCGCGGTCAATTTGACTATCAGGCCACATAGTCTACTGTAGTCAAATGTGAAGGGTGCACATAGTGTCTTGTTGAACCGCTAGAGCATACAACTACTCCGTCTTACGCGTGACAGCGCGAGCGACACAAATGACGCGTGAAAGCTAATCGATGCTAAGAAGTATGCAGCTGTCCTAATCGCAGCATTAGTAGTGGTGTGGGTGCGTTAAAGAGGCATTTCAGCTTCTTAGGTTTCAAACTCGCTGTTCCGGCCATCGCAACACAAAGCGCGATTGCACACATACTTGAGTTTGCGTCATCACGGCATCATTATGAAGGTCGAGGGTGGAGGAGGCGTGCATGGTGATATCTGCCCACAAAATATATGCCAGGTTCACGCCCACGTAGTGCATCATGTACACATTCAATAGAGCTGAGGACAGGCATTCCGTGTAGCCAAGCGAGTCCTCTACACACTGGTGTGCTTCGATGCTCAATCGGCATCCTGAGCGAGAAATCAACCTCGTGTAAAGGACACACCCTCTTTTCAAGAGAGTTGGGGCTCTGACTCTGGGAAGTGAGGTTTAAAATTTAGCGTGATAGCAGGCCGTGCGTGTGATAGCAGGCCAGCCGCCGCCCTGATCAGCTTACCCAGTCTAAACGGCATATGCATGTTCTTGGTCACCACAGGCATAGATAATATCTGTATTGTGAGCCTCGTAGTTTGTAATCTCCGTGCAAGTCATGGACTTTATGCTGTGGGTCGGGGCAGCTGGGCCAAACGCGTACCACAGATGACCTAAAGGATGGCCAGCATATGTAGCTGGGCCAGCATAGAGGCGCAAAGCAGATAGGCAGGTGATGTGAACTCCAGCCATGATCAAGGAGGGGTCAAAGCAGGCGCAGAAGGGTGTGGCATATAGAAGACGCTGATGGCGAGGATGTGTGGCCGCACAAAGGCTAAGGGCAACCCAACATTATGCTTGTCAGAGCAGCGGGGCGTAGCTCCATCCAGCCCGATAGAATGGCCAACTCATGTCTTGGGCAGCTAATCTGATAGTTGACTAGCGGTACCAAAACACCTGTGGAGCAGGGTTGCACACTCGCACCACTTCTGACAGCGCCACTCATGACATTTGTTGTGCACGTGAGCATTGGCCATAGCCTTGATGGCAACTCCACAGTAAGAAAAGGAGTCTCGCATGGCCCCGCCCTTCTCTGCCCTTCCCCCCCATACCCCCCCAACCCCCACCTCACCCCCATCATCTCAACTCCAGCCATGCACTGGAATGCTTTCTCACTCTCCTCTATTTAGCCTTGTCTTCACAAAGAAGCATGCCCAAATCTGGCAACTTCAGTGCCGCAGAACCGATCTACTGCCCGGAGTTACAGTGGAGGCTGTAGAGATATAACATATAACAAGACAATGGGGGTGGCTGAGATTAGGCAAGCATTTGTGTGTGGTTAATGCCCCCGCCCTGACCCTCCCCGTCCCTGGTCTTCCCTGCTGCCCCGTGCCTTGCATGTCCACCGAGCCTGCCCCGCCTGACATTGTGTCTTTCTCTGATGCAGCTGCCCTGCCCTCCCCGTCGCTCACCAGGGCGATGAGGATGTAGACGGCACACAGCTGCACTCCCATGAGCCAGTGCGACTGGGCATCAGCTGTCACTAGGTTGGCGTGCACCACACTCAACACTGGGGGCGCAGGGGCGGGGGCAGCAGAGGGTTAGGGGGTGAGGGGGTCAGCACAGGGTTAGGGGGTCAGGGGTGCAGCACAGGGTTAGGGGGTCAGGGGGTCAGCACAGGGTTAGGGGGTCAGGGGGTCAGCACAGGGTTAGGGGGTCAGGGGGTCAGCACAGGGTTAGGGGGGCAGGGGGCAGCAGAGGGGTAGGGGGTCAGGGGGTCAGCACAGGGTTAGGGGGTCAGGGGGGCAGCAGAGGGGTAGGGGGTCAGGGGTGCAGCACAGGGTTAGGGGGTCAGGGGGTCAGCACAGGGTTAGGGGGTGAGGGGGTCAGCACAGGGTTAGGGGGTCAGGGGGGCAGCACAGGGTTAGGGGGTCAGGGGGTCAGCACAGGGTTAGGGGGTCAGGGGGTCAGCACAGGGTTAGGGGGTCAGGGGGTCAGCACAGGGTTAGGGGGTCAGGGGGTCAGCACAGGGTTAGGGGGTCAGGGGGTCAGCACAGGGTTAGGGGGTCAGGGGGTCAGCACAGGGTTAGGGGGGCAGGGGGCAGCAGAGGGGTAGGGGGTCAGGGGGTCAGCACAGGGTTAGGGGGTCAGGGGGTCAGCACAGGGTTAGGGGGGCAGGGGGCAGCAGAGGGGTAGGGGGTCAGGGGGTCAGCACAGGGTTAGGGGGTCAGGGGGTCAGCACAGGGTTAGGGGGTCAGGGGGGCAGCAGAGGGTTAGGGGGGCAGGGGGCAGCAGAGGGGTAGGGGGTCAGGGGGTCAGCACAGGGTTAGGGGGTCAGGGGGTCAGCACAGGGTTAGGGGGTCAGGGGGGCAGCAGAGGGTTAGGGGGGCAGGGGGCAGCAGAGGGGTAGGGGGTCAGGGGGTCAGCACAGGGTTAGGGGGTCAGGGGGGCAGCAGAGGGGTAGGGGGTCAGGGGTGCAGCACAGGGTTAGGGGGTCAGGGGGTCAGCACAGGGTTAGGGGGTGAGGGGGTCAGCACAGGGTTAGGGGGTCAGGGGGGCAGCACAGGGTTAGGGGGTCAGGGGGTCAGCACAGGGTTAGGGGGTCAGGGGGTCAGCACAGGGTTAGGGGGTGAGGGGGTCAGCACAGGGTTAGGGGGTCAGGGGGTCAGCACAGGGTTAGGGGGTCAGGGGGTCAGCACAGGGTTAGGGGGTCAGGGGGTCAGCACAGGGTTAGGGGGGCAGGGGGCAGCAGAGGGGTAGGGGGTCAGGGGGTCAGCACAGGGTTAGGGGGTCAGGGGGTCAGCACAGGGTTAGGGGGTCAGGGGGGCAGCAGAGGGTTAGGGGGGCAGGGGGCAGCAGAGGGTTAGGGGGTCAGGGGGTCAGCACAGGGTTAGGGGGTCAGGGGGGCAGCAGAGGGTTAGGGGGGCAGGGGGCAGCAGAGGGGTAGGGGGTCAGGGGGTCAGCACAGGGTTAGGGGGTCAGGGGGTCAGCACAGGGTTAGGGGGTCAGGGGGTCAGCACAGGGTTAGGGGGTCAGGGGGGCAGCAGAGGGTTAGGGGGGCAGGGGGCAGCACAGGGGGCATATCATGCAGGGCCTTGGGTTGTAGGAGGGTGGGGTGGGATGGGCTTGCATGCCGACTGGGGCTTCAATTGCTGATTGATGAGGGTGGTGGGTGAGGCCTTGTTGATGGTATGATGGGCTCATGGCAGGGGCAGGGGTGGATATGGCGTTTGCAGCACCCTGCGGCTCTTGCTGCTGCTGCTGCTGCTGCTGTTAATGGTGGTGGTGGTGGTGGTGGTGGTGGTGGTGGTGCACAGTGCTCCCCTGCAGCTCGCCTCACCCAGAGCAATGACGCTGAAGGTGTCGTAATTCAGGGACAGGTCCTGCGGCCAGGGTCAAGGTGGCCAGGGCCATGGCTCTGACAGGATTGGGTAGGCTCGGCGCCAGCAGTGTGGGGGGAGCAGCGGTAGCGGCAGCTCCAGCAGCGTGGGCAGCGGACAGTCTTAACATTTGTGAGGCGCATATCATGTGGTCAAGGGAAGGTGAAGGGAGGTCAGAGGGCGGGAGGAAGCCATGGCGCCAGCTGACCCCGCATCAGGGCCGCACCTGGCCCATGGCCCAGCCCACTAACACGCACAGAGGTATGGCAAACAGGGCGATCTGCGATGAGGCACAGCAGCAGTGGTGTCAGGGCAGCGGTGCCGGGGTATTACACACAGCGAGGGCTAGTGGTGGTTGATGGTTGGTTGTGAAGATGAGATGGAGGGAGGAGGAGGAGGTGGTGGTGGTGGTGGTGGTGGTGGTGTATAGGCGGGTGGTGGTGGTGGTGGTGGTGGTGGAGTGGGAAGGGGTGGGGTGGGGCGGAGGGGGGCGGAGGGGGAGTACGTGAGTGGGTAGGAGTGGAGAGGTGACAGGGAGGCGAGATGACCTGAAGGGAGGAGCCAATAGCAATGCCCAGCGCCAAGTCCTGCATGCAGCGCACATGGACAAATACTTTCACTTGGCAACCTTGCGCAGTCAGCCTGCCTGCCTGCCTGCCTGCCTGCCTGCCTGCCTGCCTGCCTGCCTGCCTGCCTGCCTGCCTGCCTGCCTGCCTGCCTGCCTGCCTGCCTGCCTGCCTGCCTGCCTGCCTGCCTGCCTGCCTGCCTGCCTGCCTGCCTGCCTGCCTGCCTGCCTGCCTGCCTGCCTGCCTGCCTGCCTGCCTGCCTGCCTGCCTGCCTGCCTGCCTGCCTGCCTGCCTGCCTGCCTGCCTGCCTGCCTGCCTGCCTGCCTGCCTGCCTGCCTGCCTGCCTGCCTGCCTGCCTGCCTGCCTGCCTGCCTGCCTGCCTGCCTGCCTGCCTGCCTGCCTGCCTGCCTGCCTGCCTGCCTGCCTGCCTGCCTGCCTGCCTGCCTGCCTGCCTGCCTGCCTGCCTGCCTGCCTGCCTGCCTGCCTGCCTGCCTGCCTGCCTGCCTGCCTGCCTGCCTGCCTGCCTGCCTGCCTGCCTGCCTGCCTGCCTGCCTGCCTGCCTGCCTGCCTGCCTGCCTGCCTGCCTGCCTGCCTGCCTGCCTGCCTGCCTGCCTGCCTGCCTGCCTGCCTGCCTGCCTGCCTGCCTGCCTGCCTGCCTGCCTGCCTGCCTGCCTGCCTGCCTGCCTGCCTGCCTGCCTGCCTGCCTGCCTGCCTGCCTGCCTGCCTGCCTGCCTGCCTGCCTGCCTGCCTGCCTGCCTGCCTGCCTGCCTGCCTGCCTGCCTGCCTGCCTGCCTGCCTGCCTGCCTGCCTGCCTGCCTGCCTGCCTGCCTGCCTGCCTGCCTGCCTGCCTGCCTGCCTGCCTGCCTGCCTGCCTGCCTGCCTGCCTGCCTGCCTGCCTGCCTGCCTGCCTGCCTGCCTGCCTGCCTGCCTGCCTGCCTGCCTGCCTGCCTGCCTGCCTGCCTGCCTGCCTGCCTGCCTGCCTGCCTGCCTGCCTGCCTGCCTGCCTGCCTGCCTGCCTGCCTGCCTGCCTGCCTGCCTGCCTGCCTGCCTGCCTGCCTGCCTGCCTGCCTGCCTGCCTGCCTGCCTGCCTGCCTGCCTGCCTGCCTGCCTGCCTGCCTGCCTGCCTGCCTGCCTGCCTGCCTGCCTGCCTGCCTGCCTGCCTGCCTGCCTGCCTGCCTGCCTGCCTGCCTGCCTGCCTGCCTGCCTGCCTGCCTGCCTGCCTGCCTGCCTGCCTGCCTGCCTGCCTGCCTGCCTGCCTGCCTGCCTGCCTGCCTGCCTGCCTGCCTGCCTGCCTGCCTGCCTGCCTGCCTGCCTGCCTGCCTGCCTGCCTGCCTGCCTGCCTGCCTGCCTGCCTGCCTGCCTGCCTGCCTGCCTGCCTGCCTGCCTGCCTGCCTGCCTGCCTGCCTGCCTGCCTGCCTGCCTGCCTGCCTGCCTGCCTGCCTGCCTGCCTGCCTGCCTGCCTGCCTGCCTGCCTGCCTGCCTGCCTGCCTGCCTGCCTGCCTGCCTGCCTGCCTGCCTGCCTGCCTGCCTGCCTGCCTGCCTGCCTGCCTGCCTGCCTGCCTGCCTGCCTGCCTGCCTGCCTGCCTGCCTGCCTGCCTGCCTGCCTGCCTGCCTGCCTGCCTGCCTGCCTGCCTGCCTGCCTGCCTGCCTGCCTGCCTGCCTGCCTGCCTGCCTGTGTGCCACCAGGCGCCACAGCTCTTTCCGAGCGAGTGTGGACGTGCAGGAACTAGGGTTTGGGCATTACAGCTACAATGGGGGAGGCCAGCAGGTAGTGGTGGCAACAGAGGAGATACCCTTCCCAAGGCTGTACAGTGCAGTGCAGGGGTGATGCAGTGCTGCTGGCCAGGGCGCCTGGCTGACATCCTTCAGCAGGGAACCTTGGTGCACGTCCACCAGGGAAGCCCCTGCCTGCCCATGACATACTGACACGAGCAGCCATGACCATTGGTCAGCATGACGCAGCAACGTCGACGGCAGTGGCGGCAGGGACACGGCAGCAGTGTGAGTGGTGGCAGTGGTGGTGGTGATGGTGGTGGTGGTGATGGTGGTGGTGGCAGTTGTGGTGGCAGTGGTGGTGGCAGGCCGCGGCCTCACCATCTTGTTCTTCGCTGCCACCAGCACCGCAGTGATGTGTTCACAGGCATTGCCCGCAATGGGCAGCACGATGACTGCAAGGAACCCTGTGCTGATGCCAGTCTGCTGGCTAGTGGCCTCAATGGCACCAGTCAAAAACCTACAGGCAGGGGAGGGGAGGGAAAGGGAGGGAGGGGCAGGAGGGGTCAGCAGGGCATGAATGGGACGTCCAAGGGTCAGGAGTCAAGTGGAGCAGAAAAGCAACAACAATGCTGACTCTGGCCCTGACCCTGCCCGGCTGCCCCCTCCTACCCTGACCCTGACCCTGGCCTTGGGCTTGACCCTGACCCTGGCCTTGGGCCTTGGGCCTGGGCCTGGGCCTGGGCCTGGGCCAGGCCCTGCCGCTGCCTCCTCCTGCACCCCAGGACCCCCTCACTTACTCCGAGTGGACGGCCACCAGGACGCTGATAGCCGTGAGGGTCAGCAGCGCGCCCGTCACTGTCAGCACCGGCACCTCCGCCTCCTCACCCTCCTCGCCCTCCTCCTCCGCAAATAGCTCCTTGTGTGTGCCCAGCGTGAACACCAGGTAGCACACGTAGCTGTACAAGGGGGGACCAGGCAGGCAGGGCGGGCTGCACAGTGACCCTGGACCTGAGCCTGAGCCTGGGCCTGAGCCTGAGCCTGAGTCTGAGCCTGGGCCTGAGCCTGAGTCTGAGTCTGGGCCTGAGCCTGAGCCTGAGCCTGAGTCTGAGCCTGAGCCTGAGCCTGAGCCTGAGCCTGAGCCTGAGCCTGAGCCTGAGCCTGAGCCTGAGCCTGAGCCTGAGCCTGGCTCTTCCTCTTCCTGAGCCCCAGGTCTTGCCCTGAGCCCACCAGGCCAGCAGCACCAGCGCAGCTCCACGACTCATGGCCAGCACCCAGTCATCACGAGCATCAGCGTCCTTGATGATGGAGGCGGCTGAGGTGGGGATAGCGATGCCGATGCAGCTCAGGAAGAGCATGGAGCTGCATGCAAACAGGAAACGTTGGCAGGAAGGGTTAGGTGGGAGGTGACGGGGGAGGGGGAGGAGGCTGAGGTTGCTGAAGCGCATACCCTACCTGCAAGCTCGGTTCCCAGTTGCGTTAAATGTCTGCAGCTTGTTGAAGACGCCGCCTACTAGAAAACAGCAGCCTGCACAGCCAGGTGGATGTTCAACACTTGTTACAAGCCGCAACGATATGCTTGTATGTGCTTCAGCCCCAGCCCCTGCCGCTGCCCCTGCCGCTGCCTCAGCCCCCGCCTCCATCCCCTGCCTCTGGTCCTGCCCCAGCTGGCCTCACCCAGCACCAGCAACAGGTTGGACAAGATGGAGCCCAGCAGGGACTCAGCCACCACCGTCAGCAGCCCCTGACGCAAGGCTGCCAGCGACAGCACCACCTCAGTCACGTTGCCAAAGCTGGCGTTGCTGCGGCCAGCAGCAACACACCAGCAGACCCAAACTGTCATCAGTGTTGCTCAGTGCCGTCCTGTTGCCCACCCCTAGCCAATCCCTAGCTGAACCCTTGCCCACCGCTAGTTAAAACTTTACAACCCTAGCCCACCCCTGCCCCAGCCCCTTATCCTTGCCCTTGCCCTTGCCCTTGCCCTTGCCCTTGCCCCTGCCCCTGCCCCTGCCCCTGCCCCTGCCCCTGCCCCTGCCCCTGCCCCTGCCCCTGCCCCTGTACTCACAGTAGGCCGCCAGCCACTGGGCCCAGCCTCAGCGCCAGGTCCTCAGTGATGTCCCCCAGCACCATGGCCTGCAGACCAACACCCACACTGACCCACCACACCCCAAACCCTCCGACCCCAGGCATGGGCCTCCACCGTTGCGGCCAGCAACACCTCATTGCCAGCCTGGCATTAAAACCAAATCCAAGGCTGGGTGCATGCAGCCCATGCTGCCTGATGGTAACGCTGGGGTCACTCCTCACTGACTTTGCAAAAGCGCAGTGCAGCCCGTTCCACACACCCCACACTGCTACAGTCCCACACCCCCTACACTGCTTCACCCAAGCACAGGCACTGAGACCCACCAGCCCTGCCACAGTCGGCAGGGCCGCCCTGGACCTGTCAATCCACAGCAAGCACCGGCATCAAGACCAGGGGTTACGCACCAGGGGCACCAAAGCCAGGAAGTTCTGCATGAAGCAGGGAAGGCAGGGCAGGGCAAGGGTACGGGTAAGGGCAAGGGTAAGAGCAAGCAAGGCAGGAGGAGGGCTTAGATGGATGGCTGAATGGCGCGGGATGGGTGGATGGAGCGAGCGGCTTGGCGTGAGTAGGCAGATAGCTGGTGGCCTGACCTCCCTGACCTCCCTGACCGCCCGCCTCCTCCCCCCTCCCTCCTCCCTCCTCCCCCCTCCCTCCTCCCTCCTCCCCCCTCCCTCCTCCCTCCTCCCCCCTCCCTCCTCCCCCCTCCCTCCTCCCTCCTCCCTCCTCCCTCCTCCCTCCTCCCTCCTCCCTCCTCCCTCCTCCCTCCTCCCTCCTCCCTCCTCCCTCCTCCCTCCTCCCTCCTCCCTCCTCCCTCCTCCCTCCTCCCTCCTCCCTCCTCCCTCCTCCCTCCTCCCTCCTCCCTCCTCCCTCCTCCCTCCTCCCTCCTCCCTCCTCCCTCCTCCCTCCTCCCTCCTCCCTCCTCCCTCCTCCCTCCTCCCTCCTCCCTCCTCCCTCCTCCCTCCTCCCTCCTCCCTCCTCCCTCCTCCCTCCTCCCTCCTCCCTCCTCCCTCCTCCCTCCTCCCTCCTCCCTCCTCCCTCCTCCCTCCTCCCCCTCCTCCACAGCGCCTACCAGGAGGAACACAGGCACGGGGTCCCAGCCCAGGTAGCCCGCAGCCATGCCCAGGGGCACGCACACCTAGCGGCCAGGCAGGAGGGCCATGAAGGCTCAGGGGGTGGAGAGGTCCAGGCAGCAGCAGGGGCTGGCAACACTCTGCAGTGGACTGAGGCGGGCAAAGGCAGGGGAGGGGCATACAGGGAACCGCCTCATGTCTCTTCACGTCAAAAACGCCGGCTGCTGTTTCATCATTCGTGGGCCCTTCTCACTCAGCCATTGCATGCATCACACTTTCCTGCTCTCACACACTCCGGGTCACTCTAGCCTGCTGCGCAGTGTGCTGCTGAACAGGGCTCACCAGCAGCAGGTTGATCCAGTTTGAGGTGACCAGCTCCTTGATGGCCAGGATGTCAGACACAATGGGGTTGCCCCGCAGGGAGTCAGCAGCAGCTGGGGGGCAGGTGAGGGTAGGGCAAGGGCGGGTCAGGTGGGGGGAAGGCTCTATTTGATCAGGGCAGGGCTGGGGGGGTGGGGTGGGAGGGCCAGGGCTTAAGGGGCAGGGGGAAGGGCTGTCAGGGGCCAAGGTGGGGTGGTTGGCTGGTCATGGGGCTTGGGCCAATTCCAGGGCCAAATGCATGATTTATGGCAGCTCCTGGGGGGCAGCATTGCTGGGAGGGCAGCAGGACTGGGGGGACGGCAGCACCTGCCAGGTCAGCCTGCTGCCACCTTCCTCTGCCTGACCCTGAGAGTCAGGACCAGGGCCCGTGTCTGGGTACCCCTCCCCCTGAGCTGCCTGCCCCTTGCCCCTCAGCTGCCCCTGCTTCCTCCCCTGCGACCCCTCACCAGTCAGCTCCTGCGTCCTGGGCTTGCCGCTGAGGGTGCGCACGTCACGGCGCAAGCTCACTGACCGCCCCATGGAGGTCAGCGTGTTCAAGGTGGCCTTGGGTGAGCTGCCCGCTGGCCCTGTGGCTGCAGGCAGGGAAGCCACAGCGGGGGCACAGGGCAGGCGTATGGGAGTCAGGCGTAAGGGCAGAGAGCAGAAGGTAGCGCAAGGGCACAGAGCAGGCGTGAGGGCCATGCTCCATGCCGGGAGCTGCTGCACGCAGGTGTCGAATGTGGATGAGGGCAACACGGGGGAGTGTAAGGGAAAGAAGTGGAAAGAGATGAAAATAGATGGAAAGAGGTGGATAGATATGTCTGGGGGCTCATGTAGTTCCCCCAGCAGCCGTACCGGGCTGGCAGTCTAGCAGCAACAACAACAAATGTGGTTAGGGGCTAGGGGGGAGCAGGGGGCACATGCAAGCGGAGGGCCCTTGACAGCTGTGCTAGACACACACTTGCAGAGGTAACATGGGAGGGCAGAAGGACGAAGGAGAGACTAGGTCACTGGGGAGGGGAGGGGAGAGGCGGGGCAGCGTGAGAGGAAGCGGGGTTGATGAGCACGTGACAAGGTGCAGCACGCAGGCAGGCAACAGGCGGGCACCAGGGTTTAGGGGAAAATGAGGAGCAGGGGTTGGGGGATTATGGCAGGAGCCAGCTGGCGCTGCTCCGCATGCCTTTCGCCTCCTTTTTTGGCTCCGCACCAGAAGTGCGCGACAACGTGGATATCAATGGCTGCGCTGACTCAGTGTCTAAGGCTTCAGCCACCTCCGCGGCGTCAAGCCGCCCCGATAGAATGCGCATCCTGCTTGCATGATAAGTGTTCAATGTTGACGGAGCCGCCGAACTGCACACTGGGCTTCTTACTTGGTGTTGAAGGCTAATGCATTCAGCGCGGCGCTTCGTGGCTGCGACATCTTTCAGTTATGTCCTCTACGGTACTCTAACGGGCATATGGGGCGCAGGTCGGGTCTTGTCAGGTACAACGGGTGGCAAAGATTACGATATCGAGTATTATTCCGTGATTCGTTAAGATGAGTCGCGCCGCCTGCAATTCAAATGTTAACGTTCAGTTCAATGCAATGTTAACGTATTCAGCGACGCTGTTAACGTGTTGATGCTGTTAACGCTATAAATATAGGTAGATATAAAGGTAACGAACAAACCTGACAATTTCTAGTATGTGTGATGGCTTCACGTTCTTGATTTCTATGGCTAAAAAAAGAAGGACCGTGCTTAGGCCAGTGTCGGAGGACATAGGCAGTGACATTGAGGACCGCGACGGCGAGGCACGGATCGGAGTAGAAAGACCGCGATAGGAGTAGAAAGACCGCGGCAGGAAGTGTAAGCTAGCCCACCTCACCGACCACTTGACGCAAGAGCTTTGGGATGCCTTCCTGGCCGGGACGTGTCAGCCGCGCTAAACATCCGCCGCTGCGCAGTTGGCCCAGGGCCACGTCCCACTGAGCTGTGCCGCCCAGCCATGCCAAAGCGAGGCAGGCCAGGCCAAGAGTGGGTATACCTGCCTGACAAGGCCCTGTTGCGCAAGTGGCGGCGCAAGTGGCGGCAATAGCCAGCTACAACAGGCTACCCCCCCCATTGAACCACCACGTAAGGGACATTTGACTTTGCGGCGTGCCTGGTGAGAGTTGAGATGTCATTTTAACGCGGAACGCCTTTTCTTTGCGTTGCGCTTGCGCCTGCGCGCCCGAGCTGCTGGCACCCTACGGTGCCCGGCAGTCTGCCAGGCACGCGAACGGGTTCGCTCTGCGCAATGGGCTTTTGTAATGCTCTTTCACAACACCCACAACGCAGGATGCAGAGTTCTCCGCTGCGGTACACTGCGGTACACTTTACGCATGGAGCCCAATTTTCTCAACGTCATCTTACACAGCCAGCTCAGTCGCACTCTGCCTGCTCATTTAAATGCTGCAGCACCATGTATCGTAGGTCAGCACGCAATGTGTTGGCTGGCACACACAACCCCACTGCCTTGCAATACTCGTTTAACATCTTCACGCTCAGCTTCTTGCCCAAGGTGCACAGCTGCTGATGATGATGTGGCTTACACCGCTTAAGCCGTCAGCCGTTAGGCTGCTAGGCCGCCCTCCCCCTCTAGGGGTTCGGGACTTTCTGTAACGCACTTCAAAGCAAGGTGCACAAACAAAGGTGCACATGGGCTCAACATGAAGTCATGCAAGTTCTCATTATTGTTCTGTAAAGTCATGGCAAACTCCGGTTGCTCCCTGATGGAACTCGTGGCAGTGCACTCAAAGATGAAATGCATGGCGTCATCCACTACCCCCTCTGTGCATCTGGTGCATGTGCGATCAATGAAAGTTACCCCCTCAAACCGAGCCTTCTCGCCCAAGGTGCACAGCTGCATCACGCTGTCTGGTGCAAATGAGCACATAAGGGTGAGGCACTCATCGTCCCAATGCTTGTCATCCCGCTTCTGATCGAACATGGGCATGGCTACAAAGGGCTTTGTGATGGAGGGCCTCATACACAAACCCCTTGGTGCGGGGGTCATGCATTGGGCACATGCACATGCAGTCTGTGACCACTCAACCTGGAACCCTGCAGCAGGAAAGAAGCAGCTGTGCATGCTCATAGAGCCGGGGAAAGGCATGTGCATCCCGCTGTGGAGCACTGCAAAGCTGTACCTCCTGTGTGCTCAGCTCCATACACCACCGATGACTCACACTTGCTCGTGCACGGTGAGCCTTGCTGGGGCACGCTGATCCTCTGTGCCATACCCCAATGCTGTCGCATGGCTGGGGCGCCCTTGAACTGCCCTGCACACCCATCAGACCACATATACAACTGCCTCATGTCCATGTCATGCTCTGCCAGCAAATAACACACCACCTGGTTTACTGCTGCTTGGGTAATGGCTGCCGACTGCTCCTTCCCATCTGTCATCACATACACGGTCTGCTCATAGTAGGCCCCCTCTTTGTTCTTGAAGTATGCACACGCAACAAGAATGCCTATCTGCGGTGCATGCCAGTGCTCTGACATGATCTCAACGCTGCGCTCAACAGTCAGCTTCTCTGACCAATCACATGAAATAACCACCTTCCCATCCTTGCCTGCCTTGACGGCCTCACGATGCTCACGGAAAACCTGCAGCTGGTGATGTGCCAACCGGTGGTGCTTGATGTACTCTGGCATCTGCTAAGGAGTGTAAAGCGCACCTTGCGGTGGCCCTGTCCTGCTGCTGCTTGGGCATGCTTGGGGGCATGGTCTGCTCGTCCTGCTCCTCATTGGTGTGTCTGCATGAAACCACACACAGGAGTGTGACGAGTGGTGCTTTCACAATGGTGCTAGGTGGAATGGGTGGAAACAGGTTGCAACCTGAGTGTGCAACTGATGTTGTTCAGCTGGCTTGCCATGTCAGCCCATCATCCAGCAGGGGCACTCACATGATGGGCTGTTGCTCCACGGCAGGTGAGGTCACAGGGTTGGTGGCAGGCCTAGTGAGGATGGAGAGCCCCGGTAGGTGCAGCAGTGCTGGCAGGGCCGGGTGGTGCTGGCTGGACCCCTGCAGCTGTGATGGGTGCGAGGGTGGTTGGTCTGGGAGATGGTGGGGGCAGGGCGCATGGGCTGGCCCAGGCTGTGCAGGTGCTTGCGTGGGTGTGGAGCTGAGACGGGGCATGGGCTGGAGCTGGCTGGCTGGCTCCTGCCCCTGCAGACGCTGGCCCACAGCATGCGCAGCCGCAGCAGCCTCAGCGCAAGTCCTGTGGGCTAGTGGAATCAGTGCGGGCTTCACGTTGTCGCAAGCCATGATGACTTCAGACATCTGGTCTGTGACCTGGCCGATGGCTAGTAAATTCTGTCCAGAGCGGTAGGCGGCTGCCTTCCCCTCCACATGGATCTCCACCCAGCCGGTGCGGCTAGCTGGCATAGACTTCACACACACAGCACAGCGTGCTGCATGCCCGCCCTTCCCCTTGTAGGGGTGATACTTGGATATCAGCATGCTGCAGGCATGTGCACACGTAAGAAGCAGGGGGTCCACAGATAGGTTCCCTAGCTAGTGACGCAGGGCTGGAGACTTCGATTCACTTCGATGGTTGTAAGACTGACATCAACAGAGTGGGCAGCATGGAGGAGTGTTTGCCCACCTTTTGGAGCCTAAGCAACAAGGGATTGCTGCAGCTGCCACTGCTGTGCTCCTACTGTGGTCTCCTCCAAGTTTCAGAGCCCCTGAGCCAGCGCATGTTGATTATCATGTTGGACATGGGGTCGGGCTCCTCGCACATCGCGCACTATCCATCGCGTTGAACAGGGACTCACTGCTACTGGGTTAACGTACATCAAGTCCGCAGGCTCGGTAGGGTCGGATACCCGGCAACATGCCCTACCGGCTCAGCGTGTGCCTCAGCGCAGCCGCTCTCCGACACTTCAATCCGCGTGTGAATCGGTGCAGAAATGAGTCCGGAAAAGCCGTTGTCCCTTATCGTTAGGGGGGTTGGTGGTTCAATGGGAGGGGTAGCCAACAATACAACCCAAGAAAACAAGAAACTAAACCCCTCACAAAGGGGATGTGTGTGAGTGAGAGCTATAGAGTAGGGTAGGGCACTTGCTAGTAGTAGACCTGGAGGCACACACACCAGAAGACTGAGCTGAAGTGGGCACTAGGCACACTATCAGTAGCCTTTACAACAGCGATCTCGCAGCCTGTGTTTGATTACAACTCATGAGTTGCATGAGGGCTGTAGGGATCAAAACTTGCAATTCAGTTGCCGTCTGCCAGTTCCATTCCGTCTTTTGACAAACACCGCGCCACAATGGACAGCACTGGCAGCGCCTTCTTGACATGCCGCATCAGGGTCAACCTCAGTCCAGCTCAGCCAGATCCACCCCCCCAGCCCCTTCCACAGACTGCTGCCCACTACTGACAGTCGCATCTCCTGCAAATTCCCAAAGCGCACGTAGTGCTGACGACGCCACCGCAGTGTCGGCAGCTGGTACCTCCTGATTCGCCATGGTGGCAGCACACGGCAAGGGTTGTGGCTGACAACCCTGCCGCTCCTGCTCCTCTTGCCGCTCGAGCCCCTCATGCTGTTGTCCTGCCTCTTGTTGCCTGCACTGCTGGTCCTGCTCTTGTTGCCACTGCTTCCCCTCAAGCTTCTGCTGGTCCTGCTGGCCCTGCTGCTGGTCCTGCTGGCCCTGCTGCTGGTCCTGCTGCTTGCCCTGCTCAGCACATCCCTGTGCCGCAAGCTCCTGGGCGTGGCCCCTGACAGCCTCTAGGTAGACTTGTGCATCCACCTCCTCCCTCTGCACACGGCCCAGCTGCTGGTCACCCGGTGCTGCGCCTGCACCTGCCCAGCTGCCTTCCGCAACGGGCAGCCCAGCCCCGGCTCGCTGGCTACGGGCAACGCTCAGCTCTGCAGAACACACATACAGTGGCACCAGTCACACACAGCGCAGTGCAGGCTGCTGGACAGGCAGGTTGCTTCACAAGCATGAGCACGAGCCAGGTGCAAGTCAGGCAAGAGTGGTCGAGACAGCAGTGGTGGCCCTCCGCCCACCACCTCCTTCCCACAGCCCTCACCCATTACACACCAGCACACACAATGCCCATGCAGCACACCCTGCCGCATGTCCACCAGCCAGTGCAAGCCAGGGTCTAGTCAGCCATTCTCCTCCATGTTGGTGCAAACTATTGCTGGATGCCGCTCCTCTTCTCTTGTAGATTACTCAGCTTGGCTCTGGCTACGCCAGTGGCAGTCAGCTACTGTGGCAACTAGCATAGCAGTAATGCTACAGAGAAGAAAGCAAAACATGGCACTACAATCGACACCAGGCAACACAAATGCGGTTACGGTGCTCATCGCGACGCACCGGGCGGCTCCTCCTCCCCCGGCCGGGCGGTGAATGCGGCCAGCCGCTCCCGCGCGGCCACGAGCTCTTCCGGTTCGCGTTCAAACTCGTACTCGCTGTCGCTGAACTCGTCCAGGGCAGGGTCGGTGTCACCGGGGGTCAATCCCAGGGCTGCACGCCGCTGCGGGGCACACACATCACACGACACGTCACTCCGCATGTCACACGACGCGTCACACTGCACCTCAACCACAGCTTCACGTCAAAGTGAGGCTGTGTGACCGGGCTGTAGCCACACGACAGTCTGGGCGCCGGGTCTCTTTCAGCAGGAATGGGTTGGGAGGGTTGCACACTTCTAAGAGGCAAGCAATGCAGGAAGTAGAGAGAGCGTGGAGGAGGAGCACAGGGAGCAGCGGGGAGCAAGTAAGAGGGGAAAGGGGGAGGGAGCAGCAGGGGAGGAAGGCAAGGAGAAGGTGGGTTGGGGAGGGAAGAGAGGGGAGGGAGGGAGGGAGGGGGGGAGGCGCCCCCTTCCAGGTCAAGCCTGGGTGCTAGGCCGCACCTTGCGCCAGCCTTCCTGGCGTATCTGCTGCATGGCCTCGAAGTTGCGGCGCTGTGCCTCCTGTTCCTCTGCCTTGATGGCCGCCCGCTCCAGCCGCTCTGCCTCCACCCCGCCCTGCGACCTGCAGACAGGAAGCAGGGCCTAGGCTTGCATTCCGTGTTTTGCAGCCAGCCCAGGGCAAGGCGGGCTGCATGACCACCCATGCTGCCCCACATCAGTCAGCTCCATGACATCACATTAGGCAGCTGTAACTCGCCTTACCACCCCTGCCCCTCACACCTGACACGTGCGACCACGTGAGCTTCCAGCAGTTCTGCATCTGAGCCAGCCAGCCAATTCACCATCCCCTTTGTGCCCCCATACTGCTCAACCAAGCCCTTTCCCCCACGCCTCCAACCTAGAATGGAATGTAGACGCTGCCCCTCGCACCCTATGCATTGCAAGGGAGGAGGGTGGCGGCCGAGGTCCCCCTGGCCTCCGCACCCACCAGGCCTGCACCAGGCGCCGCTCATCATCAAACACAGGCCGCTCATCCAGGTACTTGAGTTCAGGCAGCGCTGCAATGAGTGACTTGCGGTAGTTGCGGATGGCTGACACCACGGGGTTCCCCTTGAGGTACAGGCACCGCAGCTGCGTCAGTTGGCGCAGCACGTCCATGACACCTGGGTCGCTGATGTCATTGTGCTGCAGGTCCAGTGTCTGCAGGCTGGTGCAGTGCGCCAGGTGAGAGATGGAATCCACGGAGCGCAGCTGGTTGTTGGTGCAGATGAGGGTTTGTAGTTCGGGGCAGCAGGACAAACCCTCAAGGTGGGAGATGTGGTTCTGGCTGATGTTCAGGGTGTTCAGGTGCTGCAGTTCCTCCAAGCCACTGATGTGGGTCAGCGCATTTTGCTGGGCGTAACTGCAGGATGGCAACCAGCGGTGACACCGTAGCTTCAAATTAGGCATGTCAGAGGCAGCATGTCAGGCTGCCACGGGCCACCCACAGGCAGCGCAGCTCCTTGAGCGAGGATAAACCCTCTAGGGATTCAATGGCATTTCCCTCCAGGAAGAGCGCGCGGAGCCCGGTGTACTCCTCCAAGCCAGCGATGTTCGTAAAACCTTTGAAATTGCAATATAGTTTGTCATTTAGAGCGGGAGTTCTGTACAGCTTGTGCTCTTTTACAATGTCCATCAGCGCGGCACGCGTCATGCTTGCCATCTTGGATTGGTTCAAATACTAGGTGTAGGGATACAAGGGGCGGCTGGGGTGATGCAGGGAGGCGTCACTGAACAAGCTTGTTTAAACAAAGTGCTCACAGCAAGTATATGAAATGGGTCACAGGTCGCGACAGTCCAGCACATCATGGTTGCTGGCACCGGGTGGCGTACCTGATGGCTAAATGAGCCCGCTAGTGTAGCTGTTCGCCACCGTCCCTCCCAGTTTGAGCCATGTCAGCAATTGCCGCTCTCGCCAGCCTACCAGCTAAGCCCGATGTTCAGCAGCTCGCTCAACTGCTCGCCGCGCTACAGCAGGAGCTGCCCGGAGCCAACTCCGTGGCGGTGTCAGCTGAGTCCACCCGCTCACATGGCGCCTTGGTCATGGCGGTGTTGAAGGGGCTTGCCCCTCGCATATCAGCCAGCCCCGATCCAACAGCTGCCGCTCTCCTGGCAGACATGGTCAGCCACGCCCTGAACACCCTGGACCTGTTGCGGGTGCACATGAAGGCCAAAGGCCTGGAGCTGGAAGCGCAGCGTTACAACTGCGTCAGGCGCATGCTGCTATCTGGCTGCAAGGCACAAGCGCTGGATCAGGGTTTGCGCCTGCATGCATCCCTGGCGTCCAGGTGCTCTGGCACACAGGGCCCCCTTCCCCAGGACCTGAAAGACATGCTGCTGGCCTGCCGCCTAAACCTGGTGCTCTCAATGGGGGAGATGGTGCCAGAGTTGCAAGCCACGCCGACTCAGGCTCAGACCTGCTTGTCAACCATGCTCCCCATCCTGACTGCCCTCCTGGAGCAGTTGCGGTGAGGAGGCCCGGGCGGTGCTAGCATCAGTGTGTCCGCACAAGCCAGCACAGCTTGGCATGCCTTTGCTACCATTGACTGTGAGATGGCTGGAGTCAGCATCATAGTGTCTGGCAGCCTCCCAGCTCGCAGCCAGCCCAGCTCAGCAGAGGTGTACATGAGCTGGTGTAGGTCAGCTGACGCGTTGCACAGGTCACCAGAAGGATCAGGTAAGTAAGAGGTTAGGGAAGCAGTAGGTGGGCATGCTGGCAGCGGAGGGGTTTACTGGGCCCTTTGGGCATGTCCTGACGCCATCCATCTTGGCAGCCTACAAACAACACAGGCAGTTCGCCAGGTGCCCTCTGATGATTGTGAGGGGGAGGTGAGGATAGGCAGGCAGGGGCAGGGCAGGTGGGGGCCAGGCAATGAGTTCCATTGCTGTGGCTTCTGGGTTGAGGCAGAGCCAAGGAGGAGGAGGAGGGGGAGGAGGAGGGGGAGGAGGAGGAGGAGGGTGTGACAGCGGTACTGGCAGCGACCAGACTGGTGCCCAGCTCATTACCATGTGTATGCCCAGTAGCAGTAGCAGAGGCCAGCATCACTGACAGGGTCACAAGCAGCTGCACCAGCAGCAGCAGTGCCTGTGTGCCGCAGGGCAGGATCAGCGGCAGCAGCAGCAGCAGCAGCGCCCTGTGCACTGCAGGGCAGAAGCAGTACCTGATGGCAGGAAGCACGCTGAGAGCAGCTTCAAATGCCTGTTTAAGGTGAGACTTGACCCTCCCCTCCCCTCCCCTCCCCACATCACACCCTCCTCACCCCCTGCTACCCACCCCACTCCCCTCACCCCACTCCTGCCATAGCCACTTGTCTGACATGCCATGGGCCAACCGCCATAACCGTCATATGCGTCACCTCTCACTGCCAGCAACCAGGACGAGTCAGCCACTACCACTGCACCCCTTGACTCACCCCTTGACGTTGGCCACCCTTCAGTGGCCACTCCTTCCCTTGACAAGCCCCTGGGCACTCCAGCCCTGGACATATGTCCGGCCATACACCATGTGTCTCAGCGTACAGACTCCAACACCCAGCAGCCATACAAAGCTGGCGGCCTCAGCATTGCAGCCCAACACCGAGACCAACAGCATTGTGGGCCCGTGCAGCAGTCACCAGTCCGGCAGTGATGGCGAGCGACAGTGACCTCACACTTGCCCCTCACACTCACACCCCTTCACCACCGCCAGTGCCAGGTATCAGCCCAGTGCCAGGTTGGCCCGCATGGTCGTGTAGCACCAACCACATGTCAGGCACCATGTGTGTCACGGGGCAAGCAAGGCCTAAGCTAGGCCAAGCCCCCGGGGCACTGCCCCACCTCACACCTCCACATGTCAGCCCCCAGGGCCCCCAGGACCCCCAGAGCTGCTGCTGCCCGCCCCTGCCACCCTGATCTGGGTGCTGCCCCACCTCATGGGCGCCCCCTCCCCTCCCCTCCCCTCCCCTCTCCTGGTGTGGTGTGCAGCTGCAAGGGCTGGCTGGCCAAGCTGGGTCTGAGCTGGGTGTCAGGGTGGCGCTGCTCCAGCTGTTCTTCAACTCGGCAGGGATGGTGGACCAGGCCAGCAAGCTGCCACAGGTGAACCTCCTCATGCTGCTGCTGCTGCTGCTGCTGCTGCTGCTGCTGCTGCTGCTGCTGCTGCTGCTGCCGCTGCTGCTGCTGCTGCTGCTGCTGCTGCTGCTGCTGCTGTCCCTGCCACCTCTGCTGATGCTGCTGCTTGTCCCTACTACTGCTGCTGCTGCTACTGCTGCTGCTGCTGCTGCTGCTGCAGTACATTCCCAGGATTGCAGCCGACCTGCCCCTGAGCGCTGTGACCTCCTTGCTGGAGGCTGTGCTGCTCTTCACCTCCAGCGGTCAGGCTATAGCTGCAAGCTCACTGCCATAGCTGCCTGGCTATCTGCTGAGGGCTAGATACAGGGTACAGCCTGGAGCCAGCGGGCTTGTTCTAGGCAGGACTCGAACCAGGGACCTGAGTGTGTCTGCAACCCCTGGTAATGTTTGGGTAGTGATGCCCCTAGTGGTTGGTGTGTGTGTGTATGGGTGTAGAACTGCAAGGGCTGCTGCTGCTGCTGCTGCTGCTGCTGCTGCTGCCGCCGCTGCTGCTGCTGCTGCTGCTGCTGCCTCCATTGCAAGGATTGCTGCCGCTGCTGCTGCTGTTTCCCTGTTGCTGCTGGTGCTGCTGACGCCCCTGCCCCCGATGCTGTCTGTCTGTTGCCCAGGCCTGACGCAGCAGCCAGTGCTGGCAGTGCAGTGCGTGGAGGCTGGGCTGAAGGCAGTGGGCGACAAGGGAGCTGACCTCACTTCCGCCGTCACCCTCCCCCAGTGAGCCCCCAGCCCCCAGCCATCAGCCCCAGCCATCAGCCTGCATCACCAGCCTCAGCCATCAGCAAACCCACGGTACAGCAGCACAGTGCAGCAAAACCCTGCCAACCCCCTGGCAACCTGCCCTGGACCCCTTCCCCAGCCCAGCACGCTTACAGCATGAGCCCAGCAGCAGCAGCAGCAGCAGCAGCAGCAGCAGCGGCACCAGCAGTGGCTGAAGTAGGCCCCCCCTGCGCCCCCCCTGGGCTGCCACTGTGCAGCAGCAGGAGCAGCAGCAGGGGTCTGGGTAGATACCCTGCCTGCCCTTTGCCCCCCTGTGCTGCCACTGAGCTGCTGCTGTCCATGCTTTGCAGGTGGCAGCCCTGCTTACAGAGCCACCCCACCATCGGCCCCCTGCACCTCTTTCTGCAGATTAGAGCAGCTCAGCAGCAGGCCTGCGCCACTGGCAGTGTCGGCAGCAGCAGCAGCAGCAGCCGCAGCAATGGCGGCAGCACCAGGAGCAGCCGCAGCAATGGCAACGTGGCCAGTGCGAGCAATGGCAGCAGCACCATCAGGGGAGGCAGTGAGCGTGGCATCGTGGAGTTGGTGGGGCTGGAGGCGTGCCTTGCGGCAGTGGGCTGTGCCGCCTCCCCCTCCTACTCCCATATGGCCGTCAGTGGCGGCAGTGCTGCAGCCGCCTCCCCCCCTGACCCCCCGGCCCCCCTGGAGCCTTGCATGTCTAGCAGTCAAGCTGCCTGGCTGGGCCACGGCTGGGGCCAGGATCCACCACAGACAGCAGCAGACCTCTCACACCTCCCTCCTAACCGCATGACTGCATCTGCAGGCCATCAGCAGCCGACAAACCAGGAAGCACAGCAGCAGCAGCAGCAGCAGGTTGGGAAGCAGGAGCAGCAGCAGGCAAGGCATCAGGAGCAGGAGCAGCTGTCACAGCAGCAGGGTGTGGCACTAGAGCAGCAGCTCGCCTGCTGGCTGGCGCTGGGGCCCGTGCGGAAGGTGGTGGTGGAGGACGTGCAGAGCAGCCACGGCCCTGGCCAGCTCAGCTGCCTGCTCAGCCCAAGCGCCGCCCAGGGCCTGGCTGCAGTGCTGCAGGAGGCGGGCCGCCTGGCACTGCTGCTGGAGCGGCGGCTGCTGGAGGGGCGGGAGGCGCATGGCCCAGAGCTGCATGTGAGCACAGGGCCTAGGTGGTGGAGGTGACCGGCAGCTGGTGGGTCAGGGGCAGGCAGCTGGAGGGGCTGCCCAGGGCTTCCTGTGAGGCTAAGGCCTGGCAGGTGGAGATAGCTGGCACTGCCGTGATTTGTGTTGGGCTGATGAGGGGGTGCATGGGTGCTTGTGTTGCTACTTGGCCAGCTGCACGCCACTGACTCCCTGCCTGATCCGCTTTACCTACAGCTCGCTGCTATTGAGCTGCACACCGCTGAATGGCAGAAACAGGCAGGGCAGCAGGATGAGCTAGTTCGCTGCCCTGCCTTGCCTCCGCCTGCCAGCTCCACCCCTGCCTGCCCTGCCCTGCCCTGCCTTGCCCTGCCTCACCCCTGCTTGTCCACAGGGCATGCGCTCTGAAGCTGTTGTCCAGCAAGGCCTGGCAGCCTCTGCCCTGGCTTTCTGGCTGCTGGGCCCTTGCCTGGCCCCTGCCGGTGCTGGGCAGCAGGCTGGGTCAGGCAGGCAGGCAGCCGATACGGTGCAGTTGAGGACGGTGCAGCGGCAGCTGCTAGGAAGGTGCAGGCGGGAGGAGGAGTGTGGGGACCTGCCCTGGCTGGCGGCTGTGACAGCGTCAGCAGGTGGGTCGGAGTCCAGGTGTCCTAAGGTTGGCTAGGCCAGGGGCAGGGCCCAGCGGGGCAGAGGTAGGGCAGGCAGGGGATGAGACTGGTGGGTAGGAAGGGTATGGGGCTGGAGTGGAGTGTAGGTGGGTGGGTTAGGGGTAGGGCAGGCAGGGTACATGGTCAGGGCAAGATGCAGGTTCACGCAGGATAGGTAAGGCAGGACAGGTCTGGGAAGTAAATGCAGGGTACAGCACCCTAGGGCACAGGGCAAAGCAGGGCGGGGAAGGAGGGAGGGGGTGCGGGGGTCATGGTCTCAATGGCGCCTTCCTGCTCCATGACAAACCATCTTCCTGCAAAGTAGGTCAGGCCAGATGCTGTGGTGCCCAGCTCCTAATGTATTGGCTCCCGCCCCTACCTGACCTGTTCCCTGTGCCGCATGTGGGCGTGGTGAAATGCCACAGGCGAGGTGGCGAGCAAGGCAGGGCACCCTAATGCTGCGCTGATGCTTGGGGCTGCTGCAGACATTCGGCTACATCGCCTGGCAGTGCTGGGGGCCGGGGCTGCAGGTGGGGCCAGCTGGTGCGATGGCACACTACCCGACTGCCCTGCCCCCACCTTACCACACTCCTGCCTGCCTGCCTGCCTGCCTGCCTGCCTGCCTGCCTGCCTGCCTGCCTGCCTGCCTGCCTGCCTGCCTGCCTGCCTGCCTGCCTGCCTGCCTGCCTGCCTGCCTGCCTGCCTGCCTGCCTGCCTGCCTGCCTGCCTGCCTGCCTGCCTGCCTGCCTGCCTGCCTGCCTGCCTGCCTGCCTGCCTGCCTGCCTGCCTGCCTGCCTGCCTGCCTGCCTGCCTGCCTGCCTGCCTGCCTGCCTGCCTGCCTGCCTGCCTGCCTGCCTGCCTGCCTGCCTGCCTGCCTGCCTGCCTGCCTGCCTGCCTGCCTGCCTGCCTGCCTGCCTGCCTGCCTGCCTGCCTGCCTGCCTGCCTGCCTGCCTGCCTGCCTGCCTGCCTGCCCGGCTGCCCGCCCGCCCGCCCGCCTGCCCGCCTGCCTGCCTGCCTGCCTGCCTTCCTGCCTGCCCACTCCTGTCAGTCTCAGTGGGCTGGTAGGGATCTAGGCACTGAGGGACACACTAGGTACCCTGTTCAAGTCCCAGGTAGCGCTGTCCACCTCTAAAGGATAAACACATGCTCCCAGCCTGCCCCTTGGGACTGCTGACACCTGCCGGCTGCCAACTGTCAAGCGTCAACTGTTGCTGCTTCCCACCTGTAGCCTCCCTCCCTATCGCCCTGCTTCGCTCACTTACCCCTCCCCTGCCGTCCCCTCCGCTACCCGCCTGCTGCTCTGCCGACCTGCAGGCCCTCTCCCTGATGACGAGGTGGTGCAGGCCGAGAAGCTGTGCCGCCTGCATGTATCCTCGCTGCTGAAGTCTGGGAGCTGTGCAGCAGCACTGCAAGCAGCAGCCACCCACCTGGTGCTGCTGGCCTTGGTGAGCCGGGCAGCAGCAGGCAGCAGGCTGGGCTGTGGGGCAGGGTAGGGCAGGGCAGGGCAGGGCAGACACCCCCACACAGGCAACAGGTGCATGCAGACGCTTGCAGTGCAGTGGGTGTGGTGAGATGCAGGTCAGGAAGCTGGTAAAGCAGGGTGAGGCAGGGCGTAGCAGCTCACCCCTGAGGTCCCTACCCAGCAGTAGTGCTGGGCTGGAGGCTTACTGGCACCACACGAGTCTGCGTGGCCTCACCCTGCCTGCCTGTGCCCAGCTGCTTGACCCCCCGCCCAGCCCAGCCCAGCCGCTTGGCCCCACCCTGCTTCCGCCCAGCCATCCCCCACCTTGGCCCTGAGAACCTGACCTGACCTGACTCGACGTGACCCAGACCCTTGGCTGACTGGCACCACATGTGAGTCTGCGTGACCTCACCCTGCCTGCATATGCCCAGCCATCCTTCACCTTGGCCCTGACAACCTGACCTGACCTGACTCGACCTGACCCAGACCCTGACATGCGCTGCCCTCCTCCCCCCTGGCCCCTGGCTGTAGGCGGCAGGGCCCCGAGTACGCCTGGTCAGGCCACTGCTGCGCCTACACGCCAAGACCCGGCTGCAGCTCATCACCAGCAACAGCCTCGCCTTGCCGCCTCCCTCAGCGCCCGCAACCACAGCCTGGCTCACCACACCACACACACTGGCACCGGCGGCAGCACCGGCACCGGCAGCTGCAGCACTGGCACCGGCAAGGGCAGCACTGGCACCAGCAGCAGCAGAGGTAGCAAAAGGGGCAGTCACCACACAAGGACTGAAGTCAACGACAGACCCACCTCCCAAACCCAGCACTCGCCACAAAGGCCGCGTGACGGCCATGAAGGCTGCAGGCATCAAGATACAGCCAGTGTTGACGCCAGCCCCACTCCCACCCCCTGCCCCGGCCCCTAGTTCCCTCCCTACCCAACCGCCAGAGGCAGCAGTGGGTCAGCAGGAGTGGGAGGGGGCGAGTCCAAGGGACGTGTCCTGGCCCCCCACTGCCATGGAAGCGCTAGTGGCTACGCTCCACGCCCTTCTCCCCTCATGCAGCCAGCAGCAGGGGCAGGCAGCCACACACAAGCCTCCCCCTCCAGCCACCACCCTCGCCCGCCACCCTGCCGCTGCCCCCACTGCCCACGGCTCCTTGCACCGGGCCGCAGCAGGCAGCGGCACCGTCAGAGACACTGTCAGGGAGTGCAACACCCTGGGCATGCAGCAGGCAGCAGCAGCTGGGCTACTGGGTTCCTTAGACCTGTACGCATACGCTGAGGTGGCGGCAGTGGAGGAGCTGGGAGGGGGGCAGGCGGCAGCGGCAGGAGGGGCTGCGAGTGTGAAGGCTATTGCAGGCAAGGCATGTGGCAACCTGTTGCAGCCAAAAGGCGTGAGCGCCCCCTTACCTGCACCTACTTCGCACTTGCCTTTGTCACCTTGCATCACCTAAGCACAGGCGCATGATATCAGGTCTGAGTGTGTAGTGGTGTGGCATGGTGTGACGTTGAGTGATGTCGTGTGGTGTGATGTGATGTGGTGTGGTGTGATATGGTGCAGGGGCAGTTGGCCGCGCTCTGACCTCCAGCGGCCAGCCCCTGCTAGCGGCGCGAGCCGCTCTGCTGCACCGCATACTAGGGGTAGCTCCAGCGGGCCCCCTCCCCTCACCCCCTCACCCCCACCCCCCTCAACAACCCCCCACCTTGTGCAGCAGCGTGGAGCAGTGCGCTGCCGCCCTGGCCACCAGCTGCACCATCACGCCGGGACTCACCACCACCAGCAGCAGCAGCAGCAGCAGCAGCAGCAGCAGCAGCAGCAGCAGCAGCAGCAAGCCAGGTGATGGCAGCAGCAGCCCTCCCAACCCCATCTGCCGGGCCGCCCCCTGCTCCCAGCCCATGACTCTGCATCAGGCGAGCTGTGTGCTAAGCAACGCCTGCACCACGGCCTCTGCTACATGGCCCCAGCACCTGCCCCAACAGGCCCTGCTGCCCCTGTTGAGCTGCGCCAGCGCTGCTGCACTGTGCGCCACCCTGGCCGCCCTGGACGCTGCGGCCCTGAGCCTGCTGCCTGGTGGCGTCAACAGCGGTGCCGGCAGCAGTGATACCGGTAGCAACCCGTCCTACGTCAATGGTGGAGATGCCGACTGTGGTGGTGGTGGTGGTGGTGCTGGTGGTGGTGGTGCAGCTGCTGACGTGGCACACAGGGAGGGGGCCCCCTTTAGCAGCGACACCCAGGCCAGTGTTGTTCAGATGGGCTCAACCCTGCTGCTCCCACCCCCGTTGCCCCCAGCACCCAGGGCACACGACTCCCTAGCCCACCTGATCAGCCATGCAACCGACTGCTGGCAGTTGTTAACGTCCCTCCTGGCCAGCGACCAGCTGGGGCCAGGCAGGCCTGCTAAGGAGGACCCCGGCCTGGGCAGTGGTCAGGGCAGGGAGGGCGGGGAGCAGGAGGCGGATAGGGCGGGGGCCTTGGTGCAGCCCCACCTGTGCCTCCACCTGGCCACTCAGCTGTGGCACCTGGTGCACCTGAGAGGTGCGCCGCCTGCCTGCCTGCCTGCCTGCCTGCCTGCCTGCCTGCCTGCCTGCCTGCCTGCCTGACTGACTGACTGACTGACTGACTGACTGACTGACTGACTGACTGACTGACTGACTGACTGACTGACTGACTGACTGACTGACTGACTGACTGACTGACTGACTGACTGACTGACTGACTGACTGACTGACTGACTGACTGACTGACTGACTGACTGACTGACTGACTGACTGACTGACTGACTGACTGACTGACTGACTGACTGACTGACTGACTGACTGACTGACTGACTGACTGACTGACTGACTGACTGACTGACTGACTGACTGACTGACTGACTGACTGACTGACTGACTGACTGACTGACTGACTGACTGACTGACTGACTGACTGACTGACTGACTGACTGACTGACTGACTGACTGACTGACTGACTGACTGACTGACTGACTGACTGACTGACTGACTGACTGACTGACTGACTGACTGACTGACTGACTGACTGACTGACTGACTGACTGACTGACTGACTGACTGACTGACTGACTGACTGACTGACTGACTGACTGACTGACTGACTGACTGACTGACTGACTGACTGACTGACTGACTGACTGACTGACTGACTGACTGACTGACTGACTGACTGACTGACTGACTGACTGACTGACTGACTGACTGACTGACTGACTGACTGACCCATGTGTGGACCTACAGCCCACCAGCCCCCCGCCCCTTGCACCCTGCCCCTGCCCCTGCTGCCCGCCGCTGCCCAGTGCAGACGATGTGGCAGGCCAAGGAGTTTTGCATCAGGCGCTGTCCGCCCTGCTGACCCGCGGCGGGGCGCGGCCACGGAGCAGCCTTGCGGCCCTGTGGGCACTGCAGTACTCCGGCCACGGCTGCAGCAGCTGGGCGCTGGAGCCGGGGTTCGAACCCAGCACCTTGATGTGCCTGGTGCCTGACAGCGAAGCGCTGGGGCAGGAGGCGCTGGCGGTGATGCAACGTGTTGGTGGCGTGCGGTGAGATGATGATGGTGTCACATGGGGCAGCACGGCCTTAGCAGCAGCAGCAGCAGAAGCAGCAGCAGAAGCAGCAGAAGCAGCAGAGGCAGCAGAAGCAGCAGCAGTGCAGCCTCCCGCTCCGCCAGCCTTGCACGACCACCCTGCCTCGTCACCTGCTGTGCCATGTCTACTGCCAGGGCTGCCAGGGATCCATGTGTGCTGCCAGCATTGCCAGGGCTTACAAGGCTACCAGGGCTGCCAGGGCTGCAACCTCCTGCTGTGGCTGATAATAACTCGTAGCATATGGCGCCCCTCTTCATCCCTCTGCTGCCAGGCCCAGGCTACCTGTGGGCTGCCACTCCTACTCCTGATGGTACTCTTACCCACTTGTTGGTACTCTGGCCTCTTCCTTCCTCTGCCGCCATGCCTCGCAGTCAGGTTGAGCCTTCCACCGGGCAGCCCCAGCTGCAGTCCAGCCCCAGCCCCCGGACCAGCCCTAGGTCCCAGCCGCCCACCAGCCCAGCCCTGCTCGCCCAGCAGCTGCACGCCTGTGCACATGCCGCAGCCCGCGTCAGCCCCGCCCAGCATGGCCAGCTGTGGCTGCTGCAGCGCGCCCGGCTGCACCACCAGGCCGCCGCCGCCTTCCTGCAGAACGCTAACACCCCTGCCGCCTTCACCCACAGCCAGGAAGCGCTGAAGCTGTCTGGGGCAGTGTTCAGCCACCTCACCCGGGCAGCTCAGGCAGGAGACAGCAGCCAGGCAGGCGGTGGACGTGTGGGGAGCCGGGGCCAGCAGCTGGGCAAGGACAGGGGTGGAGGTGGGGGAGGGGGAGGGGTGGGGGAGGGTGGAGGAGGGGTGGATGGGCAAGAGCAGCCAGCTGCTGCTGGAATGGGTGAGGGAGATGAGGTTGGGGAGGCGGAGGGTGAGGGTGAGGGTGAGGAGGAGGGGGAGACCCCAAGGGCCTGGTCGCTGCAGGTGGAGGAGCAGGGGACGCGCACAGTGGTGGCTGCTGATACACCAGGCAGTCAAGGCCTGCCGCCTGATAGGGCAGTGCTGTGGGCAGCCACTGCTCAGTACCTGGCCTCCCTGCTGCAGGTGAGCTGCTGCCACATGCCTCATGCTCCACATGCGCATGGAGCAAGCACTGGGTGGAGTGAGCACTGCTGAAGGAATGCCGCACACATGCACCCACATGCACACAAATCCAAACCTGCATTTGAACTTCAATCTGCGTAAGCATCTAAATATGAATGCTGCACACATGCATTCGGATGGGAGTAAGCGCCTCTGCATGGTGATCTGTCACTCTGCATGGCGGTATGTCACTCACTGTCACACAAGCAGGTGGGCCAGGTGTTCGAAGCTCTGGGGGTTGTGGAGGACGCTGGCTGCCTCCTGAAGGAGACTGAACAGCTGGCCCGGGGCGTGGGGGCGTGGGGCCTGGCAGCAGTGGCCACGCTGGCCCAGGCCTCGCTGGCTGTACGGGAGCGCAACCCCCAGCGTGCCGCCGCCAAGATCACTGCCACGCAGGCACACTTGCTGGCGGCAGGTGAGCGAGAGCAGTGATGCTATGCCTGCCTTTGCCTGGACTGGGTTGGGCTGTAGGCTATGGTGGACTTGTGCTGGCAAAGGGAGAGGGGGAGAGGGGGAGAAGGGGAGAGGGGGAGAGGGGGAGAGGGGGAGAGGGGGAGAGGGGGAGAGGGGGAGAGGGGGAGAGGGGGAGAGGGGGAGAGGGGGAGAGGGGGAGAGGGGGAGAGCGGGAGAGGGGGAGAGGGGGAGAGGGGGAGAGGGGGAGAGGGGGAGAGGGGGAGGGGGTTAGGCTAGGTTGGGTGTGAGTAGCTGCAGGCAGGGAGAGTGGCTTGGCCTGCGGGCAGCAGGGCTTGGCCTGCAGGCAGCAGGGCCTCCAGGCCGCATGTAGACGGCATGCCAGCACTGGGCCCCTGAGTACAGCTAGTTGGAGAGGTACGTTGAGGTGCAGGCCAGACAGGCCAGACGTCAGGTTGCAGCTGACCATGCAGGTTGCTGCTGCTGCTGCTGCTGCTGCTGGCCTCGCTGCCATACCTGGACCACAAGGTCAGCTTGTCTGGCTGGCTGGCTGCTGCTGTTGCTGCTGCTGTAGGTACGCCAGGTGCTGATGCTGCTGATGCTGCTGCTGGGTCTCTGCTGCAGACCTAGTATACAAGCACCCAGCCCTATACTGCTGGTGGTGCTACTGCTGCTGCTGCTGCTGGTGCTCCTGGTGCTGGATGTTTGCTGCAGACCTAACATACAAGCACCCAGACCTATACCAACACCTGGCGAACAGCCTAATCCTGGTGCAGGCCCAGCTGGCCAGCCTGGCCAACCCCCTGGGACCCCCCCTGGCCACCTGCTGCTCTCCCCCGCTCCCAACCGCTTGGGTACCCTCCACCCCCTCCACCCCACAGCCCCTTGAAGCCAGTGGATCAGCACAGATGGTCTCTAGCACCCAGCCCGTTGTGGCTAACGGAAACTGCTTCTGCACAGCCACCTTAGCAACAGCTCCAGCTGGGGCAGCACGTGCAACAGCAGCAGGAGCAGCTGCTGGGGCAGGAGCAGCAGCAGCAGCAGCAGGTGCAGGGGAGCAGCAGGGGGTGTGGCGTGCCTTGTGGCGCTTGCTGCCGGAGTGCAGCGAGGGCACCTTGAACACCTCAACCACCCACACTCTGCCAGGCTGCCACCAACAGCCTGGCGGCGGCAGTGCCCCTGAGCCTGCTGCTGCTGCTGCGCCTGCTGCAGCTGCTGCTGCTGCTGTCGACAGTGGTGGTGGTGGCGATGGTGGTGGTGGTGGTGGCGATGGTGGTAGCGATGGTAGTGGTGGTGGTGGTGGTGGTGGTGGTGGCCTGAGGTGGTGCAGGGCCCACTTGCAGTCCCAGGCCCGGCTGCTGGTGGCGCGCTGGGCCGCCGCTGCTGGCCACTGGCAGCAGGTGGCGCTGCTGCTGCAAGCTGCTGGCCTGCCACCTCCATGTGCATGGAGTCATGCAAGCACAGGGTGTGGTGACATGGGCCAGCCACTTGACGCCACCTCAATCAGCCAGGCTGCCCCGGCACCCACCTTGGTGGCACCTTTAGCACAGATGGCTGCTGCTGCTGCTGCTCCCCCTTCTCCCAGCCGCAAGGCTAGCAATGGCAGCCATGTCAGCAGCAGCAGCAGCAGCAGCAGCCATGTCAGCAGCAGCAGCAGCAGCAGCAGCAGTAGCAGCAGCTCCTCCATACTCAGGGCAGCCATGGACCTAGGCAGCATGCCAGGGCAGCATGCCGAGTGGCTGCTGCTGCTCCATGCAGCGCCCACACCACATGCTGCACTGCCTGCTGCTGATCTGCATGCTGTCACCACCCCTGCTGGGCCACAAGAGGACCTGGTGGTGGTAGGGGCAGGGCCCCCTCCGCCGCCTGCCCCTGCCGCCCCCCTGCTGATCACCAGACCCCCGGCTACCCAGCCAAGGGCCCTGCTGGGTGACCCAGCCGCCACCCCCTCACCCCCAGCTGGCCTGCAGGGCACCCTCACCTCCCTGCCCCTACATCCCTGTGCAGCTGGCTGTGGGGCCCTGATGGCAGAGGGAGGGCGGGTGCCGGCTGCAGGGGCAGTCAGGGGTGTGGAAGGGCGAGCTGCACAGCAGCTGCAGGGCAATGACGTGAAGAGTGAGAAGGACCAGTTCCACCAGCTTTACCCAGAGGCTGAACCTATAGCTGGGGCAACAGGGGGTCTGGGAGGAGGTGGGTGCAAACCATTGGGGCCAGCCAGCAAGCAGCGGGCCGTCTCCAAAAGAGGTGCTGCCAAGTCAGCTGACAGGAAAGGGTGCAGCACCGCCATAGCCACCAGTCAGGAGATGGTGGTTGGCCTAGAATGCAACGACATTGCCGCCGCCACCACCACCGCCGCAGCCGCTGCCGCAGCAGCAGGGAATGCAGCTTTGACTGGATCAGGGTCAGGGCCAGGGTCAGCGGCAGCAGCAGCGGCAGCAGAACCTACCCCTCAGACCGCCAGAGCCCTGCTGCTGGCCCTGCTGCTGGCCTGGGACCTGCCCACCATAGCCTCCAAGGTGTGTCACTCCCTGACCCAGGTGCTGGCTGCAGCTGGCCTGCCCCACGCTGCCTCCATGGTCCTCCACATAGGCCTGGGGGCCAGCGGCCGGCTGCTGCAGCTGACCCTGGCAGCAGCGAGGCAGACGAGCTGGGGCAAGGAGGCAGTGCTGGTGGAGGGCGGTGGGGGCAGCAAGGCAGCAGCAGGGGGGGCGGAGGTAGACACAGCCCTCCAGGCACGTGGTGCGAGAGGTGAGGGCAGCAGCGGGGCAGCAGCAGGGGGGAAAGGGGTAGCCCTGGTCCCCCCCGCCTCTGACTGGAGAGCGGCTGGGGGCAGCGGGGCGACGGGGAGGACAGCCCTGGCGAGGTTGGCAGAAGCAGGCGGCCCTCACTCTGCCCACGTTGGGTCCAGGCAGGTGGGCAGCCGGGGTGCAGCCGGGTCCTGCGCACCGCAGCCAGAGGGCATCAGCGCAGCCGTCACCACAGGCGCTGCCCTGACAGCCCTGGATGCTGACGCCCGCCAGGCGGTGTGCCGCATCCTCCAGCTGTTCCCGCGCTGCTGCACCCACAGTAAACATGGCTGTAAGGGCAGCCTGGTGTGGGGGTGGGAGGGCGGGGTGGGAGGACCCAGGGGGGAGCAGGGGGGTGGGGGAGGGGTGCAGAGCTGGGGGGTGGGGGCCCGCCCTTGGGCTGATGATCCATGTGTAGCGAGCGTTGCCGGGGTGGTCCAGGGCAGGGGCGGTGTGAGCCCTCTGTCTCAGGAGGGCAGCAGCTCAGCTGCCTGGGGCAGTGGTGGTGGCGTGTCAGGGTCCCTGACCTGGGTCCATGACATGGAGCGGGTGGCTGCAGGCTGGCTGGACGCCCTGCTGCAGGCCTTGCCGACCGGCAGCCCAGTGGTGGCCATCACCACTGTGGAGCAGCCGGGCTGGCTACTACCCACCTTCATGCGCCTTGGCAACCCCTGCCCCTCCTCCTCCTCCTCCGCGCCCTGCCCCTGCCCCTGCCCCTCCTCCTCATCCTCCCCCTGCCCCTGCCCCTCCTCTTCCTCTTCGCCCACCGTTGACCCTGCTTCATCCTCTCCTACCCTCCCTGGACCCTCCCTTGCCTGCTCTTCTGCCTGGGGCAGGACCAGCAGCCAGCGCTTCCCCCCTCCCCCCCTACCCTGTGGCCAGCCCACGCAAGGCTCGTGGGGGGGACGGCAAGCCTGGCCCCAGGCCCCCCTTCCTCCCCGCCTGCTCCTCAGCCGCCTCACCCGCCACCACCCTCCCCTGCTGCTGCTGCTGCCGCTGCCACCCACACCCCCTGCGGACCCGACACTGGCAGGCAGCGGGGATGACGCTGCTAGTGCAGGCAGGACAGGGGGCCCCAGTGCTGAAGGCTGCACTGGCAAGGACAGCACAGCTACAGCTCCACCCAGTCAGCAGGCAGGCCAGGCTGACCTCAATCCGCTGGCTGAGGGGGTTGGTCAAGGAGGTGGGGCGGGTGCGGGAGCGGGGATGGGGGCGGGTGGCGGGGCGGGGGCTGACGCTGTCAGCGGCCTGGGGGGCTGCTCAGCTGCCCCTGGTGGTGCGGTGACAGTGGGTCACCCTCTGCTGCAGCAATTGGCGGAGCTGCTGGGGGACAGCAGCGCCAGCATGAAGTCACTGGGGCCGCTGCTCACCCCTGACCTCAAAGCTGGGTGGTGGCAGGTAGGCGGGGCAGGGGGCGGGGTGGGGTGTGTGGGGTGTGTGTGTGGGGGGGTGGAGCAAGTGGGTGGTCCCAATCAGTTGGGTGGAAGCTACTGTGTTGCAATGCTCTCTAGCTAGCAGGGTCACGCTGCACAGCACTGTCAGCTCACTCGCTGCACAGCAGCCTCAGCACTGCACAGCACTGTCTTGGGAAATGAGCCTCATGACGGAGCTGGGCGCAGTGGAACAGAGCTGCCGGGGAATGTTTGCCATGCTCCTGCTCTCTACACGCTGTTGTTGCTGTGGATGGTCACGTGGCTGGCTGCCGAGCGAGTGACCTGTAGGGTGTGACCTGCAATGTATGACGGCATGTGACATTGTGGTGTGGTGTGTAACGCTTGCAGAAGCGGGTGCAGCTTGACCAGCGCATGGCCAGGTTCCTGAACCACATGGAGCAAGACTGGCTGGGAGCCTGGCGCTGCCTGCTGCTGCCGCCTCCCCCCGCCCCTGGACCCCTGAACCCGGGCACCACCTCCATCCCCTCCTCCTCAGACACAACCACAGACAAGGTTCCAGTACAACCGCTGCAGCCCCCACAACCCCGCCCGGGCACCAGGGCAGAGACTTTGGCCGGCGGCCTGGGTCCATTGCCGGATTCGGACCCAAGTGTGACCGGGCACCTCATCTCACTCCTGCAGGCAGCTGCTCCTCTGCTGAGCAGCCAGGAGCTTCAGGTCGCAGCCACGCAGCTATGCCGGGCAGCCACCCTGCAGCCACACAGCCGCTGCTCCCTTGCCCACCTCCCTGACCTGCAGCAGTGTGAGGCGCAGCTGCTGGCCCAGTTGTTGCCTTTCAGTGCAGCTAGCCGGTCCTCCGCTCCTGATAGCCACCAACCAGGGCTTGGGCAAGGCCTGCAGCAGCCCAGTGGCAGCGATGCCCTGCCTCTACCACCACCTAATGCCCCTCCTGGCAATCCAGGGGACAAGCCAGGGCGGGGCTGTCTCGCTGTCCCTGCCAGCAGCAGCAGCAGCAGCAGCAGCAGCCTAGGCACCCAGTCCCAGGTGCTGCTGGACCTGACCTACCAGGTGGAGCAGCTGAGCCTCGACAAGGGCCAGGCACCACGGGGGACCCAAGGAGAAGCAGCAGGGGCAGGGGTGGGAGCAGCAGCAGCAGCAGCAGGGGTGGGAGCAAACTCCAGAGATGCAAGGGCAGCAGGAGGGGTGCAAGGAGCGCCTGATGTCAGCTGCCAGGGACCTGCTGCTGCTGCCAGTCTGGATCCGGCTGAGGAGGGCGGTGCTGCACAAGGCACAGCAGTGGCCGCCAGCTGCGGGGCAAGGAAACGTGGGTCACGGCTAGCAGTGCTGACAGCCCATCCGACTGGCAGCATGGGCAACGGTGCGGCCCCAGCCCCCCAGCCTGCCTGCTCCTCCTCCTCCTCCACCTCCTCCTCCTCCTCCTCCTCCTCCTCCTCCACCTCCTCTGCCTGCCCTGCGCTATTACCTGCCCCTGGTGCCCCCGGTGCCCCTGGACTGCCCCGGCCCAGCTCCCGTGCCCCTCCCCCCTCCCGCCCTGTCAGCAACCGCACTCGCAGCCAGGCGGCCCCAGGCCCCCCTGCTGCCACCACCAACAAAGCCACCGACCTGAGCGCCGGACAGGAGGGCGAGCCGACCCTGATAAGGGGCAGGAGGGCAGGCAGAGCCAGCCAGGCAGAAGATGCAGCTGAGGCAAGCACGGGGTCAGCTGGATTGAGCAACACAGCCAAGGGCACGGAGGCCCGCCCCCAAACCACCACCACCACCACCACCACCGCTGTCCGCACAAGAAAGCTGGCCCAAGGCGACCTGGGCATAGCTGCCCCAGTCCCTGCCCCAGCCCCTGCATTGCCGACAGAGGGTGGTCAGGCTGCTGCTGAGGTGGTGGCACCTGGCATCAAGCAGCACCATGCATTCACCTCAGCTGTCTCCACCCTCAGCCACCAACATGCTGGCTGTGCTGAGCTGCAGGGTCAGGGGGGTGGGCTGCCGGGGGGGCGCCCCCCTGTGCTGCTGGTGCTGCAGCCTGAGCTGCATGCGCTGCCATGGGAGTCCATGCCCTGCCTGCAGCAGGCAGGGGTGCACTGCTACCGCCTGCCCAGCCTCCCGGCTGCAGCTGCTGCGGCCACACATCTGGCATCACAGACAAACAGGCGGCGCTCTGGACGTGGCAACACTGGCTGCCAGCAGCAGCAGCAGCAGGAGGGCACCCAGCGGCAGCAGCAGCAGGGGGAGGCTCAGCAGCAGCAGCAGCAGCAGCAGCAGCAGCAGGGTGAGCAGCAGCAGCCAGCTGCATCAGGCGCGGGGCCCTGTTTAGACCTGAGCAAAACCTTTTACTTGCTAAACCCGGGCGGAGATCTGGAGGACACACAGCAGTGCTTTGAGACCTGGTTCGCCCAGCAGCTGGGGTGGCAGGTGGGCTGATGTGGTCGGGGTTGGCTGAGCCTGGGGTAGAGGTGGGAGCAGTATCCCAGATCTTTGACCCCCTTTGCTCCCCTTACCTTCCTGCTTCTGGGAGCTTGGCATGGGGTGCCACATGCTGCTCTGCAGGGGGGCATGACATGGGATTCTGCACCCTAGACCACAGGTCCTTCACTTGCTTGCTGCATGTGGAGCCTGGCATGGGGTGAAACATGTGACTGTTGTATGGGAGCACTACATGGGCTCTGCATATGCCAGTGGGTCTGCTAGTTAATGGTCCTGCTGAGCCATGCAGGGTGTTGCCGGCAGCCACCCCTCCGTACCTGAGCTGATGAAGGCGCTGCAGTCCCATGCCCTCTTCGTATACTTTGGCCATGGCAGTGGGGAACAGTACTTGCCCCTGGCGGCCATGCGGTCCATGCGCTGCTGCGCCGCCAACCTGCTCATGGGCTGCAGCAGTGGGCGCCTGAGGCCACATGGGGAGTATGAGCCAGCAGGCGCGGTGCTGTCTTACATTGCAGCAGGTGGGAGTCGAACCTGGGTGGCAGGATGCCTGGCTCAGCTGCGGTCCTGCCGAGAAGCTTGCAGTCCTGCCGAGAGCAGCTGCCAGACAACAGATTGGGTGATGCGGCAATGTTGCCTAGGCTCATGCCCTGCCCATTTCGTTAGCAAGGGCGCCACTGTATACTTTGGCACCGCAAGCATCGAGCTTTGTCAATCGACGTCACAAAGCTGTTGTTGTCTGCATCGCCCATATGCGCATCTTGCCAGCCAACCGACATGCGCTTACTGTTTGTCGGGCCGTGCAGGCTGCCCCGCAGTCGTCGCCAACCTGTGGGACGTCACCGACCGTGACATCGACCGATTTAGCCAAACCCTGTTGCGTCAGTGGCTGGGCCCTCGGGCGCCGCCTCCCGCAACTTCTCTTAACAGCGGGCAGGCGGGCGGCCTGACGAGCGTTGGCGCCCAGGTGTCGGCCGCTTGCGCCTCGACACGCACGGCGGGAAAGGCGCGGCCCAAGGCAGGCAAAGCCTGGGCCGTTGAGGACGAGGCGGACGACTTGGCTGGGTTAGAAGGGGTCGGAGCTCAGTCGCAGGACATATGCATTGCCGTCAACGCCAGTCGTGGCGCGTGCAAGTTGCGGCATCTGATTGGATCGGCGCCGGTTTGCTACGGCTTGCCTACCTCCGTGGTGTGGGAGCCGGGCACCACCTTGGGTTGAAACTGATGCGCCATGTGCCGACTCGCGAGTGGTGTTGGTGCTGCAGTTTGCTTGCAACGTGAGAGAGTAGACAGTAATAACGACTGTTAGTGTGAGTGAGTGTTAAGAAGGGCGGGTATAATGGCGGGGGTTACTTAATGACATCAGCAATTGAGGCATGATATTGGCGTCCCGCCCTATGGCGGACTGCATACTCGGCCGCTTGGAGGCTGCCGCCTCTGCCGCTGCCGCACTCGGTCGGCTCTCACAGTGACGAGGGTTAAGGAGCTTCATAGTTCGTGCGTTTAGGGTTTGCATGAGCTGTGTGATTGGGTAACTGGCTTTTGTGATAGGGTGACCACAACGCAACCAGGTATCCTCATCGCCCTCGGACTTGTGCGGATCTTAATATCTTTCGCTGCAGCCTCACAACCCTGCTCTAAGAGCACAACACAGCGATGGAAGGACCCGCTTCCTGGGCGCCAGTCCTGGCCTGGACTGTTGCGGGCGGCTTCGTCTTAGTGTGTGCGATACCCACAACCCGGCTTAGCGGCAAAAAACGCCCCCCTGCCCCTGCCCCTACTGCGCCGGGCCCCTGCTGCGCGGCAATCGCAGGTCGCGTACTTTGTCTTCTACGTGGATAAACGCTGGAGGTACCGTCACATTCCTGGGCCTGTGGGTCAGCCTTTGGTTGGGAACCTTCCTTCCATCGCTGGACATGGCAAGGACATCACGACCTTCTTGCTCGCAGCCCAACAGAAGTATGGGCCTCTATTCCGTGTAAGCCTTGGCCCCATCATTCTCCATGTCATGTTGCATATGCCTCAGTTACTCACTGGTGCTGGTTGCCTAGCATTGCCCTAAGTCTGTTCAAAGCTCCAGCACACACAGTACTGGACATGCCCATGACCGTGTTACATAGGTGCCAAGCTCTCTGCTTTTGAGGGAGACATTATGCTTGCCACCTTAGCCAATGACCACCAGATCACCCTGGCCTGACCTCCCTGCACCGCAGATTTGGTACGGCTCAAGGCCATGGGTGATGGTGGGAAAGCCAGGTATGTGAGGTTGAGCATGGTTCACATGGTCCATGCACATCCATGCACAGAGTGATGAGTGAGACTTGACTGCTGGGATTGGGTGTCTGGCAGTCGCTTTAGCACTGCAGGTGCAGGTGGAGGTGCAGGGTCCAAGTCCTAACCCCCTGCTCCATATGAGTGTCCCATCTGTTGTGTTGTTCACTGCGATGAATCAACTCCATTTTTCACAGGGATCAACTCCTGGTTTCCTACTCATCGATAACGTTTTGCTGCATTTTGTACTGCAGAGGTGGCAAGGCGCCTGCTGTCCCGGCTGATGATTCGCCCCAGCATTAAGTTTGCCGCGCTGCTTGACAACGAGACGCAGCCCATGAACGACCTGAGCCTCATAGGCCTGAAGTGAGCGCCCCTATCAGGGAACGGGAAAGGGCCAGGCACTGACAGGTGCCATGATAAGTGCCGCCTGTCATCGCTGTCTTGCTGCAGGGGTCCAGCCTGGCGTGTTGCCCGCAAGGCGTTTGAATCTGCCATCATGCACAAGGACGCGCTGGCCCTGCACCTGGAGGTCATGGAGCAGGTCAGGGGTCAGGGGTCAGGGCTCAGGGCTCAGGGGTGGCTGCACTGGGGCTGGGCTGAGCTTAGCCTGCCTGACCTGCTGCTGCCTGTTGCCCGCAGTGTGTTGCCCGGCTGCTGGCCCGGTTGGCTCGCGCCACGGCTGCAGGCGGAGGGGACGGTGCCATTGTGAACGTGGCGCCCCTCATGGGCGACCTGACCCTGGATGTGATTGGCAGCTGTGCGTTTGGTGTGGCCTTCAACACCCAGGTCAGGGGGAGGGATGGCAGCTCTGCCTGGCAAAGAGATAGGAGAAGATTGCCCGCCAGCACTCTGCCCCTGAGCCAGTGAGCCTGAGCCGCAAGCCAGTCAGGCAATGAGGCGTCTTGTCGTGTTCATCCTCTGTCGTGAGCAGGGGGCAAGCAGGGATGTAGTTGGTTGCAAGAGGGAGTTGTCGTGAGCCTTTATTCATACCATGATTCATACCAGTGTCTTGTGGGCAGGCATCATGGCCTGTGACAGAGTGAATGACCAGGCACTGAGTTGTGGCTTATTTCCGGGCCTGGTTGCCTTCATCTGTGGTGGCAGTGGTGCACTCTACCCATAGGCAGTAGTACATAACGTTTTTGTTTGGGGATTCGCTTCTGTCACTGCAGGAGAAGGAGCTAGGAAAGGCTGCACTGCTGGGGGCGGGTGGCCAGGAAGTGGGGAGCCAGCAGCAGTGCCTGCCCTTCAGCCCAGAAGAGCTAGTGGAGGCATGCCACAACGCCTTTGCAACGGTGATGCTCTGCTGCGCCCTGACACCCTGCACCTCTAGCCCTGAGCCACCACTGCCACTTCTGCCCCCTGCCACCTCACCCCAGGCAGCAGCTGTTCTTCCACCAGCTGTGTCCCCTGTCCCCAGGTCAAGGATTATCAGGGGTCGTGAACGGATTGTGCTATGAGGTCCCAGGTCCCTGGCTGCTGTGAGGTTCTGGGTTCAATCCCTGCTGGACTCCAGATTCTCTTTGCTGCTCAGCACATCGAGCCAAACATGGCCCTGTCATGTCAGCAGCTTGCTGTGGGAGCTTGACACTGAGGCTGACCTGCTGGGTGCAGTCAAAAGTGGGCGGTCAGTCACGTTGGACCACGCTGGCCTTGCTGCTGCCGGAGTGGTGCTATGAGGGGCTGAGGTGAGGGACGCTGGGCCAGGCAGGGTGACCTGACCTGGTGCTGGTCTGAGGGTGGTGTCAGGAGGGACCGCCTCTTTGCAGGGTGGGGTGGGACGGAATGGGGTGGGCTGCGTTGGGAGGGAAGCAGCTGTGTGTTGGCAGCGCAAGGCCGTGCATAGGGCAGTTTCAGGGTGCCATGAGGCAGGGGTGCAAAAAGGATAGGATGCGCCGGAGGGAGATGAGCAAGGTGTGAGCAAGGTGTGAGCAAGGTACCATGGGGCAGGGGTGCAAGGGGGATAGGATAGGTGACAGGCAGGTCTCACTGTAATGCTGTGATGATGCAATGTTGGGTTTGATCACAATGAAGGCTGGGAGCCTGATGCCCAGCATGCCTGCCTCTCCCTCCCTGCGCCCATCCCTGCGCCCAACCCATAGCCACACCGCCTACTGCTGCTACGTGGGTTTGACATGCACACAACAGGGAGTGACCTTCACCTTTCCTGTGAATTGTGCCTGTACACAATCCTTTTCAGAAGACCCTTAACCTTCAGCCCTGAACGGCACCGCACCCATCTCCATGCTGACCTGTTCCCTGACCCCCTGCAGCTATTCAGCCTCCAGCTTCCCACCAGCTTCTCACTCCCTGGCCTTCCGTGACTGGCTGGTTGAGCAGGTGGCTGGCTTGCCGCTTCCCCGACCCCCCTCAACGCGTCAGCCTCCACACCCGCAAGGTCATCGTGGGCACTGCCAAGGCGCTGATCAAAGCCTGGGAGCAAGACCAAGCGGAGGCGGCAGTGGCGACGGCAGCAGCAGCCTCCCACCACGCCTCGAAAGGTGGCGTCAGGGCTGCTGAGCAGAGCGGAGTCAAAGCTGGCGGTCGAGTGCAGTGAGTGGTGCTGCTGGAGGAAGGTGCTGCACACCACGGCCACTACCTGACTCACTGCCTGGCCCTTGCCTGCCCGCCCGCCCGCCCGCCCGCCCGCCCGCCCGCCCGCCCGCCCGCCCGCCCGCCCGCCCGCCCGCGCGGCATTGACGTCTATGTCAATGTGCCAGCTTGGCCTTGTGTATCCCTGCTCCCCCTGCCTACCACCCCTGCCTGCCTGCATTGTCAGCACTCCTGTCCATCTCAATGTGTGCCTGCAAACCCTGCAACCACTCTTCAGCTTGCAGCAGCATATACCGACCGACTGCCTCTCACGTTCACCCACCCACCCACCCACCCGCCCACCCACCCACCCACCCACCCATGCGTCCACCTACCCCGCCTGCCTTCTTGCCTGCCCTCCTGCCTCCCCACCTGACTGTATGCACGATGAATGCCTTCACCTACACCGCTGGTGCTGCTGCTGGCTGCCCTCCTGGGCTGTGTCTGCAGTGAGAAGAGCTTCCTGGGGCTGCTGCTGAAAGGGCGGGACCTGACCACTGGCACCAGCTTGGATTTGCAGCAGGTCATGGCACAGATCCACGTGTTCCTGCTGGCTGGATATGAGACCACGGCCACCGCCCTGACCTTCACCCTGTACTGCCTGGCTGCCAACCCTGAGGCCCAGCGCAAGCTGCAGGTCAGGTCAGGCCAGGGCCAGCCCATCGTGACAAGCTGTTGTGGGCAGGGCAGGGGTAGGTAGGGGTGGCGGCAGCAAATGGCGGGTGTGGATGGGTAAGGCTGCTGGATTACCTGGCCACTGCTGGCTGAAGCTGCCTGCTCCATGGTATCCCCTGACTCTCATGGCAGTTTCGCCGTCCTGTACTGTCGCCTGCGCCAATGAAGCTGATCAGCTGTGTGCATGAACAGGATTCACCTATGCCATGTTTGAACATTGTAGTGTCAGTAGGGTTGGGACATCCAGCCCGGCCGACATCCCGCCACCTAGCCATGTGACTGCCTGTGGACCACCATCGTGCTGCCTGTGTGCCCACCCACCTGTCCACCCTGATGCAGCTGAACCAGTATACACACCACTGCATGAACAGGGCACAGCTTGAGGCTCTCCTTCCCCTCCTGCTCACTTATCACTCCTGGTCGGAGCCAACTGTCAAGGCTGACTGCTGCAGTGCCCAGCCTGATGCTGTCTGCTTGCCTGCACACCCAGCCTCCCCCCAGCTTCTCCCCAGCTGCCGCTTTCCTGCCCCCCTGTCCCCCCGCTGCCCCTCTGCCCAGGTTGAGGTGGACAGTCAGGGGGAGCTGCTGGCCCTGACCCTGAACACCCCGGCTTCCACAGCAGCCAAGGGAGTGGACTGTGACCCCGTAGCACACCAGCAGGCCCATGCCCGCCCTGCTGCCCGCCCTGCTGCCCACCCTGCTGCCCGCCCTGAGCTGGCTCCTGCAGGTGAGGGGGCCAGGGGTGGCTCAATAGGCCTGGGTCAGCCTGAGGGGCACAAGGCGCTGCACGCCACCATCACAGCTCAGCCAGGCTGGGGCGGGGCGGGGTGGGCGGGGCAATGTGGGAAATGTGGTGTTGAGGCCCAGTGCTATGGGCATGTTGTAAAGAAATCTTGCTATAGTGATGGGGTCGTTAAGGGTCGTGGAGGTGGCAGGCCCAGCACTGCACTACGCGGCACTCACCCATGCCGAGCGCGCCCCAACCTGCGTGCCGCCTGCGCCCCTTCCATCAGGTGTGGGGCTGACAGCTGAGGAGGTGGCTGCCTCCTTCCCCTACGCTTGTGCCGTGTTGGACGAGGCCATGCGCTTGTACCCGCCTGCGGCCTCCGCCCTGCGCTCCCCACCCGAGGACATTGAGGTCGCGGGCCACAGGTGCACATGCTGCCACACTAGCACCCACAGCTGGTGCCGCCTGCAACAACACTCATGCACCAAGCATGGGGGCTGGGGTGGCTGCAATGCCTTCAAAAGCAGTGCGTTGGGATGGCCAGGAGGCCTTGGAATAATTGTGAAATGTTGCAGGATTCCAGCTCATACGTTTCTGTACATGCCCATCTACTCCTACCACCACGACGCGGACGTTTGGCCGGACGTTGCCGAGTTCAAGCCGGAGCGCCACTTGGCCGGCCACCCCGACGCCATGGACGCAGCCGCCAAGGCCAGCTTTATGCCCTTTGGCCACGGCGCAAGGTGGGCGCGCTAGGAATGCCGTCGCTTGTGTAGGCATAGGTCGGTGCGACCTATTGCTCCTCGTGTGGCGTCTTGCGGCTCCCAACGCGACGCCGCGGCATCGTTGCAGATTGCGCCGCACAATGTTGACGTGCACAACAGCTGTGTCCTGAGCTGTGGTTTGATGCGGGTCGTTGAACGCAGGAGTTGCCCAGGAGCGCGGTTCGCGATGCAGGAGGCGCGAGTGGCGCTGGTCCGGATGGTTCGCCAGTTCAGTTTCGAGCTGGCCCCGATGCAGGAACACCCAGTGCGCACATGGACCGGGCTGACGACGACCCCCGTGGGGGGCATGTGGCTGCGTGTTCACAACCGTGCCTGCGCATGAACTTATCCCTTGGATCTCTTGGATTTCTTGGATCGTCACTCGTCGTCGATTCGTCAGGCGTTGTTGCGGGTGTCGGTCTCGTCAGTGTCAATTAATGTTGTTCATTTCGGCGGGGCGGGGCGGGGCGGGGCGGGGCGGGGCGGGGCGGGGCGGGGCGGGGCGGGGCGGGGCGGGGCGGGGCGGGGCGGGGCGGGGCGGGGCGGGGCGGGGCGGGGCGGGGCGGGGCGGGGCGGGGCGGGGCGGGGCGGGGCGGGGCGGGGCGGGGCGGGGCGGGGCGGGGCGGGGCGGGGCGGGGCGGGGCGGGGCGGGGCGGGGCGGGGCGGGGCGGGGCGGGGCGGGGCGGGGCGGGGCGGGGCGGGGCGGGGCGGGGCGGGGCGGGGCGGGGCGGGGCGGGGCGGGGCGGGGCGGGGCGGGGCGGGGCGGGGCGGGGCGGGGCGGGGCGGGGCGGGGCGGGGCGGGGCGGGGCGGGGCGGGGCGGGGCGGGGCGGGGCGGGGCGGGGCGGGGCGGGGCGGGGCGGGGCGGGGCGGGGCGGGGCGGGGCGGGGCGGGGCGGGGCGGGGCGGGGCGGGGCGGGGCGGGGCGTTGGAGATGGTGGTGGCAAGCACATGATGCACGGTTGCACAATTCAGTTGAATGGCTGCACATGCAAGAAGAATGGCAAGGTGCTCGTCATTAAAGTGACAGTTGGTGTGCCCGAAGATGCAGCTGCAGGACCAAAACCGAATGAAGCAACAGGACCAGCAGGGGTCAAGCATCACTCCAGCGTGTGTTTCCGTGCTATTCTCACTCTTTTCTATCATTTGGTGCGATGCCGCGCCCTCGCGCGGTCAGTGGCCCAGTCGGTAAATACACCAACTGCGGCCACGCAACCATATGCATGTACACCTTACGTGGCAGGGAATCGACCCCATCTGACAAGGACTCGAACGCCATACTCCGCCCCTGCCTACCTGTACGCATGACGACTTTGCTGTCGTCATCTCGGCAATGCGCATCGAGCCGGCAGACAAGATCAACCTGTCACACCGGCTCTGTCACCGCCCGGAGCGTCCCCAGATCCGGGCCGGCTCCGGCCACCGCGCTCGGGCCGGCTCCAGCCACCTCTGTTGCGATAACACGTGTCGGGCGACGCTTCTCCTGCTGCTCCTGCTCCTTCCGCGCAGCTGAAATGAGGCTCCAGACTGCATATTTCGGTGACTAGGGTAGCCAGCTTCGCGTGGTTTGCGTGATTGAGTGGCAAATGACCAAAACACCACAAATGGCGGCATCTGCCAAGACGCTGACGCGAAGCTCCTGTTGGCCTACATATGCGAACCGTGCGCCCTGGATAGAGCCGGCCGATCGTCCTTGGAGCTGTGCACGTCGCACCTCCCCGTGCAGCAATGGAAGGATCCGCGGCGTCAGTCGTTGCCTGGACTGTCGTTGGCGTAGGCGTCGCGGTGTGTGCGATGCGGATGGCTCGGGTTATCCGCGAAAAGTCGCATAAGATGCGAAGAACGCCCCTCTGCCCCTGTCCCTACTGCGCCGGCCTCCTGCTGCGCGGCAACCGCAGGTCGCGTACTTTGTCTTCTACGTGGATAAACGCTGGAGGTACCGTCACGTTCCTGGGCCTGTGGGTCAGCCTTTGGTTGGCAACCTTCCTTCCATCGCTGGACACGGCAAGGACATTACGACCTTCTTGCTCGCAGCTCAACAGAAGTATGGGCCTCTATTCCGTGTAAGCTTTGGCTCAGATACATTCCATGGCATGTTGCATTAGCCTTGAACAGCTTCCTTGTGCTGGCTGGGCCAGCACTCCCTTTGCACCCTTTGCCAATTACTAGCTGACCACTCTGGCATGAACCCCCTGCGCCGCAGTTTTGGTACGGCTCACGGCCTTGGGTTATTGTGGGGACGCCAGGTATTTGAGGTTGGGCATGGCTTACATGGTCAATGCACATCTATGTCTATGCATTTTCCATGCGCCTCATGTAGAGACCCAATTCAAGAGTCACACTTGTGTAATGAGAGGTTGCTCTAGCAAATGCAATGGCAGGTGCAGGGATCAACACCTGGTCTCCCACTCTTTTTGTCGGCCTTGGGTCGTTCATCGCAGAGGTTGGCAGGCGCTTGCTGTCCCGGCTCTTGATTCGCCCCAGCGTCAAGTTCATTGCGCTCCTAGACGATGAGTCACAGCCCATGCTCGACCTGAGTCTGTTAGGACTTAAGTGAGCATGCGTGGGGGAAGAGGGGGTGGGTGGGTGGGGGGGGGGGGCTGGCCTCTGACAGCAGCAGCAGCAGCAGCAGCAGCAGGCACTGCCAGAGCTTTGCCACAGCCACATAGAGGCCACCACTCAAGAGGAACTCAGGTACAAGCGAACTCAAGACTGCATGCAGCCATAGAAAGCTGATACGTGACGGCAATGATATTGCATTGCGGCTCATGTGCTGATGTCTAAGCTGCTTGTTATTGGCTGACCCTTTGCAAGATTTGTCAGGGTTGTCAACCCCACCACTTCGCTCACGCATCGTCAGCAGCTGAAGCCACTCAATTGTAGAACTGTTGGCGTGGAGTGGGCATGTTTGGCGGTTGAATAGCACCATCTTCTCCGCCGACCCTGAGCCTTCCTGATGCTAGCAACTGATGCTGCCACTTTGACACTCTCAGCGCACCTCATGTCATGCTGCTGTCTAATGGAAACATCCCTTACATGACCTGAAGGGGAAGCCAGTGGCTGCATCATGCTGCTTGTTTCTCGCTCTAGCAGCTGATACATCAGCATTGCAGAAAGGGTCAGGCACTGACAGGTGCCATGATGAGCGTTGTGTGCCATCGCTGTCTTGCTGCAGGGGTCCAGCCTGGCGTGTTGCCCGCAAGGCGTTTGAATCTGCCATCATGCACAAGGACGCGCTGGCCCTGCACCTGGAGGTCATGGAGCAGGTCAGGGAACAGGGGTCAGGGGTCAGGGGTCAGGGGTGGCTGCACTGGGGCTGGGCTGAGCTTCAGCCTGCCTGACCTGCTGCTGCCCTGTTGCCCGCAGTGTGTTGCCCGGCTGCTGGCGCGGTTGGCTCGCATCACGGCTGCAGGCGGAGGGGACGGTGCCATTGTGAACGTTGCTCCCCTAATGGGCGACCTGACCATGGATGTGGTGGGCAGCTGCGTGTTTGGCGTGGCCTTCAACACCCAGGTCAGGGGGAGGGAGTGCACCAGACTTGGCTTTATCCCGTTGCTCGCTCCAAGCACATTTATGTCCTGCATCATTTTGTGCGTGAGCGGGTAGCTCGCGGTGAGCTGGTCTGGTCTCAGCAAGGCTCTGCCTTCTGTCAAGCTTTTGTTGAGTTATGCAAGGCTGGTATGGGGCTGCAGCAATGCACGGCTGGTATGGGGCAAGCCCTCAGCCCACAGTGTGAGGGGGCTACCCAGGTGGCTGCAGCGGGCTGTGAGCAGGTCCCACTGGGTCTCAGCCCTGAGCCACAGCTTCACCAGCCCCATACCAGGCTTGTGAGCTGCAGCAAAAGCAGGCGCTGGGCAGCTTGGCACTGGCCTGGGCCAGAGTAAAAAGGGTGGCCAGGGAGCTGGCCATGGCAGTCACCCCAGCACCGGACTCAGGGTTGAGACCCTGTTTCTCAAGTTCCTGTCCAGTTCTGCTGGCCGCCCTTCCTCCCTGGTCGCCCAGGCCAGCGCCAAGCTGCCCAGCGCCTGCTTTTGCTGCAGCTCACAAGCCTGGTATGGGGCTGGTGAAGCTGCGACTCAGGGCTGAGACCCAGTGGGTCCTGTGTATGAATCTTAGTTTTGTGAGGCCTGATGGCCGGGTCTGTGTTGTGGGTCTGATGGAGCAAGGTTGGCTATGTTCAGCCAGCCCGTCAGGGGTTGTGCTCCCCGTGTCTTGACTCCAACTTCTTAGGTTCGGCCAGTGGCTTAATGCTTTGCTGTGTTTATCCAAAGAGCGCTGCCTTAGAGCGAGGCCCTCATTCTCACACTTACTCTTACTCTAGACAGCAAAGGGAGCCTTTATTCAGACCATGATTCAGACCAGTGTCTTGTGGGCAGGCATCATGGCCTGTGACAGAGTGAATGACCAGGCACTGAGTTGTGGCTTGTTTCCGGGCCTGGTTGCCTTCATCTGTGGTGGCAGTGGTGCACTCTACCCATAGGTAGTAGTGCAAACCTGTTTGTACTGGGATTCGCTCTTGTCCCTGCAGGAGAAGGAGCTAGGCAAGGCTGCACTGCTGGGGGCAGGCGGCCAGGATCTGGGGAGCAAGCAGCAGTGCCTGCCCTACGGCCCAGAGGAGCTAGTGGACGCTTGCCACAATGTCTTCGCAACGGTGATGCTGTGCCTTGCCCTGACGCCTCGCTGCACCCCACCTAAACGCCAAACCAGCAAGGTCCATGCTTTGTTACCCCAGGCTTTGTCACCAGCTCTTACTGGGTTTTTTATTGTTATGTGAAGGGCTGACATGGTGTTACGGCCAACTTTAGCCATGGTGGCTACTGTGAGGTTCTGGGTTCAAATCCTGTTCAGCTCTAATTTTCGTCCTATTCACACAAAGCCAAACATGGCCCTGTCATGTCAGCAGCTTGCTGTGGGAGCTTGACGCTGAGGCTGACCTGCTGGGTGCAGTCCAAAGTGGGCGGTCAGTCACGTTGGGCCACGCTGGCCTTGCTGCTGCCGGAGTGGTGCTATGAGGGGCTGAGGTGAGGGACGCTGGGCCAGGCAGGGTGGGGTGGGACAAGACGGGGTGGGCTGCGTTGGGAGGGAGGTTAGCTGTGTGTTGGCAGCGCAAGGACGTACGTAGGGCAGTTTCAGGGTGCCATGGGGCAGGGGTGCAAGGGGGATAAGATTGGCCATAGATCTCAGAGGGGGACCTGCCCCTCCCTGACCTGCCCCTGGTAATGGCTGTGGCCGGTACCTGTGCAACCCTAACTGTGGCAACCCTAACCCTAACCCTAACATTGGCCTAGCCTGCCAGTTGCCACTCTTACAATACCATGATGAATGGCACCAAGATAGCGTCATGATGATTGCTTGGAGCCTGATGCCTTGCATGCCTACCTCTCCTTCCCCAACGCCCATCCCTATCACACCACTGGCTGCTATAGGGGTGAGATCATGGTGAGAGCATGATTTTGAACCATGCCTGTGCACGTGCCTGATGGCTTCCCCAGCCCTGATTGTCACCCTAACAGTGTTCATGCTGAGCAGGTGGCTGGCCTGCCGCTTCCCCGACCACCCTCAGCGTGTCAGCCTGCACGCCCGCAAGGTCATCGTGGGCACTGCCAAGGTCCTGATCAAAGCCTGGGAGCAAGACCAAGCTGCTGCTGCTGCTGCTGCTGCCTCACACCATCCATCTGATGGTGGTGTCAAGGCTGACGAACAGGACGCAGTCAAAGGCGGCAGTCGAGTACAGTGAGTGGTGCTGCTATAGCACTTCATATAGGGTTGGCCAGAACCGTAGGTACAGTAGGTACGTATATACAGTACCCCGACCATGTGCGCCGACCGTGTATCCGTAGGCAGCCGTAAGTACGTCGGTTGACCGCACAGTACCGTAGGTTTGACCGTAGTTTCTGCGCTTGAACCGTGCACGCGACAACAAAATTGCGAGATTGCCAAGGACGCAGGACGCACAAGTCACCGTGCGGGTGTGACCGTAAGTCGCTGCGTTACCCGGCATTCGTTGCGATGGCTGATGCATACGAGAGCATGTGGAGCACCGCTTTCAGTGCGCGTGGCCAGCAGCCTTGCTAGTGGACCCCATCTACCTCACTGCCCTCCCCCTACCTCACTGCCAAGGCTGTGCACAAGCATGAGCGGGCCCCATGCATGGACATGTCACAGACAGGCTGCACGCAGCTGGACGATGCGGTCTTGTGTCTGTCCCGCCTGGCTGACAGCGTGCAAGCACCATGCACAGTGCGCGAGCAGCTCGCATGCCTGCACATGAGTGTGCTCCCTCCCAGCCCGTTAGACATCTGCCAGGCGCTCAGCACACGAAAGAAGCTCTTGGGAGGGCGTGTGCAGCTGGCCAAGGCCACCCACCTGCGCCACTTCTGGTCAGTGCACATGGCTCCCCACTTCACCGAGCTGGCAGCTGTTGTCATCTGGCAGCTGTGCTTTCTGCCCACGTCACCACAGCAGCGGCTGAGCGGAACTGGTCAGTTTTTGGCCAGATCTTCTCCAAGTCCTGCAACCGCCTAGCTCTGGAGAGTGCGAAGAAGATCGCATACATCCGGGGGAACAGCAATGCAGGACTGAAGGGGGTGGATGAGGAGGTGGTGCTGTCACAAGCATGCCTGGAGGTGGAGGAGAAGGAGGTGGTGATTTTGTAATGAAAGCTGGCACGAGGGGTTTAGACCATGCACACATGGTTGGCAGAGTAGGAGCGCATGGCCACACATGATTGGCACACATAAATTGCCGAGTAGGAGCACATGGCTGACTACACAACTGCACCCACGGCTGCCACAAGAGGGATTTGGGCACACGCTTGGCACACAGAGTAGGAGCCCATTGCTCACGGCATGCATGGCTGGCTGGCATATAGATGTGTCACGACACTGCTATTGGTTGTGATTCTGAACATGCTTACCCCTAGCAGGAGCTTCTATGGTTGTTATGCACCAAACTGCATACTCACTTTCGCAAAATGACGACCCTGCCCCTACGGTTGGCCCAACGGAACTACGAATATACTACGACCTTTCACAATCTTATAGAGTGTTTTTTATGGCTAAATTCTATTCACCCGTGTGCCCTATGCATATTGAGCATGGCCCACACCTGCCTACTTGCATCAGCAGCACTGGTGTCCCAAAACAACTCCATGAGTAACACCAGCAGCAAGTTCCGCTCACAACTGCTGTACAGGGCGCTTGCTGGCCCGCCAACCGGCCCGCCCGCCCGTTCTCCTGGATTCAGTGTCCTACACTGCAATCTTGACTTTACAGCGAGCTCTTCATATCTCACACCGATTACATCCAAGGCCAAGCTGCCGCTCTGGCCTGGGACCAATGTGGTGCAAGCACTCCCCTTGGTCAACGACATATGCTGATCCCTGCGATGTGGGAGTGTGAGAGATCACTCATGCACCTGATCTCAGCTCCGCTGTCGCTGCTGCTGGTTGCCCTCCTGGGCTGTGTCTGCAGTGAGAAGAGCTTCCTGGGGCTGCTGCTGAAAGGGCGGGACCTGACCACTGGCACCACCTTGGACCTGCAGCAGGTCATTGCACAGATCCACGTGTTCCTGCTGGCTGGATATGAGACCACCACCACCGCCCTTACCTTCACCCTGTACCTCCTGGCTGCTAATCCTGAGGCCCAGCGCAAGCTGCAGGTCAGGCCAGGGCCAGGGCCAGTAGGTTTGGGCCATTCCGCCACCCACCTATGTGACCCCCTGACCAGCACCCTCATGCTGCACCCTGTGTGCCTGACCACCCAGCTCCTGTTCAAGCAGTGCAACACCCCATCGGCCTGTTGCAGCTGCCACCTGGTGTGGGCCCCCCCAGCTCCTGCCCACCTCACACGCCTCTAGGTCTAGGCCAACTGCCAAGGCTGACTGCTGCAGTGCCCAGCCTGATGCTGTCTGCTTGCCTGAACACCCAGCTTCCCTTCAGCTTCTCCCCAGCTGCCGCTTTGCTGCCCCCCTCTCCCCCCGCTGCCCTGCTGCCCAGGTCGAGGTGGACAGTCAGGGGGAGCTGCTGGCCCTGCCCCTGAACACCCCGGCTTCCACAGCAGCCAAGGGAGTGGACTGTGACCCAGTAGCACACCAGCAGGCCCATGCCCGCCCCGCTGCCCGCCCTGAGCTGGCTCCTGCAGGTGAGGGGGCCAGGGGTGGCTCAATAGGCCTGGGTCAGCCTGAGGGGCACAAGGCGCTGCACGCCACCATCACAGCTCAGCCAGGCTGGGGCGGGGCGGTTGGGCGGGGCGAGGCAGTAAGAGGAGGGGAGGGGCCAAGTCAGGTCAGACTGTATGCAGTCCAGGTCAGGCCAGGTCAGGCCAGGCCAGGTCAGGCCAGGTCAAGCCTATTCAGCTGCAGCTGCTGCCAACCTGGCCGTAGCCTTGGGAGGGGAGGGAGCGGATGAGAATGGGAGTGGGCTGAGGCCAGATTTATGGCCAGATCGTTGAAGGATACAGAGCCTATACCATGGTGTATTGAAGCTTACTACAAGAGAAAAGAAGGATGCAAGAAAGAAATATAAGGTTTCTTTGTGACGAGCATGCATCGAGGGAGGAAGATGGTATGGGGGTGTCCCCTTGCTGCCCCCTCACACCAGGAAGCCTGACGCAAAAGAATTGGGTGTCTGGCTGTCACCCAAGGCATGGACTGCTCCCTCCCCTTACCGGTGGTGCAGACAGCGGTCAGCCAGTGGCTGCATTGGTCCCTGGCAAGCTATACTCACAGCCTCAGGGGGAAGCTCAGGGAGTGTGGTCACGGGGAGAGGGGCAGGGGCAGGGGCAGGGGCAGGGGCAGGGGCAGGGGCCGCAAGGTACCAAGTTCCATACCTGCAACTGCTCCTGCTGCCTAGATGGTGCCTTATCAGGGGCAGCTGATGGGGCAGCAGGGGGAAGTGGCAGCGCATGGAGGTTTGGGCTGGCAAGTGGAACTTGTATGTTGTGTACGCCTCGCCTGCCTACTGCCTGCGCCCCTTCCATCAGGTGCTGGGCTGACAGCTGAGGAGGTGGCCGCCTCCTTCCCCTACGCTTGCGCCGTGTTGGACGAGGCCATGCGCTTGTACCCGCCCGGGGCCACCGCCCTGCGCTCTCCACCTGAGGACATTGAGGTCGCAGGCCACAGGTGCACATGCTGCCACACTACCACCCACAGCTGGTGCCGCCTGCAACAACACTCATGCACCAAGCATGGGGGCTGGGGTGGCTGCAATGCCTTCAAAAGCAGTGCGTTGGGATGGCCAGGGGCACTGGAATAAATGTGGAATGTTGCAGGATTCCAGCTCATACGTTTCTGTACATGCCCATCTACTCCTACCACCACGACGCGGACGTTTGGCCGGACGTTGCCGAGTTCAAGCCGGAGCGCCACTTGGCCGGCCACCCCGACGCCATGGACGCAGCCGCCAAGGCCAGCTTTATGCCCTTTGGCCACGGCGCAAGGTGGGCGCGCTGAGAACGCCGTCGCTTGTATCGGTCGGTGCGACCTTTTGCTCCTCCTGTAGCGTCTTGCGGCTCCCAACGCAACGGCGCGGCATCGTTGCAGATTGCGCCGCACAATGTTGACGTGCACAACAGCTGTGGTCTGATGCTGGTCGTTGAACGCAGGAGTTGCCCAGGAGCGCGGTTCGCGATGCAGGAGGCGCGAGTGGCGCTGGTCCGGATGGTTCGCCAGTTCAGTTTCGAGCTGGCCCCGATGCAGGAACACCCTGTGCGCACATGGACCGGGCTGACGACAACCCCCGTGGGGGGCATGTGGCTGCGTGTTCACAACCGTGCCTGCGCATGAACCTATCCCTTGGATCCCTTGGATATCTTGGATCGTCACTCGTCGTCGATTCGTCAGGCGTTGTTGCGGGTGTCGGTCTCGTCAGTGTCAATTGATGTTGTTCATTTCTTTATCCCAGCATGTAGCTGTTCAGATATTTGGGAGCACTCGGTAGGTTGAAAATGCGGTGGCGTGTACTGTCAAAGGGCATTGCACCCTATCCCCACCCATGTTAAGATCCACCGCTTCACTGGATAAGGTCCAGCCACGTGTTGGATTACATCATGTTGTTTAAGCACCCGGTCATCCCCGCGGTTGGCTCAACCCCCGTGCGATGAGATGCTAATGGCCTGACCCAGCAGCCCCAGCGGTTTGGCGGGTGGCTGGCCCCTACCCCGCGTCGTGTTCTGGACACACTTAGCGATGGCAATAGGCAGCCTGGACCCAGCGCGGCGTGAATGGGGCATCCAATCCGGACTGGTTAAATTCTCAAATCAGCATTCCACAGCGCTTCTTCAACACAGGTTTCAAGGTGTCTTATAAACTTGTGCCTGTGGTTCCAGAGGCAGCCAAAAGCAGCTAGAATCAGTCAAAAAGATGCAGAAACTGAGTTGAGCCGCACAGATTTGGCAGTCCATCATTCGACGTCCTGGTTGGACAGATAACTATTGCTTAGTTTAGACATAGCAAGAGGGCTGCAGGGCGCAAAAACTGATTCAACGTCTTCTACGAACTGTTGTTTTTGAGAGGGGGGGATGGGAGCATGGACTTATAAAAAGGTGCTGGACAAATCACTCGTGTGCCGCTTTCAACGCGAGTCCACCGCCTCTCGTAAGAGAACTACACAATAAAGCAGCTCGCTGCGTGTCACGTAATGTTGGCAACCTATGGCGGGCTGCCTACCTCGGCCGTTGAGTATTCTATCAGGTTCTGACGGCGCATGACGGCGCCTTAGGAGTCTGAAGTGAGGTCGAGGGACCCAATCAACAAGGAAGGGGCCCAGATGGGCTGCTTCACATCGAAGACGAAGGTCTCCGCCTCGGCGCTCGGGATGCAGGTTCGACACTGGTGCTGTCGAGCGATGCCTGCCTGCGGGCGATGGCGTGTTGCGGCCCTCGACTGCGCGGTTGCCTGTCGCACTGCAGTGTCGGTTGGGGTGCACGAGGATAAAGCAAGCGCGCGACCGTCGCGCTCGCAACGTACGCCCTGAGTTGGGCAGTGGCGGTTGCAAGGAGCCCCTGGGATACACAGCTCCCTTACCCTGATGCGCCTGCACACCTGCCTTCCACCACAGATTAAGAGGCTGCGCAGAGAAATAGCAGATCTGCTGCGAAAGGGGGACACAGACACCGCATGGAGGCGGGTGGAGATTGTGGTGAGGGAGGAGATGATGGACATGGTGAGGAGGGGTGGCAAGAGGCTGCTGTGGGTAGCCTTGGGCCAGGTGGCAACTGGGGTGAGGTGGTGGAGGTGGTGGGGGTGATGGCCTGAGGTGATGGTGGAGGCTGCAGGGTGATGCTTAACTCGAGCTAGTAGCACAAGTGCTGGGCTGTACGCAGGTGCCCAGTCTATTGTTTTGTTGATTTGTCCCCTGTCTATTGTTTTCTCACTTTTCTCACTCGAATGCGGGAGCGCCCCTGCACTGAGCACCACTGGGCAACTGACTGCCTGTGCAGCCCTTCAAGTGCAGGGGGCTAGCGACATAACCCTGGGGACCTAAACCTGGCTTGGTGCTCTTTGTGGCCCGTCAGTGTGATATAGAGTGATGGTGTGGTGGGGGTGCAGTACCCATGTGCATGTACCCATGTGTGAGGCATGCGGATTCTCAGTGGCTGGTGTAAGGTCACTGATCATGGGGATCTGCACCATCACAGCATGAGCTGTGCGAAGCGGGCGGGGGCGGGGGCGGGGGCGGGGGCCGGGGCGGGGGCGGGGGCGGGGGCGGGGGCGGGGGCGGGGGCGGGGGCGGGGGCGGGGGCGGGGGCGGGGGCGGGGGCGGGGGCGGGGGCGGGGGCGGGGGCGGGGGCGGGGGCGGGGGCGGGGGCGGGGGCGGGGGCGGGGGCGGGGGCGGGGGCGGGGGCGGGGGCGGGGGCGGGGGCGGGGGCGGGGGCGGGGGCGGGGGCGGGGGCGGGGGCGGGGGCGGGGGCGGGGGCGGGGGCGGGGGCGGGGGCGGGGGCGGGGGCGGGGGCGGGGGCGGGGGCGGGGGCGGGGGCGGGGGCGGGGGCGGGGGCGGGGGCGGGGGCGGGGGCGGGGGCGGGGGCGGGGGCGGGGGCGGGGGCGGGGGCGGGGGCGGGGGCGGGGGCGGGGGCGGGGGCGGGGGCGGGGGCGGGGGCGGGGGCGGGGGCGGGGGCGGGGGCGGGGGCGGGGGCGGGGGCGGGGGCGGGGGCGGGGGCGGGGGCGGGGGCGGGGGCGGGGGCGGGGGCGGGGGCGGGGGCGGGGGCGGGGGCGGGGGCGGGGGCGGGGGCGGGGGCGGGGGCGGGGGCGGGGGCGGGGGCGGGGGCGGGGGCGGGGGCGGGGGCGGGGGCGGGGGCGGGGGCGGGGGCGGGGGCGGGGGCGGGGGCGGGGGCGGGGGCGGGGGCGGGGGCGGGGGCGGGGGCGGGTTAACCCTAGCCCTAACCTTAACCCTAACCGACTGTCCGCTGCTGCCAGGCTGCTGACTGCCGGCAGAGGTCTGTCCGCCACAGCTTTGCATCCACCAGCTGTTGGCGATCTTGATGTATCTTCAGGAGTGAGAGGGGATGGGGTGTTCAGGCCAGGGGTGGTGGTGCAGGGACAGTGCAGATGAGGGGTTCAGCTGGCGTGCCTGCTCTCTGCTTGGCACCCACCAACTGTTGGCAGCCTTGATGTATCTTCAGGAATGAGAGGAGGTTTGCCATGCCTGCTCTCAGGCTAGGGACCGGCTTGAGCTGTACTTGACAGCGGTGGAGGGGCGGGCACAGCAACTGGTGCAGGAGGACGTGGTGCCCAGCGACATCATGGCGACCGTCAGCTCCATCATCTTCGCTGCACATGTGAGGGAAGCCACGTGATGTGGAGTGGAGTGAGCCAGACAGCAGCTCAAACCCACCATCAGGCAGCCTCTCAAACCCACCATCAGACAGCTGCTCAAACCCACCATCACGGACCCACCTGGCTGCCTGCCTAAGGCCACCCCAACAGGCCTCCTCTTCCTGCTGCTTGGCTGCTGCCCACTGGCTGGCCTGTGTGACCTGGTGTGGTGTAGTGTGATGTGCAGTGTGATGTGGTGTGATGCAAGGGCCATGATGTGTGGTGGGGTGAGCGGCTTGCATGCAGAGGTTGCCAGACTTTGAGGAGCTGCAGAAGCTGCAAGCGCTGTTCAGCAAGCAGTATAAACAGGAGTTTGTGGAGCAAGTCGTTAACCCTGACACACGCGAAGCGTGGGAGGTCAGCAGGGATATGATCAGATGGCTGCGGGTGAGTGGAGGGCGGAGGGAGGGAGCAGGGGGCAGGGGGAGGGAGAGGGAGGGAGCAGGGGGCAGAGGGAGGGGGAGCAGGGGCTCAGTGAGTGGGTGGGGCAAGGGGCAGGGGCAGGAGTGGCATGTCTGAGGTGGGGCCGTTGGGAAGGGACGATGGTCAGGGGGTGGGGGGTGGGGGCAACGCAGTGAGATGCTCAGATGGCTGCAGGTGAGCTGTGGGTGGAGGGAGGAGGACCTGGGCGCGGGGGGGGGGGGGGGTCGTGGGGAAGGAGCAGGGGGGATGGTCAGGGGGGGAGGACAGGAGTGGGATGGCAGGGGGGTGGGTGGCAGTGAATGCGAAGGTGGTTAGGGGGTGGGGTGGGACGGTGTAGCAGTGAGGCAGTCGGGGGGCGGGTGGTATGAGGGTGGGGCAATCAGGGATTGCTCGGGGGTGAATGGGGGGGGGTGGGGGGTGATACATCGTCACCTAATGCGTTGCAAGCGCAGCGATGGTCTGTGATGCCATGACCCCCCCAACCCCCTACTGCTTCCCCTCACTACCCTGCCCTTCCCTGCCCTGCCCGCCCCTCGACTGCCTCCCCCTGCCCTCCCTCCCCCACCGCCCTGGGGTGTGCCCACCAGCTGGAAGGCCCTGACGACAGTGACAAGCAGGCAGCACTGGCCAGCATAGCCCATGAGGCAGGCCTGGCCTGGGACCCCTCCACGCTGGCCCACGCTCTAGCCCCCGCCACGGACCCCCTCTCCTCTCATCCAGCTTGGGACGCGGCCATGGAGCAGGGGAGGGGCTCGGGGTCAGGGCAGCCCGCCCCTGGTCCCCCTCATGCCCCCGCACCCTCCGGCGGTGTGACCTTCCAGCCCCCAGGAGTGACCCAGACCCGGCAACACGGCTTGGAGGGCTGGCATGAGGGCGGGGGGCTGGGGCTGGGGCTGGGGCTGGGGCTGGGGCCAGGGTCTCAGGGAGAGGCCCAGCTTGGCAGTGAGCAGCAGCTGGCACAGGTGGGTGCGGCTTGTGGCATCCCTCAATTTCATAGGACAAGTCCGGGGCAGGATGTGTGATAGGGGTGGGGTGTTGGGGGGGGGGGGGTGTGGTAGGGGTGCATGGAGGTTAAGGATTGCAATGACAACATAGTTACACTGTGTGTCACACTGTGCGGCTGTCAGAGGATGAAGCTCAGATGAAGCGCTGCTGCTCCTGACCCTGCCCTGAGAATTACCCGCCTGGGTCTTTTCTGGTGTGCCCTGGCTGTTGCCCCCCCCCCTGCCTGCACCAGGCTGCCGTCCCCCTCCCCCGGCTGCAGGCGTGGCTAGCCACCCAGCAGCAGCAACAGCAGCAGCAGCAGCAGCAGCAGCAGCAGCAGCAGCAGCAGCAGCAGCTGCTCTTACAGCAGCAGCTCCAGCGCCTGGCTTGGCAGCAGCAGGCGGCGGGGAGCAACCCAGGTGGGGGGAGCATTGATCAGGAGCAGGCACTGTCCGGCAGCCTGGAGCATCAACAGCAGGTGAGGCGGCCGGACTGGGGCCTGGCACGCGGAGTGGCCTGGGTGGTGGGAGGGCGTGGTGAGAGGGAAGGCAGGCAGGCATGACCCTAAGGGGGGGGGGCAGACTGGCATTGCTTGGGTCAGGGTCAGGGGGAGGACGCTCAGCTCCTTGTTGGGCTCCATGGCTGACCCTGAGCATGGGTCATGGTAAGGGGCGGTGACAGCGCGGTGGCTGGGCGGGGTGGGGATGGGACGGGGCGGGGCGGGGCGGGCCTGACCCCTGACGCCTGACCCCTGACCCCTGACCCCTGACCCCTGACCCCTGACCCCTGACCCCTGACCCCTGACCCCTGACCCCCTGACCCCCTGACCCCCTGACCCCCTGACCCCCTGACCCCTGACCCCCTGACCCCCTGACCCCTGACCCCTGACCCCCTGACCCCAGGCTCGTGCTGGAGCAGGACCCCCTGAGGGTGCAGCCGGCACCTTAGTAACTCGCAAGGTCACTGGCCCTGCCCTGCCACCCTACTCAGCCAGCGTCAGTGTGCAAGCGCATGGCAACAGAGCGCCCTGATGCTTCACACCAGCTCCCCCACCTGCATCACAAGGCATTCTCGACAACAGCAGGATCGGCAGCAGCGGCAGCAGGGGCAGGGGCAGGGGCAGGGGCAGGGGCAGGGGCAGGGGCAGGGGCAGGGGCAGGGGCAGGGGCAGGGGCAGGGGCAGGGGCAGGGGCAGGGGCAGGGGCAGGGGCAGGGGCAGGGGCAGGGGCAGGGGCAGGGGCAGGGGCAGGGGCAGGGGCAGGGGCAGGGGCAGGGGCAGGGGCAGGGGCAGGGGCAGGGGCAGGGGCAGGGGCAGGGGCAGGGGCAGGGGCAGGGGCAGGGGCAGGGGCAGGGGCAGGGGCAGGGGCAGGGGCAGGGGCAGGGGCAGGGGCAGGGGCAGGGGCAGGGGCAGGGGCAGGGGCAGGGGCAGGGGCAGGGGCAGGGGCAGGGGCAGGGGCAGGGGCAGGGGCAGGGGCAGGGGCAGGGGCAGGGGCAGGGGCAGGGGCAGGGGCAGGGGCAGGGGCAGGGGCAGGGGCAGGGGCAGGGGCAGGGGCAGGGGCAGGGGCAGGGGCAGGGGCAGGGGCAGGGGCAGGGGCAGGGGCAGGGGCAGGGGCAGGGGCAGGGGCAGGGGCAGGGGCAGGGGCAGGGGCAGGGGCAGGGGCAGGGGCAGGGGCAGGGGCAGGGGCAGGGGCAGGGGCAGGGGCAGGGGCAGGGGCAGGGGCAGGGGCAGGGGCAGGGGCAGGGGCAGGGGCAGGGGCAGGGGCGGCAGCAGGAGCAGGTGCAGCAGGAGCAGGAGTGGCAGCAGGAGCGGCAGCGGTGGCAGCCGTGGACCCACACCCTAGCTGGTGGTACCAGCCTTCAGGAGCACGCTGTCAACAGCTAGCTGGCACCAAGGGCTATGCAGGGTGGGGCACTGCCTGGGGGCAGAGGGCAGTCCCTGAGGCTGGACCCCCACCTCAATGAGCGCCAAAGCAAGCGCCAAGCAAGGGCAGTGCAATGCGCTGTTGGGTTGCCTGGCGATGGGTTAGTGAGGGGGATATGCTGGTGTTGGGTTAGGGAGGTGGAGGCACATGCTGCGCATGAGTCTATGAAGCGCTAGGTGGGGTCAGTCAGGAAACACACCTTGCCTGGTGGTGGGCGGGGAGGTGGGAGGTAGATGCCGTACATCAAGCATGGTGATGCCATGGTGCCACCTGATTGCGTTTACCTACCACATGGTGCCATTGTGGTGCCTTGCCTTGCCTTGCCTGCCCTGCCCTGGTCACCCCTTGCGCAAATGTTGCAAGTCAGTGCAGATGCAACTTCCATGGTTTTTCATCCCTAGTATTCTTGCATCTTGTACCATACGGCTTTGTCTTCCTAGCGCTTGAGGCAGCATAAACTGGCACTTGTAGATGCTTTGCATGCTATTGAAACTAACATGGTGATGAGCTGGGTGCGCTCGGTAGCCTGGCTCCTATCCACCCCCCTACAGGTATCCTATCCACAGGTATCTTATGGCTCCTATCCACCCCCCTACAGGTATCTTGTTGGGATCTTGTTGTCGTCGTTGTCATCTCGTGAGCTCCTATTACTCGTTACAGTAGCAAGGACATTCCCCGAGGCGACTCTCCTCTAGGGTGTGTCCGCTAATACTGGCTCCGAGCCAAAAGTAGCGCATTAGCTAATATTAGCGCTAATAATAGCTAAAACGGCGGGAGCTAGTTCGGGGAGCTTAGATGAGCTGATTTGAGCCTATATGAGCTGATATGAGCTATCGGGAGCTGGTATGAGCTGATCGGGAGCTGATATGAGCGAATATGGGCTAATATGAGCAAACCGGGAGCTAATATGAGCTATTATGAGCTATTATGAGAACTAATATTAGTTTGGGGGGGAACCACCCTACTCTCCTCCCTTACTGCACGCCCAACGGCGAGGGCGTAGTCTTTCTTTCCTAGTCATGAGCTCGGCCATGTGTTTGCGGACGAACTGTTGTTGCTCACATAACAACCATCACGAGGACCAGCTTTGACGACAGACGGCGCAACCAACCAACATCGCACAACACTCAACTTCGCATCAGCAATGCAGCAGTAGGAGCACATTTCAACCCCCCGGTGGACCGAGGCACACGCCCTCATGCGCGCTCCCTCACTCTCAAAGACATGCCGTTCAGCGGCGCCATGGTCGGGCTGGTGCGGCATCGCACCGGGTGTTCCTGCGTTGGCGCTAGCTCAAAGGCGAAGCGGCTCGCCAAGCTGGCCAGCGCCAGTCGCGCCTCTTGCAGCGCGAAGCGCGATCCCGGGCAACCCCTGCGCGGGAACGCACCCGCCCGGTCGTGGATAGAGCATGCTGGGTTGCACGAGCTGACGTTGACGAACGACAGCGATCACATCGTGCCCACCTTGGCCCGAGGCCGAAGGGCATGAAACTCGTCTTGGCGGTCGGGTCCATCGCGTCAGGGTGGCCGGCCAAGTGGCGCTCCGGTCTGAACTCGGCAGCGTCTGGCCAAACGTTCGCGTCGTGGTGGAAGGAGTAGATAGGCAGGAACACAAACGCTTCCGCCGGCACCCTGCATAATTGCGCCGCAGCATCAAGAATTGTAGCGACCCACTCGTCCGGCAAGAGTTAGCTCTCGCGACACGGACCCCTTCGCGCCCACTACGCCCCAGCTATGCAACCCCTTGCAGGCATTTGCGTGCAGCTCACGTGAAACCTAGTATCTCTGTAGCTTCAGGCGGTGCGCGAATGGCACCAGCCCCCGGGGGGTACAGCCGCAGCGCCTCGTCCACCACCGCACAGGTGTAGGGGAAGGAGCGGGCCAGCTCCTCAGCCGTTAGGGCACCACCTGGAATGGTACGCGAGTTGGCGAGATTTGACGCGGCAACCAGCGAGTGCAAGCGCAGGTGCCATGAGGGGTGCCATGAGGATTCCGAGGCAGGGCAAGCCGCACCTGACATGGCCCTGGCTTGAAGGTGCACTCCGTTGCCCTGGCCTGCTCCGTTGGCCAGCTTGATGCCATTGCCCCGCTTGTGGTCGCCGCCATTCAGCTCTTGGGCAGCAGAGGGGCCCTTGGGGGGCGCCAGCAGGTGGGCCTGGCCGTCCACCTCAGCCTGCAGTGCAGCAGCAGGGGGGTGCAGCAGGTGAGGGGGGGTGGAGGGGGCCAGCCTTGCCTGCTGGGCTGTCTTGCCGTGCTGTTCTCATGCCGCTGATGGCGTTCATGGTGCTATTGCTGAGGTGTGAGGAGGAGGGTCTGCCCCTGACCTGCAGCTTGCGCTGGGCCTCAGGGTTGGCAGCCAGCAGGTACAGGGCGAAGGTCAGGGTGGCTGCAGTGGTCTCATAGCCAGCCAGAATAAACACAAACACCTGGGGCAGGGCAGAGCATGGCAGGGCATGGCAGGGCATGGCATGGCAGGGCAGGGCAGGGCAGCTGGATCAGGACCGGGTTGGGCTGGGCTGGTGGGTTCACGGTAGGCAAGCAGGTGGTCAGGCAGACACCATGGACATGGACATGGACATGGACATGGACATGGACATGGACATGGACATGGACA
>JASKMD010000014.1:1908145-1953145 GCA_030144725.1 Haematococcus lacustris | reverse complement strand
GCCAGCAGCCGGGCAACACACTGCGGGCAGCAGGCAGCAGCAGGTCAGGCAGGCTAAGCTCAGCCCAGCCCCACTGCAGCCACCTCTGACCCCTGGCCCCCTGACCTGCTCCATGACCTCCAGGTGCAGGGCCAGCGCGTCCTTGTGCATCAACGCCGCCTCAAACGCCTTGCGCGCAACACGCCAGGTTGGACCCCTGCAGCCACACAGCAAGGACATCAATAGGGACACCCTCCAACCCTCTTTAGTGGTTGGGTAACTACCAGGAAGGTGCGCAAGTGTACGTTAAATTACATCTTTACAGCCAAGGCCACCCCACCCACCCCTCACCCTGTTCAAGGCCCCGCTCTGCTCCGCTCCGCTACGACCAGCTCTGCCCCACCCACCTGTACATCCTCAGTAACTGTGCGGCTCTAGCTCTGACTCTAGCTCTGACCTGGCCCCTCCAATGCTCTCCCCACCTGGGTGCCCTCTTCCCCTGGGTGCCCTCCTGCCCTTGGTGCTCCTACCTCAGGCCAATCAGGCTGTGTTTCATGACCTTGCCCTGCTCCTCGTCAGCCAGCTGTGAGCTGCGCATGTCAGGCCGTGCCAGCCAGCGGCACATGAGGCGGCGCGCCAGATCTGGCTCAGCCACCACCACCATGGCCTGGGGCCCGCTCCAGAACTGCGGCCCTCACAGCCACCAGGTCAGGGTCAGGCTGGGTGACAGCGGGCAGGGCAGCAGAGGGCGGTGCAGGGCACACCTGTAGGCACAGCTGTTCACAGCTGCACAGCGCCAGTCGGTCAGACTGACAGGCAACAGCAGGAGGTGCAAGGTGCTCAGTGTGGGCACCAGGAAGGGTTCAGCAAGCATGCAGCGGCAGTGAAACACGAGAGGCTGTGGACGGTTCGGTAGTGTGGTTGTGCGTTGTGCAGGGCGCAGCAGCACTGAACAGCCAGTCTGTGTGTGAAGGTCCTCTGCGTCACCCGGTGGCCACCAGGAGTGATTAATCAGTGCCCTGGAGCGGCAGTGGCAGTGGTGGTGGTGGCAGCAGCGACGAGTGATTGAGTGTTCTGTGGCAGGTGATGCTGTGCTGACACACACTGCGGCCCTCACAGCCACCAGATCAGCGTCCAATGCCGTGTGGCGCAAGGCGCACAAGGAGCGGGTGCCAGGTGGTGAGCAGGTGCCAGTGCCAGGTGGTGGGTAGCTGGGCTCAGTGCAGGCTGACACACAGGGCAGGGTAAGGCGCGGAGATGGAGGGGTGCGGCCTCGATTAGGCTCAGTTGTGCAGGGCTCTGATGCAGCGCTGGCGGTGACAGCAGGGGTGGCGATGGCAGAAGCAGAGGCTGCATGGTCCTCACACTGTCCACCGACAATCTTGACAATGGTTACTTGACTGGCCATTCTGCGGACACTGTCACAGGAACAGGAGCAGCGGTGGTGGGTGTTCTGTAGCTTGCCTTGAACAAATTGCCGTACTTGGCTTGCAGGACTTGTACGTATGTCAGCAGGCTCTTGCCATCGCCTGTGAAGGACAGCAGGTTGCCGGCTAGAGGCAGCCCTGTAGGCCCGGGGATCTTGCGGTACCTCCAGCGGGCAGCAGGGTAGAGGGCAACGTAGGTGGCCTGCGGGGGCAGGCAAGCACACCAGGTCGAGGACAGATAACTGGGCAGAAACTCTGCAGACTAGGATAGAATTAGCATGAACAGTTCCGTTATTTGTTGTTAAGCAGACCGTGTAACGTTAGGGGTTGTGGCTCAAGGAAGGCCAACTCAATGCATGGAGGTGCGATGGCTGCCGATGAACAACCCTAGTGCGATGAGAGCGGGCGTGGAGTTTTGTACGACAGCCCGTACCGCCAGCAGCCCCGTTCCCGCAGCGGCAAGAGCGGCGACACCCAGAGATGGCACGAGGACCCGCGCCGTGTCCGTGCTGGCGACCATGTGGACGTGTCGCTGAGCAGCTGCTGAACCGAGTTGGCGGCACGTAGCTTAAGCTATCACGTAGTAGGATGATTCATTCCTTGTTTCCTTTGAAGATTACGCTTATTTAGAACAAAAGAGGAAGAGGGACAAACGAAGAGGAGAATCGCCGTCTTGGGAGGAAAAGGAACAAACAAGGGCAACAGAAAAGGGGGGGCAGCAAAGGGGCAAGCAGCAGAAACGGGGAAGGGGGAAACGAGGCCGATAAGAGGCCTGCTGCCCATCTTTAAGTCAGAGCCTCCCAACTCTCTTGAAAAGAGGGTGTGTCCTTTACACGAGGTTTATTTCTCGCTCAGGATGCCGATTGAGCATCGAAGCACACCAGTGTGAAGAGGACTCGATTGGCTACACGGAATGCATGTCCTCAGCTCTAACGAATGTGTACATGATGCACTACCTGGGCGTGAACCTGGCCTACATTTTGTGGGCAGATATCGCCATGCACGCCTCTTCCACCCTCGACCTTCCTAATGATGCCGTGATGACGCAAACGCAAGTATCTGTGCAACCGCGCTTTGTGTTGCGATGGCCGGAGCCGCGAGTTTGAAACCTAAGAAGCTGAAATGCTTCTTTAACGCACCCACACCACTGCTAATGCTGCGATTAGGACAGCTGCATACTTCTTAGCATCGATTAGCTTTCACTCGTCATTTGTGTCGCTCGCGCTGTCACGCGTAAGACGGAGTAGTTGTATGCTCTAGCGGTTCAACAAGACACTATGTGCACCCTTCACCTTTGATTACAGTAGACTATCTGACCTGATAGTCAAACTGACCGCGGGACTCTTCATAATCAAGCCTTTTCGGCTCGTTTCGCTGTCTACGCCCCGTATTCGTTGTAGCTAGAGCATGTGTGCAGATGCGCAGTCTTCGTTCTGTCGCTAAAGCGGTTTCGGACATCACCACCATGCGCCATGTGGTTCGGTCCACGGTGCTAACACCAGCTCTCAAATGCACCCCCTCGCCCACCATGTGCCCTCCCACCTGGCCCGACTCGCACCCCATGGCAAGGCAAGGCCTCTACACTCCATAGCAAAGCCCCCTGGTAACACCACTTGTCACATCCACGTTGACCACTTGCATGCGCCTCTACCAAGATGCTATGGCCTAGGTGCCACTGCCAACCCCCTTGCCCTCTCATTTAGATGTCCCTCTACTAGCATGGTTAGAGGCAGTGGAGGCGGGGGCAGCCAAGGCTGTGTAAACATGCAGGAGCCTTTGCTATAACGACTACTTGTGTCATGCATGCCTCGACGTGCATACCACATTGGTTGGGTACAATAGATGAGCAACATATACTTGATGGCTAACAGCTAGCAGGACTGCAAGCACCCTTCCAAGGCAACTGCAACGTCCAACTGCACTCCCTCCCCTTACCACCACACCGCACCACCTCATGGCGCAACACAATATGGCACAATATAACACATGGCTGCCATAGCTTGACCAGGCTACACAAGCAAGCACTAGGCATCACATAACTACCAAAAGGGAGAGTGACCTTAGGCAACACCCCCTGGGCCTGAGGAAAGACCTGTCTTGGTACGCTGCTCAATGTGCTGCTTCACAAAGCATCGAAGATTATGCAACAAGGTCTTTTGGGCTGGTCGGTGCTTGGGTGGGATCTTGTAGAAGTTGATGTAGCCCCACAACTGTGCCAAAGTGAAGGCCGCAGCTTCTTCAAGTGTGGTTGCACTGTAGTCAGCTCCTCGAGGATGCCTGCTGCTAGCTGCTCTCAATCGGCCGAGGCTAGCGACGGTGCCAATGCTGAGCACCAGCTGACCACCTCCCACTGTGCAGGGGGGACGAGCTCTTGTGCCCGTGAGAAGAGTTCAGGGAAGTCCTGGTCCACAAGTGCCCCCAATAGGCTGTCTGACAGGGCTTCTACATGCCGCGCCACCTCAAATGCGTGCATGCCCCCCCCAGTGGCAGCCCAGCCTAGCTCGGGCATAATGATCTGCTGCCCCACCACAGCCACCACCATGACTTGCAAGGTGAATGTGGTGTTAAGCAACAGGCCACTCAGCTCCGCTGCCCAGTCCGGGGCCAAAGCTCTGCTTGGCAGTGATGCAAAGACACTTGCAAGGCAAGCACCTCGTTCTCAGACTGCTGCAACGCTTGCTGGGACTGGTGCAATTGCTCTTGGCACACTTGCAGCTCTGTGGCGGTGCGCATACAGTCAGTCTGGCTGGAGCAAAGCTGGGATCTGGCCGCATCAAGTGCTGCCTCTGTGGCAGCCGCCGTTGACATGAGGATCTGTTGTTGACGAGCTGCTGCTGCACAAGCACGTCCCTGAGCAGCATTGGCCCTGATGGCCTTGGTGCGTTTGCTGATACCACCCATCAGCTGAGGTTGGGTCAGATTAGGGGAGGCGGTAGGCTAGGAGGTGGTGGTGGGGGTGGGGGTGGTGGGGGTGGTGGCGGCGGCGGCTGAGGTTGAGTTGGGAAGTCCTGCAGCGGTAGCAAGTGCGGGGCAATCAGCTATGCATGCTATACACACAACACAGTCATCACACGTAACATCACAAGCACCATAACAAGGAACACAACTGGGCTGGGCTGGGCTGGGCTGGGCTGGGCTGGGCTGGGCTGGGCTGGGCTGGGCTGGGCTGGGCTGGGCTGGGCTGGGCTGGGCTGGGCTGGGCTGGGCTGGGCTGGGCTGGGCTGGGCTGGGCTGGGCTGGGCTGGGCTGGGCTACTTACCGGCTGGTTGGTGAAGGGTGATGGGGCTCGCTCTTGGCTGCTGGACAGGGTAGGGAGAGGGCTACGATGTCAGGGGGGAGGTGAGGGGGAGGGGATAAGTAGGTGGGTAGTAGGGTGGGGTGAAGAGGTGGTGGTGGTGGTGGTGGTGGTGGTAGTGGCGGCTGAGATTGGGTAAGCCGGCTCCTGCAACAGTCGCCAAGCATGGTGCCAAGCATGTACGGATGTGCATAACTTTCTGATAACATGTGCTTTTCCTGCATTGACAGCTGCACCAAGCGTGGGTGACTCTGCTTCTTCTAACGTAAGGAGCACAATAACAAAAACAAGCTTCGTGTAGGCTGCACAGACTTGACATGTCAGTCCTTACTTTAAGTGGAAAGGTATTTCTGAGCTATAAGACCGTCTGGGCTCAACACCCCCATAGAATACGGACCATGTGCGCGCCTACAATAAGGAAACAATGTCGGGTTGATTTAGCTGGTAGGAATCACAAGCGCCGGCTGTACTTGCCTTTAGAGCGTTGGGAGGCAACCATGGTACTGCGAAGCACTCCCATAGCTGACTTGCGCTGCGCGATGTCGTGAGAGCGACCGGCTGATTGGTGGGCGCACTTTTTTCGTTTAAGGAGTTCCTGGCATTACGGGCGTATAGCAGACTAAGCGTTCATCGCATGCCGCACGGTATTACGCCAATCGCACACTTCCCGGCGCCGGAATGTCCATGACATGGTTGTGTAAAAGGTTTTATCAGAGTTGGGAGGGTCTGACTTTAAGAGTGTCGTATGCCTATTTCGATAGGCTATTTGGCATTAGAAGTATGTAGCATAAGGGCTCATGTCCAGGCTTGTGAATCTTCGGATTTTCATTTTTCAGATTTTCAATGAAAATGAAAGTGCTTCATTGAAAAACTGAAAGAGTTTCATCGTCAGTGAAACTGAGCGGATGCCGCTGGTTCCCAGCATATCCTTTTCAACGCGGCTTGTTTCTAGGCCTGCACTGTTTGGAATGCAGAAATACTTAGTTTGCCAAAGGTCAGACATGCAAGTCATTTTAAAAGATGCAAGCCGTCCATGCTGTCCGTGGATCCGCCATCTGTGGCGTTTTCTGGCTTGCGCTTCTTCCGCTGTGGCTGTAGCGCGCTGGCGCCAGCCTAGCCAATCACAGCCAATCACTCTGCAACACCCGATCTGCGATCTGACCGGGGGCAACACCCGGCACTTTCAGATGTGCAGTGAAAACGTTCAAGTGAAAATCTGCAAGCCTGCTCATGTCATGGCTTGAGAAAATTGACTTGACGCATGTGGGTGCGATGGCTACTGAGCACCCTCGGTTCGTCCGCGCTCAGTCGTTCGAGGATTAAAAACAAGTGTGTAGTGTGCGGAGTGATGGCACAAAAATCCGCGCCTCAGGACGGACAGCTGTCACGTCGCCGAAACTACCCGTATTGAGTTTGCTACTCACGTTGCTGAGTTAACCTGTACAAAGTACTACCCTAGACACACCGTTGATCGCACCATTCATCACCTGTACTAGTGAGGTCACTTCGGCAAATCACAGCCAAACACAGCAGGCAATGGCAAACACGTATCGGCATTTTTGCCCCAAACTGTAGCGTCTTCTGAAAACATCCTAGCTGCGATCTTGCACTCGCAGATGCATGCCACCAATCGGCGCGACTGTGATGCCCGTCCGCACGCGCACAGGATGATCTTGCGTTGGCGCCAGCGTGAAGGTGAAACGGCTCGCCAGCCGGACAAGAGTCAAACGTGCCTCTTGCAACGCGAAGCGCGATCCCGGGCACCACCTACGCGCAAGCCGTATTGATGCACTATTGAGACGGCGCCAGATAGGGGTAAGCCGCGAGTACACATGCGCGTGCGGGGTAGGGTGCGCGTGCGGGTGCGGGGTAGGCCGCGAGTGCACGTGCGCAGTGCCGTTCCAAGTATCGTCTGAACTGCAAGAACCCTCACCTTGCGCCATGGCCAAAAGGCATGTAGTTGGCCTTAGCGGCTGCGTCCATGGCGTCGGGATGACCGGCCAAGTGGCGCTCCGGCTTGAACTCGCGAGCGTCCGGCCAGATATTCGAATCGTTTTGAAAGGAGTGAATTGGCAGGTACACGAAGGTATCAGCTGGGATCCTGTGGCGGCACCAGCAGGGCGCAATGAGGGCACCAGCAATGAGGGCCCTAGCCTGACCTGCCTTTCCTGCTTTGCTCTGCTTTCCCATGCACATGGCCACATGCTGCATCTGGTTTCCAGCCCTTCCCCTGCTGCTTGACTTCACTTCAAGTACACAAGGCAACAGGCACGCCACTCACTTGTAGCCAAGCACCTCGATGGTGTCAGGTGGCAGACGAACAGCACTAGCCCCCGGGGGGTACAGCCGCAGCGCCTCGTCCACAACCGCGCAGGTGTAGGGGAAAGAGCGGGCCAGCTCCTCAGCCGTCAGGGCACCACCTGGCATGGTACGCGACTTGGCAGGATTTGACGCCGCAACCAGCGAGTGCAAGCGCAGGTGCCATGAGGGGTGCCATGAGGATGATCAGGCAGGACAGGGCGCACCTGACATGGCCCTGGCTTGAAGGTGCACTCCGTTGCCCTGGCCAGCTCCGTTGGCCAGCTTGATGCCATTGCCCTGCTTGTGGTCGCCGCCATTCAGCTCTTGGGCAGCAGAGGGGCCCTTGGGGGGCGCCAGCAGGTGGGCCTGGCCGTCCACCTCAACCTGCAGTGCAGCAGCAGGGGGGTGGAGCAGGTGAGGGGGGGTGGGGGGGGCCAGCCTTGCCTGCCGTGCTGTCCTGCCGTGCTGTTCTCATGCCGCCGATGGCGTTCGTGGTGCTATTGCTGAGGTGTGAGGAGGAGGGTCTGCCCCTGACCTGCAGCTTGCGCTGGGCCTCAGGGTTGGCAGCCAGCAGGTACAGGGCAAAGGTCAGAGCGGTGGCCGTGGTCTCATAGCCGGCCAGCAGAAAGGTGAACACCTGGGGCAGGGGAGGGGAGGGGAGGGGAGGGCAGGGCAGGGCAGCAGCAGCAGTGTGGGCAGCAGCAGCAGCAGGGGCAGCACCTGGAAGTCAAGAAGCCAGCACGCTCCATGTGGGATGTGCAATTAGGGCAGGACGGCACTTGACAGCAGTCTGCTGCTTCTCACAATGCTGCTTCATGCATGCTCTTTGCACTAGCTGCTGCACTCAGCTGCTGCACTGCTAGCGAGGACATCGAAGTACTGAGTCTGAGAAATCATGCCCAGCAGGCCTGTTTACAGCAAAGCTGCAGTGTCGAGCACTGCACACGGTGCCGAGCCTGCCCTGTGAGCCTGTTTTCAGCAAAGCTGCAGTGTCAAGCACTGCACTACTGCAGCTGGAGAGAACCAGAGGATGCCAAAAGACCAGGCGCCCTACTGTGGCCCCTGACCTGGCCGATGATCTGATCATGGTTCAGCTTGGTGCCAGTGGTCAGGTCCTCTCCACCAAGCAGTTGCCCCAGGAAACTTTTCTCACTGAGGCCGAGCAACATCAGGGCCAAGCAGGGTCAGGACCAGGCAAGATCAGGGTATGCCAACTGATCGCTTTGCTTTCCCACCGCCACCACTCTCACTCTCAGCAGACAATGGTGAGGAATGCAAGAGGAGTGATGCATAAAGCAAGAGGCACGTGTCACACAGATGCACAACGCATGGGGTAGCACAAGGAGCGATGTGACAATTGCACGAGTTTGGCAGAAGAACAGACGCAGGGTAGGTTCGCAGCACACCATGGCCCCCTCCTGAGGTTGGAGGCTGCGGGAGGTGGTGCTGCAAGATGTCCCTGTTCAGCTCACTTGATCCTGCTGGCTGGCTTGGGTGCGCTGGCCAGGGCTGCAGCCTCAGTCGCAGACCCCTTCTCCTCATGGTCCTGTTGCCAGGCCTGGATCAGAGTCCGAGCTGTGTCCTGGATGACCTGGCGGGAGTGAAGTGTGACCCGCTGGCCCGCGTCAGGGAAGGTGCAGGCCAGCTTCCTGAAGATGAAACAAGCCAAGAAGGTAGGTGTGATGGGCCTAACCCCCAGCCCCAGCCCCAGCCCCAGCCCCAGCCCCAGCCCCAGCCCCAGCCCCAGCCCCAGCCCCAGCCCCAGCCCCAGCCCCAGCCCCAGCCCCAGCCCCAGCCCCAAGCCCAGGCCCAGCCTGTTGTAAGCATGAATGGGATCTGTGCACAGAAAAGGCAACTGGACAGCTTCTGTCAAAGCAGGCAGGAGCGTTCAAACCATGCCAGGTTGTGTGATGAGTGACCAGGACACTGCCACAGGTGACAGCCCCTTTCCCCAACACTGTAGCCAACAATGCCCCCTTCCCTGTTTCATACACAAAACTCTTCCGTTGACCAACTAGCCTCAGTCAATTGTGATGCCAGCCAGTTTGCAGACCATACCGTATGAAGTGGTACATCCAGGCCGGAGCCATCGTAGCCAGCGGCACCCATTTGGAGGCTGTGGCCAGGTTGGCCTGCGGGGCACAGAGCAGCAAGCCCCTCATCAGTAGCTGCCAGGAGGCTACGAAGAAACAAGGGGGGCAGCGGGGTGGGGTGGGGTGGGGTGGGGTGGGGTGGGGTGGGGTGGGGTGGGGTGGGGTGGGGTGGGGTGGGGTGGGGTGGGGTGGGGTGGGGTGGGGTGGGGTGGGGTGGGGTGGGGTGGGGTGGGGTGGGGTGGGGTGGGGTGGGGTGGGGTGGGGTGGGGTGGGGTGGGGTGGGGTGGGGTGGGGTGGGGTGGGGTGGGGTGGGGTGGGGTGGGGTGGGGTGGGGTGGGGTGGGGTGGGGTGGGGTGGGGTGGGGTGGGGTGGGGTGGGGTGGGGTGGGGTGGGGTGGGGTGGGGTGGGGTGGGGTGGGGTGGGGTGGGGTGGGGTGGGGTGGGGTGGGGTGGGGTGGGGTGGGGTGGGGTGGGGTGAGGTAGTCATCACCAGGCTGGCAAGCCCAGCCTGCTGCAGCCCCACCGTGTCAAACACAGCCCGGCAGGCCGCCACCAGCTCCTCCGTGCTGTAGGGGAGGCCCAGGTGTGCGGCACTGCCCTTGTCTTCCTTGCCGCCCTCGCCTCCTGCCTGCTGCAGGTCCAGCTCCTGCGAGTAGGGCAGGGCGCGTGCACAGGGTAGTAGCCCTGTGGGCCACCTGGTTCCTGACCCCAACCTGACATTAACGTGATACTATGGTGAATACACGATGTGATGGAACATAGGTGTTATGAGACTGGACGATCACGAATGATTTGGCTGCCACGACTAGTTGACAAGTTTTGGCTGCCACGACTATTTGACCCATCATAATTCTGTGACACCTTGTAGGCAAGTCCCCAAGTCTGTTGTTCGTAGCTGTGGGCCACCTGGTCCATCATCACACTGCATGGGGCACAGGTCTGGCTGCCAGGTCTGCTATTAGTGGTCATTTTGATTTCAATTGTTACTATGATCATTATAACTGATGGCCATTAGCCATTTGCCTCATGATGGCCCGGTCATCAGAGGGGCCCGATGGGTGCCTGCCCCTGCCCTCACTTGGGTCTCCTTGCCTGCTGTCCGCCGCTACCTCCCCTTACCTGGGTGTTGAGGGTGACGCCAAACACACAGCTGCCCACCACATCCATGGTGAGGTCGCCCATGAGGGGAGCCACGTTCACAATGGCACCGTCCCCTCCGCCTGCAGCCGTGATGCGAGCCAACCGGGCCAGCAGCCGGGCAACACACTGCGGGCAGCAGGGCAGCAGCAGGTCAGGCAGGCTAAGCTCAGCCCAGCCCCACTGCAGCCACCCCAGCCCCCTGACCCCCTGACCTGCTCCATGACCTCCAGGTGCAGGGCCAGCGCGTCCTTGTGCATCAGCGCCGCCTCAAACGCCTTGCGCGCAACACGCCAGGCTGGACCCCTGCAGCCAGGCATCCCGGACATTATCAGGAACACCCTCCCACCATCCCTGCCCCAGTCTCAAGCTCCTCACCGTCCCGCACCTTGGTACATCATCAATGGCTATGGAGCCTACAGCAGTGGCTGAGACGTTCATGCAGCTCTGCCCTCTCTCCCTGGGTTGCACGGGCTATGGGAAGCATCACACCCCTCACCCTCCACCGCCTGGGTCCACCGTTGTGATGGAGACATGCTGCCCTCCTCCACTCTGGTGAGCCTACCACAAAGCTGGCTGCCTGCATGGCCCAGCTGCATGATCATGTATGCTGTGAAAGTCTGGAGGTTGCATGCTGTGAGAGGGTGGGGGTTTGATGAAGGTGCTATCTCTACGGACAGCAACCACTTCTATCGCTGCCGCTGTCGCACGTGCTGCTGCTGCTGCTGCTGCCCCATCCCCACGCTTCCTTGCTTGCTTGTTCTACCCAGCCTTTCTTCACCAAACCCCTCCACCCACCCATTGCACGCCGCATTCACACCTACAAACTTACTTCAAGCCCAGCAGCCCATGCTCAGCGATGACCATCTGCTGGTCCCCCAGCAGCGCGATGCCTCTGAGGGAGGGGCGCTGCAGCAGCCTGGACATGAGGCGGCGCGCCTGGTCCGTGTCGCCCACCACCACCCAAGGCTTGGACCCAAACCACAGCTTGAACACGGGCCCATACTTGGCCTGGCACTGCTGAGCGTACTGGGTGATGTCTCTCCCTGCTCCCACGCAGCAGAGGAGGTTGCCCACCAGGGGAAGGCCAGGCGGGCCAGGGATCTTACGGTACGCCCAGCGCTCAGACGGGTAAAACGCAATGTAGGCGACCTGGGATCAAAAAGCAACTGACCCAACCACTCTACAGTCGACAATCAGGCACCTGTTCACTGCTGCACACACACACACACACACACACACACACACACACACACACACACACACACACACACGCGCACACAGACACATTACACAATGGCTGCATAAACACTAGCACACGTGCGGAACACTCTGGATAGAGGCCCTATGCCTCTGCTGAAGCTTAGTATGTAGCCTGCTTAGGTTCAGTGTCACTCTAAACAAGTGACCCATGAATGAAACGGTTCTAGTGAAGGAAGGTTCACCCACAGGCCATCACCCTGGCAGGAGATTTCCCTGCGTGGGAAAGAGTGTGTTGGTCCTGCTTGAGACCAGCATAAACATCATAGGTGACGAGGGAGGCGCCTTTCATGAAAGTTGGCTCTGGGCTTGGTCATAACACTGGCACAGTTATGACGACGCGCGGTGTTGTGGGGAGCCCCATGGCTCCCCTCCTTCCTTGAGGCTCCCTCCCCTGCTTCTTAAGCGGCTACCAGGTCGACTGTCTGCTTACTTAGGCTCTTAACGCGCTATCGGACTGCGCTGCGAGCGGCTGCCGCGGTTGTCGTGTCGGCCTCTATACATATATAGTGAGAGCATGCAGACCAGCCATGCTGTCAGCACTGCATGGAGTCCCTGCCTCTGGCATGGAGGTCATGCTCGATCTACCCGTCAAGCTGGTCATATAGAAACGCATGGGCTGTACCGGGATCAGCCAAAATCAGCACATTACCGGGAGTGTAAACCACCACCGACCAACAACCATGAATTGTAAACCCTGGTTGCATCCATGCTTCAGGCAGCTTCGAGCAGGGCAGCGGCCTATAGCGTAAGCTGTAGGGGTGTACAGGTCATGCTTCTGCTCCGAGCGAGCCGAGAGCGAGCTTGCGGCATACGAGTAGGCGGGATGGGGAGATGGGACGGTTGATGAGACTCACCGTAGCAAGGCCCACACCCGCGGTGGCAAGCAGCGGCCAATACGATCGCACGTCCGTCATGACTGCCCTCTCCTGCTTGCTTAGACAACAGCGTAGGCTTTATCGGCCGAGGCTAGAGGCTGAGCCACGTTTCTCATCGCTTGCATAATCTTCTTAACTTCTGAGGTCACACGTCCCCGCAGGGCTTTGCGACTTCTTCAAAGCAGGGTTATGCGACATGCTGTGTGTGGCTGTGATGACGATGTAGATGCGCAAGACTCATTCCTTCTGTGTTGCTGAACTGTAGAGGTGCACCGTGGTCCTATCACTGCACGGCGGCAGCCAAATACCCCCATTTAGAAAGGTGATGCTACTGTCAGCACTAGACGTGCGATGTGAGCTGCTGTCAGCGTCTTTATTTTGGTGTAGCATGAGGGCTGTAGGGTTCAGGTCGGGCTGAACTTCAGGAGTTGTCAGCACTAGCTCCTACCTAGCAAAAACTCACCTCACCAACCCAGCGGGCAACAAGCACAAATGCAACCACAGAACCAGGTCCCTTCACTAGGGGTGGTGTTTCGTATGTATATAGTTAAGTTCCCATGCACATGGCATGGGATCCTCCCACCTACACTATTGCCTACACTATAGCGGGTTACTGCTGTTGGGCCTTGGGTGGGTGGTTTCACAGCCGCTTGTAGCCCAGGCCTGGGTACTCCCTGCCCTTGGCTGGCAGCCTCGGCTGGCCACCAGCACAGCTCCAGCGGACGCCACTTGCTCTCCCCAATGCGCTGCGTGTGCAATGCTGCAATGCAGTCCGTGTCTACCCACCTGCCTGGCTGGGTGCAGGGTGGGTGGGGTTCGCAGTCTTGCCCTTGGTGGTCTGTCTGTGCTTGGCATCATATTCAGCCTTGGTGCGCCTGCTGTGCTTGGCTGGTGGGGGAGTGTTGGGCCCAGGCTCGGAGGCTGCCGGCTGTGTGGCTGCCTGACTTCATGGTGGCTGTGGCAGGGTGCGTGGGGCCACTACCGGGCACCCCATTAGGCCCCGCACTGGTTGGTCACGCTGCTGGCTTCATGCTAGGTGCTGGTAAGCCTGCAGATCTGGTATCCCTGCATTGGTTCAGCCGGCTCTCACAAGGCTAGGGCTTGTTCACTGCTGAGCTGATTTAGCTGGGGCAGTGCTCATCCACAAGCACCACCCTGCCCCCCAGCTGGTCCATACCCCTACACCATCTTGCAGCAGACCTGCAGTGCCACGTCAGCACCCCAGCCTCCCCGGGTGCCAATGCCAGCTGCGGCAAAGAAGACCACCAGCTGTTCGACACTGAAATGCTTCACACCACCTCCCAATACACAACCCACCCACCCACCCTCACCCTCGTGAAGAACTTCTTCATCTGGGTTGGGCTGGGCTGCGCTCCGTACAGCCTCAGCCACTGCCATGCCCACTTGGGGTCCAGGTACACCCCCTACACCGCATCTCATGTGGCTAGGGTGACGTTGATGTGCTTCAGGTTGGCCACCAAGGAGGTGCCGGCTGAGCTGGCTGCTGCCAACTGCAAGCAGAGGGGTTGGGTTAGTGCTAGCCACTACTCAGTGTTGTTCAAACCACTGGTCTGCCGCACCTGACCTGACTCTTTCCTCCGACGGAACAGGCTGCCTATCACCGGGGGTGAGTTTACAGGTGGAGTGCCTAACTAGAAGGAAATATAATATAAAGGAAAGGGAAGGACCCAGGAGGGATTTATACACCGCTTCAGCCGTCAGCCTTGGCTTGGCTAGGCGGAAAGGAGAACTCGGTGCAAGTGATCTCCCTAGTAGGCAGCTGGGACATCCTTGTACTCGACTGCTCCACTACCCATTCCGCTCACCTGCTATAAATAGGGGTCCACATGCTACATGCTAGCCACATGCACCAGCAACAGCCCCGAAGGAACTATATAATTCAATTTGAGCGACACAGGCTGCATCAAAGGGCCCTAGCAGGGGAGCGCTCCAGCGAGCCCCTGCTGCACACTATGCCAGACATTAGGAGGGGCTCGCTTAAGCTCAGGCTCAGGCTCAAGCTCAGGGAGGGCGCCTGGACCAGGGGGGGCTGCGGCAGCAGCAACACAAGCAGCAGCCCATGCCTCACATGCACACCTGCGGTTGCTGCTGTTTGTGGCTGCCATGCAGTCCATGCAGTCCATGCAGTCCATGCCTATTCATGTAAGCCGCACCAATAAAAACTAAAACCTGGGAAACGCCTGACATCATGCTCACTTACAACACACCATGCATTGCTCATCCGGGTTCATGCTTCATGCAGAGCTCACCTTATCGGATACAAACACCTGGAATCATGGAATGGAGCCAGGGCCATGACCACATTTATCACCTCATGCGTGCCCTACCATGGCTGTGCCCAGGGGGCCCTGTGTCTCCCCACACTACACAGCATCACCCACTTGCGCCTTTACAGCAACATCGCACCCTCACACTAAAACTGCCTGCCTACAACTGAACACTCCATTGCTGACTAAAAACTCGAGGCAGTCACACTTATCAACCACCCTCACACCCATCACTGAACCCTACTGTGGGCGATTTGGGCCCCTCAGCCCCCTCCTCCTTCCCAGGCTCCTGACCCCAGGCTGCTCACATCACTGCCTTCAAAAGCACCACTCCATGCCCATGCACCACCTTCCCATGCACATCCTGCCCATGCATCACTTTCCCATGCACATCCTGCCCCATGCAACATCCTGCCCATGCACATCCTGCCCATGCACCACCAGCTGCACGTAAGCTACCACTGGCTGCCCGCCCTATCGCTCTCTTGCGACCGCTGCCTGGCCGCCTATGCACTGCAGCTGACACAGGCCTACGTCTGCGGTGCCGGCCCCATGCGCCTCCACGCGGGTGCGTGCCCGCCTGGCCTCATGCTCCCAGTCCAGGCAGACCACCACCACCACCTGGATGCCGGCCTGCACTGCGCTGGCCAGGGCAAGGGCAGACCAGAAGCCCTGCGTGCAAGCAGACCAATGCAAGGGGCGGTGGTGAGGGTGGGTTTGGGGGCGGTGGCGAGGGGTGGGGAGGGGGTGGTGGTGAGGGGGTTGGGTGGGGGCGGTGGTGAGGGGGGGGGTGGGGGTGGTGGTGAGGGTGGTGGCAGGGCCAGTGGCGGTGGTCAGGGCAGGGGTGGTGGTGGTGGGGGTGAGGAAGGGGGTAGTATTGAGGGCGGTGGCGGTGGTGGTGGTGGTGGTGAGGGTGAGGGTGGTAGCAGGGGCTGTGGACCTGGCTCCCGAGCGTCCAGTGCGCGAATTGCCTGACCCCAGCCCAGGCCCATGAGCCCCCAGGTCCCTTGTGACCCACCAGGGTGTCCAGGTGGCGTGTGAAGCCCAGGTAATAGGCCAGGGGGAAGCCCAGGCCCCAGTAGCCCACCAAGTTCAGGGCTGCGCCCCACGCCTGGCGCCCGCTGCCCCGCAACACCCCTGCAGGGGGGAGGGCGGGAGAGGACGGGGGTGGGCGGGGCGGGGCGGGGCGGGGGGCGGGGGGAGTGGGGAGAGATGTTGGTGTGGGATTAGGAGGCAGACGGGTGGGTGGGAAAGGGGAACAGGTGAAGAAGAAATGTGAGGGTGGGAAAGGGGAACAGGTGATGCACCTGGTGCCAGTGTCGGGGAAGAGGCAACGGCTATGAGGCGGGGGTGAAAACAGGGACAAGGGCGGGGGCGGGGGTCGAGGGCGGGATGTGGGTGGGTGGTTGATGGCGGTGAGGTCTTGCTCGCCTGAGAGCAGGGCGTTGAGGCCGTCTCCCACCACGGCCGCGCTGACTGCAGGCATGGTGTGGGTGACCAGGCGGACCACCTCAGGCGCCCCTGTGAAGACGCGAGGTAGGTGGGCGCGCCCCAGGTACAGCCCTCCTCCCAGCAGCAGCTGCGGGGGGCAGGGGCCAGGCGGGGGGGGGGGGGGTGGCGGGGTGTGTTTGGAGGTAGGAGTAGGTGGTGACGGAGGGCAAATGCTGAGCAGAGTCTTGCTTTGATGGCTGTGTATATGTGAGCAAGGTGTGGGAGCAACGAGGGGGGAGGGGTGTGGGAGGGGGAGGGGGGTTAGAGCTGGGGCAGTTTGGGTGGTGCAGGAAGTTTTGATGGTTTGATCTGTTGATTATAATTATACAACAACAATAACAATATCATAATCATAATAGTATATAATCTGATCTGGTCACAGGCTACATACCAGTTCTCAGCTTGAAAACTATCATATCCCCCATCCTAGCCAGTGAAGAAACAAAAGAACACGAGAGACGGGGTGGCCGGAATTAGGCAAGTTACTGGGTAGGGATTGGGGTGGGACCACAACACACAGTACAGACAAACTTGCCACCCCATCGGTCGTGCTCGCTCGCTCGCTTTGTCAGCAACAGCACTCCATTTTCAGCCAGCAGCCAAACAGCCAAGCCCTATGATGAGCCCCAGCCCCAGTGTTGCTACCAGCTGGCCCCTCCTCCCCCACCTGTGTGCAGCACACTGTGCCCAGGCCGATGTTGAAGATGCTGCGGGCTCCGCGACTGTCCCCCGCTCCCAACTCAGTGCCTGCGCAAACACACACCTCACACAGCCTGCTTGCCGACAGCCTGGGGGTCAAGCACATACATGTGCGGGCGGCAGCAGTAGTGTCTTTGGTAGTCACCTTACTACTGGGGGGAGGGGAGAGGGAGGGTGAGGGTGAGGGTGAGGGTGAGGGGGAGGGGGAGGGGGAGGGGGAGGGGGAGGCAGCGCACCAATGAGGGTGCTGACAGCCGTGCCCACACCCATAGGCAGCATGTAGGCGCAAGCGGTCAAGTGGAAACTTATGCCCATGACTGCCACCGCCACGTCAGCATTAGGCAGTGCCCCAGACATCAAAATCACCGCCTCAAACACCCACCTGGGGGCAGGGGTGGCAGTGGCAGGGGTGGCAATGGCAGGGGTGGCAGTGGCAGGGGTGGTGGTGGCAGGGGTGGCGGTGGCAGGGGTGGCAGCAGGGGCGTCAGCAAGGGTGGTGGCAAGGGTGGCAGCAGGAGTTGAAACCAGTTTCCCTGAGGCATCATCTTGTTGTCAGGGCGGGCACCCAGTGTTGTGCCAAGCCTCTTGTCGACAGTGCTGCTGGAGGGGGCGGTGAGGGGGTTGGGCAGCGGCAAGAAGTGGAGCCCCTCCCCTCCCCCTCCTCCACCTTACCCCCCTCCCCTCCCCTCCCTCTCCTCCACCTTGCCCCCCTCCCGTCCCCTCTTCCACCTTTACCCCCTCCCCTCCCCCTCCTCCACCTTGCCCCCCTCCCCTCCCGTCCCCTCCCCCCCCCCTCCCCACCATTCGCAGCATATCATGGCAGCGGCCGGCAGCCCGTACTGCAGGTACTGGCCCCAGCCCTGGAAGGCGCCCCTGAGGGACCATCCAGACCAGGTGCGCAGGGGGCTGTGGTGCAGCGCCGCCTCGCGCCACGCCTTGTAGCCCAGCATGAGGCAGGTGTAGGTCAGGTTGGACGCCAGGAAGGCGGCGGCAGCGCCGTCAAGACCTAGACGCAGCCTGGGCGGGGGGCAGCAGGGAGGGGGCAGGCAGGGGTGGAGAGGGGGGCTGACGCTGCCGGGGGGGGGCAGGGGGGCTGGGGGGGCGGCTGCTGCTGCTGCTGCTGCTGCTTGAGCTATGGCCTGTTGGCTTCATCCCAGCTCAAGATCACAATGTATGAAATGGGGGTGGGGGAGGCAGGGGAGCACCACCCCTGACACCTTGGCCTGGCTCAGGGCTGTGGGGCGACCTTATCCTGCTGCTGGCCCCATGCATGGGCAGCTTGCATGTCTTCAGACCTCATGTCTTGGAAGTGGCCATGATCCTATCTGCCCTCCTGCTCTCCTACCTCCGACCCTTTGCCCTTGCCCCTGCACCATGCACGTTGTGGTGCTCCCACCCCAAGCTGCTCTTCCCACTACCCCCGCTCCTCCCCACGCCCTCACCCACTTGTAGATCAGCAGCCAGTTGTACAGGGGGCACAGCAGCGCAGTGATGGCGGTGCAGATGGTGGAGGGCTGAACCACCTGCTGTGCCAAGAGGTACCTGCATCAGGGCCAGGGCCAGGGTCAGGGTCAGGGCCAGGGCCAGGGTCAGGGCCAGGGTCAGGGCCAGGGTCAGGGTCAGGGTCAGGGTCAGGGTCAGGGCCAGGGTCAGGGCCAGGGTCAGGGCCAGGGTCAGGGCCAGGGTCAGGGTCAGGGCCAGGGTCAGGGCCAGGGTCAGGGTCAGGGTCAGGGTCAGGGCCAGGGCCAGGGTCAGGGCCAGGGTCAGGGCCAGGGTCAGGGCCAGGGTCAGGGTCAGGGTCAGGGTCAGGGTCAGGGCCAGGGTCAGGGTCAGGGTCAGGGTCAGGGTCAGGGTCAGGGTCAGGGTCAGGGTCAGGGTCAGGGTCAGGGTCAGGGTCAGGGTCAGGGTCAGGGTCAGGGTCAGGGTCAGGGCCAGGGTCAGGGTCAGGGTCAGGGCCAGGGCCAGGGTCAGGGTCAGGGTCAGGGTCAGGGCCAGGGTCAGGGTCAGGGCCAGGGTCAGGGTCAGGGTCAGGGCCAGGGTCAGGGTCAGGGCCAGGGTCAGGGTCAGGGTCAGGGTCAGGGTCAGGGTCAGGGTCAGGGTCAGGGTCAGGGTCAGGGTCAGGGTCAGGGTCAGGGTCAGGGTCAGGTACCCCAAATCCTTACTTAACGTGCCAAGAGATACCCGCGCAAGGCCCCCACACGCAAGCCCCCATCCCGCCCCCATCCTTCTCACCTGGCACTGCCCCTGGCCTCATGCAGACCTAGCCCTGACACAGTCACTATTATGCGCAAAGGGGGGGCCTGTGCCCCCGCCTCCCCTGACCCCTGGCCCCCGTCCCCTTCTCCATTTGCCCCCATGTTCACCCCCCTTCCCCCTCTTCCCCCTCATTCAGACCCAGTCATGACATATGATGGTGACAACCATGTGCAGAGGGTGAGGCTGTGCCCCACTATATCCCCTTGCCCCCCTTCTCACCCCCCTTACCCCCTTCCTCCATTGCCCCTCCCCACCTCTGAATGTTGCCGGACACGGCTGTGATGAAGAGTGATGGGGAGGCCAGCAGCAGGTAGCGGGCTGCCCCAGCGCTGATCTCAGGGGCCTGGTGCAGGGCCGCCAGCAGTGATCCCGCATGGCACCACAGCAGCAGCACCGGCAGGCTGACTGCCCAGCAGATCAGGATGGCACGCTGGAGCACCACCCCCAGCAGCAGGTAGTTGCCTGCTCCAAACGCTTGGGCTGCAAGGGCAAGTGACAGCAGGGCAAAGTCAGGCCAGGCCAGGCCGGTGATTGTTGTGTGAGCTTGCAGTTCGCCAGTGACATGGACAACACGGATGCATGGCCAGTTCAAACAAGTGTGAGGGTGGGTGGAGGTGTGAGGGTGGGTGGAGGTGTGAGGGCTGGCCAACCTGAAATGGCATCGCAGCCGGCAGATAGGCCGACCACCAAGGAGTAGCCGGTCACGTTGTAGACACTGCCAGCAAGGACGACTGCTGACAGAACATTGGGGTCGTTCAGCCATCCCACGGCTATGGCGGAAATGATGGAGAGGCTGTAACCAAAAATGTTCTGGGTTACCAAGGGCACAGCTAGGCTGAAGATCCTGCATGGGCAGCATGGCCGGGTCAGCAGGAACATGTAAGGTCAGCAATGCTATGGTATGGGAGGTAAGCATCAAGGTGAGGGACAAGGTGAGCTCCGCTCTGGTATATGCGTGGTATGTCGCTGGTGTCTTTTGTGCCAGGAAATACATGCCTGGGAAGTGGCGGCAGCGGCCCAACACGGTACTAAGACATACGCAGTGCAAAGTGCTGTGTGGCAGGGGGATAACAGCAGCGGCTAGCTCCAAGACTTCTTACACAACTGAGACCTCACCCCGCAAGTCTTGTTTTCAGTGCACCTCCATTTTTTTGGCTGGCTGTGCTCAAGGGCGTGGCCGTGGCAGGCGCTCTGCCATGATGCAATAGTGGAGCCTCCTCGTCGTCCACCTCCGGCCCGGGAGAAGACATGGCCTCTTAAACTGGACAGACAGTCCACGCAACTTTGCTAGATTTAAATTGAGTGATGTTTAAACTTGTGGGCAATGCGCGATGTCCTTGTCGCGGTGTCGTCTTGCTGAGCGCGCAAGTGCTGAAAGAGAGTCTGCTAGGAGTAGGGGTGCGATGGCTGGGCTCCTAGAGGACACTGACCTGCCCGCGACGCTGTCTAAAGATATCCAGTGGGAGAGCTACTTGAGTGCCAGGCTCGTCTCCGAAAAGGATGTGCAGCTAATCCGTAGATACGACAAGCGGACGCCCGAGTTGCGGGCTAGCATGCTGGAGGAGGTGCGATGCGCAAGGAAATGTACAATTGTATCACAAATGGGTTGGGCACATCAGCGCAAACCTCTGCCGCTCGCAGGCTGGGCCAGCTTATGTTCAGGCCCTCTTGTCGGTCCTGCGGGCAGTGACCAAGGACGACACTGTGCAGTATGTCCTAGCATTGCTGCTACAAATGCTGCAAGGTATACGGGTTGGCATGTCGCAGCCATCGCGGTTTGAAGCGCGCTACAGCGCGTGCAGCCGGCATCAGGAGCAGTGCTGTATACTGCGCAGAGAACCCCTTGAGGGCAAAATATTTCCATCAAACCCCGGACCCGGAGTCCGCATCTTCGCTGGACCCTTACACAGTGTTTCTCAGGTACTGTGCGAAGATGCACATACTCCTCACGGTTCGCGACTGGTCAAGGAGTGGTTAGCCTGCACTGATGTAGGCTGCTGCAACGCCAGGAATGGGTCGCACAGGAGAAGGCAGCGAAGCTGCTGACTGCCATCATCGACTCTCGCCCAATGAAGTCCTTGGCATTCAACAACGGCATCCTTTCCTCAGACCCCTCCTCCGCTCTACAGCTTGCCTCATTCGGAGGTCCCGACCCAGCGGAGGCGGTGGGTGCAAGTCTTACCCTACCTGTTTACTCCACAGTCTCCAATGAGGAGCTTCACAGGCTGCATGATGCTGTGCACTGCTGCAGCACATCTCGAGCTTCGTGGACTGGCTCATAGGCCAGATGAAGAGGCCCTCAGCCGTGAACAAGAGCGTGCCAATCAGCATCAGCATACTGGCAGTCCTGCTGCGGGAGCGGGGGACTCGCCAGCTGTTCCTGCGAGCAGGGGGTGTGCAGCTGCTCCCCTCCATGATTAAGAGCTCCAACAGCCCTGCCAACTCGCAGCTGCTCTATGAGCTCTGCCTCTGTGCCTGGCAAATGACGTTCCTTGCAGCTGGTGCTGATGCCTTGGGCAAAGCAGGTACCTGGAGAGTACTGCAGCAGCAGCTCAACGGCAGCAGTATCTCTTCTCCAACAGTGTTACCATGAGCAGCACGTTGCAATGTGTACAACAGCGATGCATGCTGCACCTCTGCATGTACATGCTGCCATAGAGAGACACTAATGGAGCACAACCAAGCAGTCGATGTGAGCCACAGCTGTGTCACGTCCTTGGATGTGGGCATGTCCATGCGCACACAGCAGCCTGGGCACTGTGCACACGCTTGTGTCCCTTCAGGCATCGTGCGGCCACTGGTGGAGGTGACCAGGGTGGCTCAGAAGGAGAAGGTGTTCCGTATCGCAATGAGCGCCCTGCGCAACCTGTTGGACCGGCCAGAGCTGCATGACACCCTGGCGCCTGAGATGGTGGATGCAGGGCTGCAGAAGATCGTCATCACCAAGCAGATGCAGGTGGCTGGGGCCATGCTGCACCAGACACCACAACCCCACAAGGACAATGCTGCGTCACACACAAACAGATTAGCACCATCAGAGGACCTGGGGGACAGCTGGCCAGATGTGCATGCTGGAAAAGTCACCTGCAGGGCGCAGTGGCGGGGTGCAGTGGCAGGGCGCAGCAGTGGCGGGGTGCAGTGGCAGGGCGCAGCAGTGGCTGGCAGAGGGTGCCTGCTGCAGGGCGGATTCTTCAAGCGTAGGTCCCTGCTTGTTGCGCTTGGCAATCCATGCGGGCTGCTTGCACATTGCCTCTGCCCCATGCAGGCATGGGGCGATGATGACATCGTGGAGTTACTGAAGTACATGGATGAGCAGCTGAAGCATGGGATCAAGGTACATTGCCTTGTCCGCCCACTCACTGCAGCCTCTGCCTCCAATGGTTGGTGGCCCTAACTGCCCTCTCACCTGCGATGGTTCTATGTGGCTGGACCTGCCTCCTGCTCCGTTGCTGGCGCCAGGTGCTGTCCAACTTTGACAAGTACAAGCGGGAGGTGGCCAGTGGCCAGCTGGACTGGAGCCCCATGCACACCAGCGAGGCCTTCTGGAAGGAGCACGCAGACAAGTTTGAGGAGCGCGACTTCATGGTGCTGCGCGCGCTGCTGAAGCTGCTGGAGAGCAGTCGGGAGGTGCGTTGCCCTGGATGCACGCCAGGCTGGGGCCTAGCAGCACCGCATGCCTACGTGCCACACAGCTGCAACCTATGCCGCCTAGGCCCAGCTGGGTGACCAGGGTTCTCCCTTGAAGTATGCAAGTTAGATAACAGCTCCATGGGCTGTGGTGCAGGCCCTCCGTGGGTTGGTGGGGTTGTGGTGTGGCTGTAGTAAGTGGTGCCAGCATGGTTTGTGGTCGGGTGCTGTGGAGCTGATTAGCAGCCTCTTCCCAGGGCTCAGGGTGGTGTACCGGATGCTACAGATGTGGAGATTGGCTCTAGCACCTGCCTGCTTGCATTGAACTGCAGTAGTAGGCAGTGCCTACCAGGCACACTTGCTCTTCTTGCCTTTCTCATCAGCGTGTGGGTGGCCTGCCTGCGTGGCTTGAAGACAGGTGCATAGTTGCACATCTCATGCTGCTGCCTAGTCTGCTTCTCTATCACCACAGCGGCCATGCCGTCAACAATTGCATGCAGCATGACCCTGGGTTGTCCTTGTCCCACACACATCATGCAATGCCGCGCCCTTCATGTTCATTGCTGTGCAGGTCAAGACACTGGCCGTGGCGTGCTCGGATGTGGGCATGTTCATCGTGCACCACCCACAGGGTCGCTACATTGTGAACGACTTGCGTGGCAAGGAGCTGGTGATGCGGCTTATGGCCCACCCTGACCCTGATGTGCAGAAGCAGGCGCTGCTGACAGTGCAAAAGATCATGATCACCCGGGACAAGCTGGAGTTCTTGACCGGCAGCAGCTCCTAGAGGCTGGCCAGTCAGCTGTGGTCAGCTGTGACACCCTGAATAAGAGTGAAATCTAGTGAAACGAACCTACAGGCCAGATCTAGCGACGGCGCCTGGTTCGTTACAGTCGCCATTTTGCGCTGCATTCCGTTGATCGATGTGCCTGCCCAGAAGGCTGCAATGCCCTCGATGCTGCAACCATTTTGTCGGGAGAGCGGGCTTGCAGCCATCCGCTAGTGCGTCGTGCTATTGCAAGAGAAGATGCCCAAAGCTACGTGTCGCCGAATTGTGTCCCCCCCCCAAAAACATTGACAAACGTCCCCATGTCACGCCCAATCATGCTGCCACCACATGCTAAGACATCCAGTCGCAGGCAAGCGACTTGATGCCAGGTAATCAATTACCACCGGAGCCAAGGTTGACCGAGGGTGGGTACTTAAGTCTGTGAAAATGGGACATGTGCGTAATGGGTTGAGGGCTGTAGCAAAAATTGGCTGGCAGGCCTCTCGCTTTCAATTGCAATGCTGTAGCGCGAGAGTCCAGCGATGCTGCGAGCATAGCTGCATAGCTGCAAACACTTGCTTCCTGCCTTGCAAGCAGCGCAGGCTTGCAACAGCATGTCAGCATTTCATCGTTACTGTGCTGGTCGTCGCCTGGTGTTTTCAATAGCTGCGCCATCATGGCATTCGTACTTCATTGGTGCCCGTTGTACTATACACAGGGCAGGCTTGTGCTCTGCTGCGCCTCTTAGCAGCGCAATGGCGCTTCAACAGGGTGTTAGCAGCACAGCTGCATCGCCAACGGTGCGGAGCTTCGTGTTGCAAAATGCACGCTCGCAAGCCCTGCATACAGTGGAGTACAAACCAGCCGGACCTGCCTCCGCTCGGCTAGTGTGGCACCATGGGCTTGCCGAGGTGGGGTGTGGGTGTGCTTTTTGACTGAAGACGCAGGCTCCCTGACATTCGAGATACTTCGATTACACAATACACAGTGTGCAAGGGAGGTGTTGCATGCATTGGTGCAGACCAATTGTCATCAGCTTCCTGGGTCCCAATGCAACCACAATTGCTCATGCTGATGAGATTGGCAAACTGCCTCTTGCTTTTTGTCATGTTCTGCAGCACTGCGGGCGATACGACGCCATGTTCAGGACACTTGCCGCTTCTGGCATTGCAGTGCACAGCTTTGATGCCCATGGGCACGGCAGGAGTCAGCCTACAGAGGCGCAGGACCGGGCCGTGATTTGGGAGTTCCAACATCTGGTGCGCAAGCAGGCCAGCCAGGGCTAGAGCCAGTCAACATGCAGCCAACCACCCTCCCCGGCCTGCCCAGCCACCAGCACCCTGGTCCTTGGCTTCCCTACCCTGCAGCTGGACGACCTGGCGCTGGTGGTGGAGGATGCCCTGCGGGGTGCTGAGGTGGAGGGGGAGGCAGCGGTGCCCATGTTCCTCGGGGGGCAATCCATGGGCGGCCTGGTGGCGGCGCATGCGGCGCTGGGCTCACAGCCTGCCTGGTCCGGCCTCATTCTGCACAGTGCAGCCCTGGGGGTGGAGTGGACCCCGGTGCTGAAGTGGGTGCGGGCAGGCTGGCAGCGGGTTGGGTGCAGATGGTCAGGGGAGCTCTGGCTACCTGCATGGACTGGGTCGAGGAACGGCCAGGCTGGCAGTGGATGCATGGAGTGCAGGCATGAGAGGGCATGGCAGGGGTGCCAGCAGCCCTCCACTGCTGCTCCCCCTCTCCTTCCCCAGTGGTGGTGGAGCATTGTTGCTGCCAAGGAAGATGAGCTTTGCTTCCTGCTGGAGGGGCAGGTGCTGGCAGCACAAGTGCGGTGTAACGGCTGCTGCATTGGCTGTCTTGCGATTACACCCCGCAGCATAGTTGTCACACCCTGCCTGCCTGCCTGCCTGGACAAACCTGGGAACCCCCTCAGCCTTCTGCCCACTCTCTGGCCTTGCGCTGCTGTCACCACGCCTGGCAGGGCGCAGGCGCCAGTGGGGGCCCTGCTGGGCAAGCTGCTGCCTCGTGCTCGCATCGTGCCAGCTGTCAGGCCGGAAGACATGAGCCCTGACCCCAAGGTCCGACCTGCCTCGAGTGGGCACTCAGTGCATGCCCTGCCATGGCAATGGAGCGTTTAGTAGGCACACAGGCCTGGCCCCTGCCTGCCTTGCGATATGGACCTATCCACCTTGCCACTCCAACACCAACTCAAAGCAAGCAAGGCACTTTGGCTGAGTTTGCTGAGTGCCTCACAGGCCAGCACTCGCTACAGGCTACAGACCAGGAGGCTTCAGCCCTTGCCATCAGCACCTTGAGCCTTCATTGCAGTGGAACACACTAATTGTGAACCACTACAAAACAGAGTTTTTGTCTGTGTGGAGTTCCCATCGCATGGCCTGCTCATGGCCTATACATGGCATACACATGGTCACGGTCGCCTACCACCTACAGCATTGCCTGACCCCGGTGACAGGGCTACACCGTAGAGTTGGCATGACAAAACATGCACTAATTGTAAGCTGATGACAGCTCAAATGGGGGGGGGCACACACTACTGTGCCACAGCAGGCTGCTGCTCCTGGGCCTTGGGTGGCTTGTCACGCAGCCGCTTGTAGCCCAGGCCAGGGTACTCCTTGCCCTTGGCTGGCAGAGCTCCCTGGTCTGGCCAGTAGTACAGCTCCAGCGGCCGCCACTTGCTCTCCCCAATGCGCTGCATGTTCAGCGCTGCGTTGCAGTCCCTGTCCAGCCACCTGCCAGCACTTGCTACAGGTTACAGACCAGGAGGCTGAACGGGGCGGCCATATGGTGCGGGGCAGAGGGCCTGACGCAACAGTGTGCAGCACAGCAGCAGCACCAGCAGCAGCAGCACACAGCAGCACCAGCAGCAGCACACAGAAGCAGCAGCAGCAGCAGCAGCAGTAGGGGGCCTCGGGCTAGGGAAGTGCAGGGCAAGGGGCAGTTGAGCAAACATAAGGCAGCTGCGGTGACAGTGATGGGGGCGTCAGGAGCACGCAAGGAGGTGGTGCGGGATAGCCACCCTCACTCCTCACACCGCACACCTGATCACCTCTGCTGTGGTGCATGGCCTGCATGGCTTGGCACCAACCCGACCCGATCTGCCCTGCCCTGCCCTGCCCTGCCCTGCTCGCCCACATTCCATTGCCAACTTGACGCTCCCTGCACCCTGACCTTGCCGCCCGCCTTGTTGCCGCGCAGGCTGTGGCTGCTTACGTGAGCGACCCACTGAACACGGTGGGGCCAGTCGCAGCCAGGACCGGGGCGGTGCTGCTGGATGCCTTCCAATCCCTGGCCAAACGGAACGCCGCGTTCACGCTCCCAATTTACGCGGCCCATGGCACACACGACAAGTAGGTACCCGGTTCAAGTCCCGCTCCCCCAGCGCTGTGACATTCTCCTCAGCTGACTGCGAATGTGACCAGGTGCACCAGCCTGCCTGCCTGTGTATATGAAGCAGGTGCACCAGCCTGCCTGCCTGTGTATATGAGCAGGTGCACCAGCCTGCCTGCGGTGCGGCGCATGGTCGGCGAGGCTTCCAGCAGGGACAAGCAACTGCGGGAAGTTGAAGGTGAGCCCAGGCCGCACACAGTGCAGTCAGCAGCAGTCAGGGTGCTGAGAGGGTGAGAGTGAGGGCGCCCCACCCGTGTGTGACACAGCAGCCAGAAGAAGTGTGACAGCTGGGTAGCCAGGGGCCCTACCTTCCAGCCTGCTCTCATCTCTTAATGCATGCCTGCTGGAGGGGCAGCGTCGCTCGCGTGGCTTTAGCACATCAGAGTGCAGTCGCCATTGATGCAAGCCTACAGGTGCAACTGGTGGGGTCTTCCTAGGTGGCTGGGTTGCTGTAGAGGGTGTGCTGTAGGTTGGGGCAGCTTTGGCAATGGATGGGGCTGCAAGAGGTGGGGTGTCAGCTGGGCTGGCCTGAGGGTGGGACCTGTGGCTCACACCTGAGCTCACACAGCGCTAAGCCCAATATGGGTGGGACCTGTGGAGCCTGGGACGTCTGGGTCTGTTTGTGAGCTCACACAGCGCCAAGCCCAATATCGAGGAAGAAATTGCAAAATGAGGCTGCCAAGATTGACAGCAAGCCAAAACGTAAAGCAAATAGTAAGGCAAGGATGACGCGCCCTCAGCCTTGCCTGGTCCTTGCCGCGTTTGCCTGCCTGCCGCGTAAAGGGGGGTACCACGAGCTGCTACTGGGCGAGGAGGCGGACAACTGCATTCGCCCACTGGTGGCGTGGATCCAGCAGCATGCAGCACCCCGCAGCAAGCTGTGAGGCCCTGGGCCACCCCGCACTCCTGCCACTTGCTCCCACCGCACGTGCCCAGCTGACAAGGGAGGAGGAGGCACCCGACCCCGCTGCACAGCCCCTAGCCCTGAGGTCCTTTAGAGCGCAACCAGGGCCTAGTGGCCCACCACGGCGCAAGTGGGGCTTGTGAGGGTGATACCTGAAAGCATCTATGATTTGCATGCCTTCGTTTTGAGCTAAGTGCACCCTGTTTGCTGCCTGAAGTGCGTTGCAAAAAGTCGCGAACCGTGTGTAGAGGGGAGGGCGGCCAAGCAGCCCAATGTTTAGTGACTCCAGCAGTGTCAGCCAGCCCCCCCCCTCATGCTGGAGTTGCGGCATGGTCACCTGTGGTAATGCCGGCCATGTAATAAACGCATATGTAGCCAGGCAGCCTCAACCCTGTGACCATTCGTCGGAAAGTTTCGGACCTCTTCCGAACCTCTCATTCGCGACTGATCAGGACTTCTAATTGTGCACTGAATGTGAGGTTCGGACTGCCTCTAAAGTTGCTCTGATTTAGCTCTGATTCAGACCTGATGGACCTCTAAACCTCCCCACATTCAGAGCCCCATGAATCAGTGCGTAATCAGTACTGTATTGACTGCTGTGAAACACCTCTGATTGGCCGCATATCAGCGACCGCCGAAATGCCTCGCAATTACAGCGCTCTAAAAAAGTGCTAAGCTGCGGGTCATTAGAGGTACGAAACTTTCCGACGTTGCGAGAAGGGAAATGACACTTGTGATTCCCTGACCTTTGTGACGGGACAGGACAGGACAGGATTACAGCCCAGTGATGATTGAGGCGTCATGCCGTGACACAAGTATGCTATTGCCAAACGTCATCACAATCTGCACACCACCAACACATCGGACATGTTTCCCTCCGCTTCTGTTGCGCTGCACGATGGCTGGCAGCCAGGTTCGCGGAGGCGAGTTCCCCCTCCAAGCAATGTGCGGCGGCAAGGGTAGAGCCTCGTGCAGGTACGCCACATCTCTCACATCGCACGCTCGTCGCAGCTGGACGACCTGCCACTTGTGGTGGGGGATGCCCTGCTGACCCTGGTGCTGACAACCCTCACTCAACCAGTTGTTTGACTAGGCCGTTGACCTCATCGGCCAGCTGCGTTACGCTATGCGCCAGCACCTTGTAGTTTGTCTCGCTTTCCTTGGTTCGCACGAAATCCGACATCTGGTAGATCCCGGTGTGCAAGGTGATCAGCTTGTGCTCCATCTTGTCGATGGCGATCTGTAGCTCAGGCAAACAAAGAGCAGCGCAGGCAAGGACACAAGGCATCATGCGCTTCGCGGACATCACACCCTTCAGCCGCCTGCCCCCTAGCAACAAGGGCACATGTCATGCAGCTAGGGGCTAGGCCTTGCTCGCGTACCTGAGTGCAGCTCACCTTTGTGTGACCTTTGTGTGACCTTTGTGTGACCTTTGTGTCACCACGGTAGCTACCATGTGTGGCCGAGGGAAGCAAGGCAACCACCATGCATCACACCCAAGCATCACAGTCCAGCATGCACACCATCCCAGCCCCCATATGAACACAGGCCACATGGTGAGAGCCGCAGTGCCAGCACTGAAAGATCCAACACTTTGCAAACGTCAGCAACACAAGCCTGTGGTACCTGCAGGGTGTTCTCCTGCAGCTGGGCCTTCTTGGCCGTGTTCTTCAGCGCCTTGTCGGCCACAGTCTGGCGCAGCACATCCTTGCGCCGCGCCAGCGCCGCCTTCAACTCCTCCAGCCTCACCCGGGCCTCTTCAGCACGCTGCTTCATGTCAGCCACCTGCACCGCCAGCAGGGGCAGGGGCTTGTGAGGGGAGGCAGCTGCACAAGGCTACAAGCTCAGTGCATTACCAGCACGTGACGTGACCGGCACCAGCCCGCTGCCACCCCGACCTGCACCCCCTTGTCAGGGCTCACAGCTCAGCGGGTCTGAACCAGCTACCAGCCCAGCAGCTTCATAGCCAGGGGGTGCAGGCATCCGCCCCACTCTCTGGACACGCTGCAGCAGCTTCCACACACTGCCACGGCTGTGAGGTGGCGACAGCAGCACAGCTGCCACCATGACTGGAGCATGGCGGTACCAGCTCGTGAACACAAGGCAGGCAGTCATGCCTCGCCGTCATGAAGCAGCCAGCAGCTGACAGCCACACTTGCAGTCATAACCAGGACCCAGCTTGCCTGTGCTCATGCCCATGGAGCTAAAAGCACCACACCTGCACCTGCCCCTGGCCACCTCCTCTCCACCTAGCCAGGGCGCAGCCTGCCGCAGGCTGCTGCTGTTTGGGTCATGCTGTTGTGCATGTTGTGTTGTCAGCCTGGCCAGAGTGGTGTTAGCCTGGCCAACACCCACATTGGCATAGGACTCGATGTTCTTGTGCAGCTGATCGCTCTTGTCCGCCAGCTGCTCCAGCTCGCTCTTAATCTTGTCCTCCAGGGTGTCGATCTTGTCTAACTCGGTGCGCCGCATGTTCAGCTCCTCCTTCAGCCGCTCCTGGGTCATCTGCACACCACCCACCACCCACCAGCCACCAGCCAGCTGTGGTTCAAAAGGTAGCCAACCCATTTCAATTGGTGGCCAACCCATTTCAAGTCGGTGAGTTGGTGGTCGGTCAGTTGGTGGTCAACCCATTTCATAAGGTAGCCAACCCATTTCATTGGCAGGTGGTGTACAGTCAGGCGACACTGTGCAGCCAGCTGCAGCCACCCCGGGCTCTCAGGGCTCTCAGGGCCAATCAATGGTGCACGGAAGCGGGTAGGGGGAGTAGGCTAAGACGGAGGTATGGTGAGGGGGAGGGGCAGGGGTGAGAAGGGGGAGAGGTGAGGAGGATGGGGAGGGCTGAGGGGAATGGGGAGGGGTGAAGGAGGAAGGGAAGAGGCGAAGGAGGAAGGGAAGGGGTGGCAGGCAGGGAGGGGGGCGGTTGGGATAGGGGTGAGGGGTGGGGAGGGAGGAGACGGGTGGAGCAGGTGATGGCATGCAGACCTGAGTGTTCTCCAGCTGCATCTTCTTGTACTCCAGCTCATCTTGCATCTGCCTGAACTGCTTGGTGCTAGGTAAGGCAGCACCGGCAATGCTCTGCGCAGCACATGCACCACACACCACAGCAACCCCATGAGTGCCACATAGCCACGGGGTGAGCAGGGCACAGCCACGAGCCAGGCAGTGGGGACAAGCACCGCCCGGATCAGGAGTTGAACCAGGGACCATGTACAAACGCCCTCTGCCCAAATCACGGTTGTCCTGCTACCGGTAGCACTTTGACAGGTAAGGGGTGCGAAGTGTGATGGTGTGGTGCATGGGTGGCGGGGTGGGGGTGAGGGTGAGGTGTGCTACCTGCAGCTTGTTGATCTTTTCTAGCAGGGCCACGATGGCGTCCTGCTTGCTGCGCAGCTCAGCCAGCTTGTCTGCCCGCCTGGACGGGAAGCTGTCCATGAAGTTGGTGAGGTCTCGCTCCTTGGCCACAAGCTCCTCAAACTTCTCCCTGTTATTCTCCATGCAGGCATGCAGAAACATAACTGTTTGGAGCCAGCCATGTGTGACCAGTCGATGGCAGGGTGTGACCACCCATGTTGCACCACATGCATGCATGGAGAACGAGCGGAAATGCTGAGCAAGCATGGGTTGATCACACATCTCAGCTGGCGTCATCATGTCTACCACATCAAGACAGACCATGTGCAAAGGCATCCTAGGTTAGCACATGTTACACCTGATCACACATGGCCCAAAGGAGTCCTTGTAAAGAGGATACCAAAGGGTAAAGAGGGATTCGTATATCACACCTGATCACACATAACTAGAGGGGTTGTTGCACAAGGTGGTGTTTGGGAGCCTGGTCCCTTGTGGTCGGCCATGCTGACTTCCATGCATGCTCTTAGACCAAAGACAAAAGGACTCGGACATGGGTGGTGGCAAGCAAGGGACGGTGGAGTAAGGTGTGACGGATTGATTGAGAGGATGCGAATGTAGCTCACAAGGCCAGCTGTTGCCCTTGGCAGTTGAGGCAGCACATGGAGCACACCAGCGCCACATGGAACACACAGGCTGAGATGCACACAGCAGTGCTGACAGAGCCTTCGTCCCTGGCAGAAGCTGGCAAGGGAGGTGGAGTGGGGCGTGACTGACCGCTTGGTGGCTTCCTCCGCAGCATTGACCGCCGGGGAGTTGCCTGACATGGCGGAGATTCGTGCCTCCATGCGCTTGATCTGCTCCTGCAGCTCCTTCACCTGCCCCGTCATCTGCAGCAGGCCAGCGGCCACACAGCGGGCGCACCACAGGTGTGGGCAGCTGGCAGAGGGGGCTGTGCAGCAGCTTGGCAGTGCAGCCGTCAGCAGCCATGGTGGCCCAGGTCATGTGCAGGTGCGCTGCACAAGCTCACAGCTTCTGTGTGGGCAGGTGTGTGGGCAGTGTGTGGGCACTGTGTGGGCAGTGTGTGGGCAGTGTGTGGGCACTGTGTGGGCAGGTGGCGCGTGGCAGCTGCCGCGTAATGCAGCTCCTAACAACTGTGCCTGTTCCATGTGCAGAGAGGGCGAGAGAGGGGCAGGGCAGCGCATGTGGAGTGGGGTCGTGGGTATCAGGGGGCGGCAAGGGAGTGGCTGAACCCAGCACCACAATGCCTGACTGCTGCTGCTGCTGACTGGGCTGCTTCCCAGCCTGGCTGCTGCCCAGCCGGACCTGCTCGACCTCTGAGTTGTCTCGCTTGATCTTGGCCATCAGCTGCTCCCGCTGTTCCTCAGGGCTCTGCTTGCCGCGCTCCTCCTCCTGCTGCAGCTCGTACTTCTTCTCTGTCAGCTGCCGGATCTGATCTTGCAAGGCCAGTGACCTGGTGGTGGCAGGGGGTGGCAGGGGGTGGCAGGGTGAGGGCAGCAGGGGGTAGGGCAGGCTGTAGTGAGAGCAGCAGGGTGAGGCGGCAGGGCGAGGGCAGCAGGGGAGTGGGACAGGGCAAGGTGAGAGCAGCAGGGTGGGGTGGCAGGGCGAGGGCAGCAGGGAGATGGCGCAGGGTGTACAGAGTGGGGGATGAGGCAGGGTGTGATGCTGGCAGGAAGGGCAAGCACGCAATCCTGGTGATGGCGCACCGCTGCTTCAGGGGGTTGCGAGCCAGCTCCCCTTCCTGGATGTTCAGCTGCTTGTCAAGGTCGTCAATTGCCTCTTCAAAACGCTTTGACTCCTGCGAGTGGCGGCAGCCCCTGTCCAGGCCAGCTTGGCAGAGGAGACGGCAGTGGGCCCTAGCCAGGCAGCAGCCGGCAGCCTGATGAGATGGCAGCTCAGGCCTGGACTGTTGTAGTGCGCCCCGTGGGAGGGTAGCAAGGGCACGCCCCGAGGCTACTCTCCCCCCTAAATGCACGCCCGACGGCGAGGGCGTAGTCTTTCTTTCTTTCTTTCTTTCTTTCAGTGCGCCCCGCCTACCCCTCATCTGCCACACTGCCTGACCCTTGATGCACCTCTACTAGGGCCTTGTAAGAACCAAGGCAGCTGCTGATGATGATCCCTTGCGAGCCTTACCCCCTGCCACCACCCTCTCTGTCCACAGCCCACTTGTACTGCCCCTGCCTGCCCATCTACCCCCCACCCGCACCTTCACCTGCACCACCGCTGCACCCAGCCTGCATTCTCCCCACCTGGAGCCCTGCCCCTGCCTGCTTCTGCCTCTCTTGGCCTTGGCCTCACCTGCTGTCACCTACCACCCCACCCCGCTTTTCAACAGGACTGCCGCAACAGCAGTAGCTTGCCCACCCACCCCACATCACCTGCCCCTCCCCTGCCCCTACCACTTGCTTCTGTCTCACTCGTCACTCTCATGCTCCGCACCTGACCTGCTGTGAACCACAGACCCACCACGCTGATCAACCCACAACCCACCTACTCATATCCACACCTGCCCCACCACTGCCCTGACCCTAACCCCCTGCCTGCCCTTACCTGGGCCAGTGCCGCCTGCTCCGCTACCAGGTCACCATACTGCTGACGCTGGCTAGGGGCCATGCCAGCCAGCCGCGCATCCATGCTGGACTGGATCTCATTGATTTTGGCCTCAGCTCGCCTGCACTTCTCCTCAATCTGCACCCACCAATCACACCATCAGCAGCAGCAGCAGCCAGCAACAGCAGCCGCTGCAGCAGGGGTGCACCACAGCTGCCGCACCACGCAGGCAGGAGGAGACAGAAGAAGGCTGGCTGTCCTCACACATTCTAGCTGTGAGGCCTTGTCAGCAGCAGCACCACCCGGATCTGACCTGAGTCATTCTGCCACTCACACTTTTCCAGGTCAAAGCTCCTGCTGCCCTACCACCACCCCTGTTGCTGCACCATCACTTTCATGGCCTTGGCTGCACTGCCTCCGCCAGCCCCAGCCACGCCTGACCCCTTCCTTCAGCCCCTGCACATTTGCCCCGGCCATCACCCATGGCTGCAAGAGCAGCAGCTGCTACCGCCATCACCGCCACTGGCACCATCTATGCCCGCCTCACGCCTCCCTGCAGTCACCCACCCCTTCCCACAGCCCCCAACCCCGCACACACACACCGCCACAACCCCTACCCCATCATCGTGCTCATGCCGCTGGCAATCAGCCCACAGCCACGTCAAACATTTGGCACATGTCATGATGAACATAATGACACCCTGGTCACCTCCCAGTTGTTGCCACTGGTACCACCACCTCCTCCTCCACCCTCCCAGCCCTGCCAGGCTGTGGCACTGCCCACCTGCAGCCTCTCTGTTAGCACCTCATCCACCCTCTTGCGAGCGGCATCGTTGCGCTCCCTCAGTGCTGCGTTCTGAGCCTGGATTGTGTAGGTAGGGGTCTGAGACCCCACCTGCAGCCAGCCGCATCACAGGCACCGGGAGGTACCCTGTTCAACTCCTGGACACCAGACAACTTTCAGATATTTGATGAACCTGGTTTGGACATGCCACTGCAGGAGTAGCGGGCAGGAGCTGTCTGGGGTCATCAGGGTTGCCATTGGAGGGTGCTGCATGGTGAACTGGCTTGCCGCACGTTCGAGAGTGAGCAGGCATATCACACCACTCCACTCCTCATGCCGTGTACAATGAGGATGACTCATCAGTGCATGATGGGGTGAGGTAGGGAGGGCTGATTGCATATGGCTGTTTTCTGAAGGTTGTGATTTATTTTGATTATTAGGGAAGCATGGAAAATGCTGATGGGGAGGGCAGTGAGAGTGTGAGAAGGTGCATTGCACAAAGGCTCTGGGGCAGTACACATGGTCTCAGACCACCAGCACTCCAGCCCTGCCTGCCAGCCCTGCCTGAGCCACCATGGCCACCCCAGGCCCGCATGCTGGGTGTGTGCATGCGTCCAGACCTTGTCGAGCACCATGTTGTAGTCTGCCAGCGCCTCCTGCTGCAGCTTCACCTCCTTCATCAGCTTGCTTGCATGGGCTTCCATTTGTGCAAACTGTGCCTGGCGCTTCTCCAGGGCCTCCAGCTCAGCCTGCAATGGCACAGCCAGGCAGCCAAGGTCCCTAGGCCGCTGAGCAGGTCACAACCTCCCTGTTCGGGCAACATCAGGCCTGATTAGGCAAGACCGACCTAAACAGGCAAGCCCAGCCGAACCAGGCAGGTTATGTCAACCAGGGCTGGCTGTGGTGCAAGGCAGCATGTGCTGCTGCTGGGTCAAGTGAGGAGTACAGCTCAACCTGTTCAACTCCAAGACAGCAACCCAGCACAGGGCCAGCGTCGAGATGTGTGCAGCCAGGGTCGTGGGGGAGGGGGGCTTGGGCGAGATCAGTGCAGCCAGTGCCAAGGTAGGGGGTAGAGCCAGGCTCATTGCAGCGAGGCCAAGGTGGATTTGGGCAGGCCAGCACTGCCAGCACCGGCAGCTGCACTGTTCGACGGAATGCTTATCAAGCCATCTGCCTGGTACGACTGCTTGCCATGCCCATCAGGAACTTGGGCAATTGAAACTGACGTCTAGCCCCATGGCGGCATGACCACATAGAAGCAGCTGGACCGTCAGTCAGACACAGCCAGCCCATGCTGCTTACTCCTGGTGATCAACCTTGCTCATGAGGCTGGCTGTTCCCAACACTCAGGGCCTGCTGCTTGCCCCCTGCAGCTGTAGCCTGCCTGTTGTGCCTGGGCTGCTCAGGCTGCTGGCAGGCCTGTCGCTGCTGCGAAGCTCAACACCAGAACACAATCCTAGGGCAGGACAGCAGGTTAGTTGGGTGGGTAATGTGGCAGGCACAGGCAGTACATAAGAGAACTTGGACAGAACTTCATGACATTAGGCTGGCAGCATGAGTTGCCCAGGATGCCCACACAGAGCACTGCCTGACAGACCTGCCCAGGCCCCCCAGGCAGGGCTGCGAGCCTAGCGTGTGCTGCAAGACTCATGTGCTGGCAGAGCTTTCACCACACCTACACCCGCACCTGCATGCTCTGCGTGACATTGGCAATCTCCATCCTCTTCTGCCGTAGCTCATTCATGAAGAAGTTTTTGTCAAGCACCTTGCGGCCCCCCCCAGCTGGTGCTGCAAACTTCATGCCTGACACGCCATGGTTGGTGATGGGTCTGTTCTCAACGTGCACCGTGGTCCCAGTGCGGGGGCCGTTGGGGGCAGCGGCCTGTTGACCTGTGCCAGGTCTACCCTGCGCTGTTCCCATCCTTTTGTATGCGCTGCTGGGGGGCCCTCCCACTCCCCCTGGACCGCGCATCGCCGTGCCAGGAGGTCGCCCTGCGGCAGTGCCCGGAACCCCACTTGGACCTCTGTTGCCAGTCCCAGGTCGCTCTGGAGGCTGCAGTAGAGATCCGGTAGGCGCTTTGCCAATGCCAGTGCTGCCCAGCGAGATGCCCCCGCGGGATCCTGGCCGCTCCATGGCGAGCGCGCTAGGCTGTCAGCGCGTTACTGTCTCCCTGCCATACTCCTTCTTCTTAACATTGATGTCGCGTCAAATTTTGAGCAAAAGTACGCGATTTACCAAGGTTGTGCCAGTGCGGAGAGAGCTAGCGAGCCCGCTGCAGTCTGAAGGCAACACAGTAGAGCATAAATTCGCAACATTTTGTTGGGTGTGGACATGTGAGGACTCCCAGCAACCATTTTTTTGCAAGGGAGTTACATCCATGAACGGGAAGCGGCGACAGCACCTGTTTTAGCAACCATGCCGTCGACGCCTGGAGACCAACGACGCAGGGCCAGCTGCTTACATGGGAGGCCTGGAAGCGGTCGCAACGCACAACACAGAGCCTTTACTCTCAGCGCACCAGCCTGGCAAAATGCTTGGTCAAACACCTTGGTCGCGGCCAATGTTGTCGCAGCCAGCCCCGTGAAGCCCTGCACAGAGCAGCAATCATTGAGCCATACAGAGCACACTTGCAGCAGCGTTTCCATCTGTCATATTCCTGTGTGGAGCAGCCACAGGCGGGAGGCGCGAACCTGCAGGCCTGGCTCTGGCCGAGTCACGCAACTGCGCAGTTACCGCCTGGCTGTCGCATTTCCGGTTCAGGAACCACAGCTTGCACAGGGGCCCGAGCTGGGCCAGCAACCGCCCGGCCAGTCAACCCTGCAGCCCAGCTCAGATTCCCAGCTCAGCCCAGCTCAGCCAGAGCACCAACCTCCCACAACTGCCGAAGCAGAGCCAGACCAGGATGGGGCTCTCAGTATGGAGCCTACCATTCCCACACAGTCAGACAACACACAGCACGCAGCAGTTCAGGAGCTATGCCTGCTGCAGGAGCATGCAACAAGCACGCCCCCGCCCATGTTGCAATCCGCTGGTGCAAGTCCCTCTCCCCTAACAGCACCCTCCCATCCACAGCATGCTCTCAGTGAGCATGACACTATGGGTGATGTGTCACACAGCCCTGCTGCAGAGCTGCAGCAGCAGCCCACCCAGCTTGCCACCAGCAGCGCTGTGGCCTTGCCATTAGTGACCCCCTGCCAGTCAGCACAGCGCAGGTCCAGCCGCATACTCTCCACACCCATGGAGGGCATCCCAGAGCGCATGAGCAGCCGGAGCCTCCGCCACACTGCCCAGCGGGCACCTCAGCAAGCAGCCACCCCACTGTCAGGAAGCTTCTATTGGATGACACCCACCGAGGGTGTCCTGGAGCGGCAGCTGCTTGTGACTGCCAAGCGTGCTAGAACTCCCCGCTCTACTGCAGCTATAGCAACGCCAGTGGAGGGGGTGCCTGAGAAGGGCATGGCCTACCTCCCCAGGTCAGTGGCAGCTCAGCGCAGGCAGACTCCCACACCACAGCCAGCAGTACAGTTGGAGCTCAGGCTGCCAGAGGTGACTCCCGCCCCATCCCCTGACCCTCAGACCAAGCTGACATTCTTACACTCAAGTCGCAGCTGCAGGGAGGCGGAGATCCAAACAGGCTTGAGTTTGCAGGCACGGCTCCTTTTGTTGTCTGCTGCCGCCTCACTGCCAAAGACACCAGCACAGCCCAGCAACTCAGGGCCCATCCCCTACGCCGATGAAGGCTGCAGTCCTTTGCATCCAGGCTCACCGCAAGCAGGCCTGCCCTGCTCAGTAGGCGCGATGCAGAGTGTCTCAGCCAAAGCGTCCCGGCATAGCCTGGCACCAGCAGCTCGACTCAGCCCTGCTCTGCCTCACCAGCCCAGCCCGCACATTGACATGCAGCACAGCGCTCAGGTGGCAGTGGAGCCCAGCCTCTCAGTGCCTGGGCAGCACGGCAGTGACTCCTACATCAACAACTCTTTCAGCCCAGCCACGCACCCAGCGACCATCGACAGCGAAGCAGGACAGTCCCTGGCATCTGGCCAGGCAGACATGTGCCCTGATGACACCCAGTACATGGAGGATGCTGGTGATGAAGACATGGCCGCGCCTCTGAGAGGCAAGGGCGTTGCGTCAGGTGGGTCCAGCGCTGCCCTGAGCTCATTTCTCATATGTCAGCTATCGCCAGGCCGGGTCTGTGATGGGCTATAGTGCATCCAGCACTTGGCGTTGTGCACACACTGCTGTCGACATCATCACCACCATCATGGTCACTTGGCAGTGCTGGTCTTTGGCTTCAACAGTGCTACCTTGCAGCACGCTTGCATCTTTACACACAGACATCCATGTGTTGTGATGGTTGTTGTGGGTCACGTGTAGCGCGGTACGGCGATGATGAGAACGATGAGGTGGAGGAGGGAGGCCATCTACTAGAGCACAGGCTGGCTACAAAAGGTGAGCCACAGGCATGACTATCACAGCAGCAGTTGGTGTGGAGGGAGGGAGGGAGGCACCTTTGAGCACCAGCATGGGCAAACCAAGGTATGAAGTGATGCAGTGATGTAAGGCGTGCGTATCGTAAATGCCTACATGAGCAGGCGCTCGACCTGACAAGAGCCGCAAGTCCATCTGCCCGCCAGCACACCGCGAAGCAACCCAATTCCGCAGCCGCCGCAGCCTTACAGGTGCGTGGCTGCATCCAACACCTGCCCTGCCCCACCTCTTAGGCCCATGCGCCCCACGCCGCGCATCACATCATGTCCCTCCTTGCCCCTCTGGGGCCCGCATAGGATGCGGCATCCAGTGTTGCCTGACATAGGGCTCTCAACATGGGGCACTGATGTCTCACCATTCAATGTGTTCAGCATGCAACACAGCATGCTGCTGGCAGCTTGGCCATGATAGCAGGCTGCCAGGTAAGGGTCCCAGCCTAGTGGTGTGTGGCTCCAGGTTGGTGAAGGCACCCTGGGCAGTGGCCCGCTGGGTCAGGGTAGGGGCACCTCACCTGTCACCCTGACATGGTCGCAATGTGTGCCTATGGCACTGGGTGGCCCTGGCAGCAGCAGCGGGGATGGCAGCAGCACCAAGAATGGCGCGGCAGTGCCGGCTCATCATCACTTGCCAATCAGCCAGTCCAATGCTGGGTTGAAGAGGCTGCGGGGTGTGGTGTTTCGCACCGCAGGTGCTGGACTGCTGCTAGACGACGGCGACGGCATGCGGCGCAGCTCGCGGTCTCGTATCCGACCTTTGGAATATTGGCGCAACGAGCACAAGCTGTACGGCCGGCAACACAAGACGCTGCCGACTGTCGTCGGCATCGAGACGCGCACACCCAACCCCAATTGGCCGATGCTCTCTACCGGCCACGTCTGCAAGAAGAGCAAAGCACGCACCAAGAAAGGCAGCAAGCACTAGGCAGCACACCGCAATCACAAACGTGATGGTGGCAGCTGCCACGGTGCCGTGGCTGCAGTGCCAGTTGCCCACATGCCCGCATCAGGGCAGAGAGCACTCACCTGGCAAAACAGTGTGCTTGCGCACTCGGCTTTGCCAGGCCAGTCTAAGGGGGCTGAGCTAGGCTCTTGTCAATAACTTGCCAGATTCATGCACCCTGCGCCATGCTCTGCATCACGCATGGTTTGCACGATCTTGATCACAATGACAGCATGGATAGACACGATACCACGGATGCATTCTAGAGGCTGGGCTGGACATGTCGTTCCACGGTTGGACCTGTGTGTGTGTGTGTGAGTGGGTCTGTGCACTGGAGGGCGCGAACGTACTGAACACCCCTGACGACCATAGTGTGCCAGGCGTGAACTATGCTGCATCAGCTTGCCACGATGCGTGTTGGGGTGAGGGTTGAGGGGCTTGCTTGGCAGCTCATTATGCTGTAGCGTCTGCTCAGGGACAACTTTTCTTTCTATATCTTTTATATGTAATGGACCTCACTTCCGGCCCACTCCGGTTGCCGGCACTCCGCTTAGAGGGCTACAAGCGGGTCAATGACCGGCTGCCCAAGGGCAGGCAGAGGCTGCACTGGGATGCGGAGTACCGCCGAGGCATTGATGGCCGGGCCCGCAACAATGCATAGACCCGAATAGTTTACACAGGCTGTTAGCCTTACAAAGCATTAAGCTCTTAGTTTTGATGAGGTGCCCAATGGTCAAGGGGGATTAGCCCCAGGAAAGAGTGCCATCGATGTGGGGTTTGTAGTCATCAAGGGTGCGACCGAGGTTGCTTCAACTTGATTGGAGTAGCTGAGCGAGATTACCCACAGGCAAACATGCTGTTCCTTGTCTACTCAGGGACGACTGCATCATCATGCATTAACAATTACACGCCTGCAAAACTAACTTTTCCACTGCACATGCACTACATTAGCCACCAGGCTACATGCACGGTGAAGGAGTGCTTGGGGACACGCCACTACAAGCATGTAACCGTAATCGAATACTAGCTGCCGCACTATACTATCCTGAATGCCTCACAAGCGACCTGTATTTTTGCTTCTCAGCAAACATCCTGCCACTGCCAGGCACCTCTGTATAGACGAAATGCTCCATTACCAGTATAAGCTAGTGCCTCACAGTCATATCTCGTGCCACTAGCCCTATGTCTCCAAAGGCAGCTGCATGTGCCCACAACGCGACTGCTAGTGACAGCAAGGGAGCATGCGATACCACTGTGTGAGACAGCTTGGCTGTGTGAAATCACTCCAACAAGTGGTGAAACCCTAAGGCCTGATACTGTAGCTCGGCGGGGATGCGTGCTACAGCCTTCAGCCAAGTTCGAAGTGGACACACTACTACACACCTGCGTCCTGCAACGAAAGCACTGCTCCTGCCAACACCATTGCTGCTCCTATGCTTTACCGTACTTAAGAATCTATCCCAACCCCTGCAACCCCAGCCCTGCCTCACAGCAGCACGCAGCAAGGATGACAGCGCAGCAACCCTCGATGCCTTTTGAGGCACGCCACGCTGCTCCTCGCCTTCTTGCGAGGTTCATTCTATGCGTCTCACTCAATCTCAGGCGTGACGCCCGTGTCGGCCGAGGGGCAACACGTGCGCGCCTGGTTAGACAATGCGTACCTGCAGGGAGCGCACAACACATGGTACGGTCCCGTGACACGATGTGCGCGCACATCCAGCTCACATCGTTCCGCCCCTGCGCCACCCTGTTGCTTCTGGCCCCCTCCCTGCTCCCCTCCCTACCCCTCCTCTTGCCCTGCCCCCTCCCTGCTCTGTCCTGCCGTGCCCTGCTCTGCCCGCTCCTCTCCCTGCCCTGCCTCCTGCCCTGCCCCCCTACCTGACCTGGCCTGGCCTGGCCAGCCCTGGCCCCAGCCCCCCCGCCAAACCCAGATTGCCCCAGCCCCAGCTCAATGCATGACGCATGCCCAGCGCAGCGCACCGGCAGCCACTTGCGCGGTCAAAGCCCAAACAGAAAGATGCCAGGTCAGGGCAGCGGGAGGAGGAGTCCAGAGTCATACAAAGCCGAGTGCCCTCAGCAGCCGCAGGGGGCCACAGGGGACCTAGCTGGCTGGCCTTCATCACGAGGTACCTGCCAAGAGGGGCGAGCACCAGGCAGGTGGCCACTGGCAGGAGCAGGGGCACTGCCATCTGATCTTGATCACTGCTGCCGACCTGCACAACCTAGCCCCACCCACACCTCCACCAACACCGCAATGGCAGCCTGCATCAACACCACCAGCATCCCCCTCCCCCTCACCCTCAACACTGCTGCCACCACCAACAACAGTTCTGCCAGCAGAGCCAGCACCTCTGGCACCCTCCCCTGACACCCTCTGGCACCCTCCCCTGGCACCCTCTGGCACCCCTCCCCTGGCACCCCTCCCCTCTAAACAGTGCCAGCCAGGGGACAGGCAGCAGGTGATCATGTGTGCAGGCAGGTCCACAAGTGGTGCGTGCCGCAGCAGGTGGCTGGGCGGCTGCAGGCTGCCCCTCACGGCCTGACCTGGAGCCCTGTGAGGTGACCAGGTCATACGAGGCGGACATGGGACGCCCTGCTACAGTCAGGTTGCGCACTGCGCCCTTGCAGCCGCTACCAACCAGCAGCTCCACCTGCAGGTCAGGGCCCAGGGTCAGGGTCAGGGTCAGGGTCAGGGCCAGGGTCAGGGTCAGGGTCAGGGTCAGGGTCAGGGTCAGGGTCAGGGTCAGGGTCAGGGTCAGGATTTAGGGGAGGGTATGGCCAGTGGGAAGGTCATGGTGGGGTCAGGGCCAGGGCCAGGGCCAGTACGACAGTGACACCCCTACTGGGCAATGCGTGGGCTGCGGTTGGCCCAAGGGGTTGGCACCCTCACCTTCCACAGGTCCATGCCGCAGCAGAGTGAGGATGTGGGGCAGGCTGATGCCAGCACCTGAGCAACACAGTCCCCATGATCACAATGACGGCACGGATAGAAACCGCGGTTGCATCTCTTGGGCTGGGCTGGACATGCCGTGTCACAATTGGCTACCCGGGTGGGTTATGTTTGCTCACGGCCATCTGGCGGGAGTATAGAAAGGACATGCCCCGAGGCTACTCTCCTCCCTTGCAAGCCCGACGGCGAGGGCGTTGGCTTCCTTTCTTTCTCTCTTGCCTACTGCCACTGTCGTACTTCCTGCCTCTGCCAACCATAGTGTGCCAGGCACCTGACTTGGCTGCGTCAGCTTGGGGTAAGGGTCAGGCTGACGTTTCAGATCGTGAATGGCCGAACCCTTACCTGTAGGTAAAACTCTCAGTCAGTCAGCTCAGTCAGGTGCAAGGGGCAAAGTCAGGCAAGGAGTGCAAGAAGGCACCACCCAATCAGCAAAGGCCAAGGTCAGGTCAGGTCAGGTCAGGTCAGGTCAGGTCAGGTCAGGTCAGGTCAGGTCAGGTCAGGTCAGGTCAGGTCAGGTCAGGTCAGGTCAGGTCAGGTCAGGTCAGGTCAGGTCAGGTCCAGGTCAGCTCACCAGATGTTACCACACCACCGTGTGGAAGTCTGCCGCCATCATAGGCAGGGTGATCTGAGGGTAGGGTGAGGGAGTGGGGTGAGAGGGTGGGGTGGGGTAGGGTAGGAGAGGGGTAAGGTAGGGGGTTGTAGGCAGGGGTTAGGAGACACCTGCACCTTCTCCCCACCCCTGGCCCTTGAATAAGATGCCCTCTGATAGCAACATTCGCCTTAGCCTGTGTAGGGGATGACCAGGGCTGGTTGCGAAGAGACCGACATACAAAGCTACACAGCATGGCCCCGAATTCGTCTATGACTGATTTGGCCGTGCTCCCACTTTCGCCCTTCAATACGCATGCCTCCTTTCACGCACGTTCATTGTGTAGACAATGAACACATAACCCAGCCCCAACCACGATGATGAAAATGATGATGGCAGGCATGATACGACACCGTTACGACACGATGGCCAGCCAGGCACAAGCAAGGCAGCTGAGGGCCGGTTAGGCGGTGTGTGGTCAGCCCAGCAGCACTTACCTCGAAGCAATAGGTGGCGCCGCGTGGCGACATGGGCACGGTGGCGGTCAGCGCCAGGCGGAAGGGGGCGTCGCTGAGGTCACGGCTAGTGCAGGTGCCTGGGTGGCGAGGTCACGGGTCATGGGTCATGGGAGTGTGACGCGCTGTGCCAGGTTGTGTCAGCTTACATCAGTGCATGTGTTGTAAGCCAGGGTTAGGCATGGGGTCAGGCAGCAGTACAGGGGTCAGGCATTCTCAGCCTGAGTGAGCTACATTCACAACTACATTCACAACTGTGTCCCATTGTGTCCCACTGTGACACAACTGAGCTACATTCACAACTGTGTCCCATGCACAGATGCATGCATGGCTTACTTGAGAAGGGGAAGGCAGCAGGGCGTAGAGCTGACAGCTCCGCCTCAGTCACTGGGGGCTCAGGCGGCTAGTGGGGTGGGGGGGGGCGGCTGCGTGACACACAGGGCCAAGACAACACAAGGTGGGGCGAGCCGACTTAGAGTGAGGTTAGAGTGACTGATCAGGGGGTCGATGGATCAGGTCATGTCAGGTGGGCGCGTGAGAATCAGGCAAAGGCAGAGAAGTAAGCAAGTGGGCGAGCAGAGATGGTTTGAGCCTGCTGTGAGAAAAGAGGGAGACTCTGCAAGAGGCAACCAAAGGAAAGGAACGGAAAGACTACGCCCTTGCCATCGGGCGTGCCTTCAGGGAGGAGAGTAGGCTCGGGGCGTGCCCATGCTACCCTCCCAACAGAGGCGGCAACCAACGTGCATTCTGTCGCCAACTCGCTCTGATCAGGCGGCCACAGCGCGCCACATGGCAGGCAGTGACGTGTGTGAGTGCCTGCATCAAGCCCTGGCCCCCTTAGCCCACCAGCTGCTTACTGGGGGTGGAGGTGGGGGTGGGGGCATGGGTGAAGGAGGGGGGTCCGGTGGTGGTGAGGGTGAGGGAGGGGGGGATGGAGGGGGGCTTGGCCTGGGGCGGGGAGGACGGGGTGGGGGCCGAGGAGGGCCTGGGCAACAGCACCAGGA
>JASKMD010000014.1:1714631-1907645 GCA_030144725.1 Haematococcus lacustris | reverse complement strand
GGAAGGCAGCAGGGCGTAGAGCTGACAGCTCCGCCTCAGTCACTGGGGGCTCAGGCGGCTAGTGGGGTGGGGGGGGGCGGCTGCGTGACACACAGGGCCAAGACAACACAAGGTGGGGCGAGCCGACTTAGAGTGAGGTTAGAGTGACTGATCAGGGGGTCGATGGATCAGGTCATGTCAGGTGGGCGCGTGAGAATCAGGCAAAGGCAGAGAAGTAAGCAAGTGGGCGAGCAGAGATGGTTTGAGCCTGCTGTGAGAAAAGAGGGAGACTCTGCAAGAGGCAACCAAAGGAAAGGAACGGAAAGACTACGCCCTTGCCATCGGGCGTGCCTTCAGGGAGGAGAGTAGGCTCGGGGCGTGCCCATGCTACCCTCCCAACAGAGGCGGCAACCAACGTGCATTCTGTCGCCAACTCGCTCTGATCAGGCGGCCACAGCGCGCCACATGGCAGGCAGTGACGTGTGTGAGTGCCTGCATCAAGCCCTGGCCCCCTTAGCCCACCAGCTGCTTACTGGGGGTGGAGGTGGGGGTGGGGGCATGGGTGAAGGAGGGGGGTCCGGTGGTGGTGAGGGTGAGGGAGGGGGGGATGGAGGGGGGCTTGGCCTGGGGCGGGGAGGACGGGGTGGGGGCCGAGGAGGGCCTGGGCAACAGCACCAGGACAAGAAGGTGCATGGTAAAGGATAGCATGCAAGCAATGCATGGCAAGCCCCGCAATATTGTACACTGGTAAGATGCAGTGACATCTGAAACACATTGCAATATTAACAGCCTGGAAGCAGTCTGGAAAGATAGAACCCCCATCCACTGTGAACGTGGAGTTCACGAACGTGCCAAAGCACAGCGCCTTGCAAAGCGATGTCTCGGAAGAAGCGTCAAAACATTGCTAGTCAGAAACAGCGCCCGGATACTGAACTACCTACTACTGATGCTAGTCTGATTCCTGCTGTAGGTGGCCGCGTAGGGTACCTGTTGCCCGACTACTCGAATGCTTTGCGGGTGGCAGTCCAGGCTACACTTTGACTGTTTTCGGTTCGGTGATTTGTGTCAACCATGTACGGCTGTTGCAGCAGTGGCTTGACCCCGACACCTACAAGCCCCGACTCTTGGACCCTGACCTGTAGCCTGACCCTCGCCCTCATCCTGATCCTAACACCTTTCCAGGGCTCCTAGCCACATTGAGCTCGTGGCTGATGTGCGGCTTAGGTAGTGGGACGCTGGTGCTGCACACTGCAGGCACTCAGCACTCACGGGGAGGGCGAGGAGAGGGGGGGCGAGGGAGGTGATGGGGGGGATGGGGGAGGCGGCGAGGGAGGGTCCGGGGGGGGGGGGGGCGATGGTGGCAAAGGAGGTTCGGGTGAGGGGGGGGGGGTCAGGTGAGGGGGGGGGAGGTGGGTCCGGGGAGGGGGGGGGGGAGGGAGGGGGGGGAGGGGAGGGAGGGGGGGGCGATGGCGGCAAAGGGGGGTGGGGTGAGGGGGGTGGGTCAGGTGAGGGGGGTGGAGGGGGGGCTGGAGAGGGAGGGGGGGGGCGATGGCGGTGAAGGCGGAGGAGAGGGAGGAGGGCGAGGGGGCGGGCGAGGGGGGCGGGGGGAGGGGGGTGGGGGCCGTGGGGGACGGGGCGGGCGGGGCGGGAGGGGTGATGGGGGCGGTCTGGGTGAGGGTGGTGAAGGGGAAGGTGGTGGGGGTCCAGGGGAGGGTGGTGGCGGGGTGGGAGGCTCAGGGGAGGGTGGTGGCGGGGTGGGAGGCTCAGGGGAGGGTGGGGGGGATGGGGGGAAGGGAGAGAGGGGGCGGAGGGTTTGGAGGTGGTGGGGGGGGGAGGGGGCGGTGGTGGGAATGGAGAGGGAGGGGGAGAAGGAGGAGGGCTGGGTGGAGGAGAAGGGGGTGAGGGAGGGGGAGGAGGGGGTGAAGGGGAAGGCGAGGGAGGGGGGGGACTAGGGGAGGGGGGGAGGGGTGGGAAGGGGGGTGGGGGAGGGGAGGGTCCTGGGCCAGTGTAGGTGCATGTAGGGCTGCGTTGCAGACATGCAAGCACAACACCAATGATGTCACACAACAGGCCAGTGGGTGTGGAACAGGGGGGCGTGCCGACTGCAGTAGTACAGCCAGCACAGTACAGGCAATACAGGCAGACCTGGCAGACCCAGCTGAGGGTGTGAGACTGCGTGTGATGCGTGTGACCGCCATGGGCTCACCAGCAGCTGGCTCCGGGGGACTCCGTGAGTGCAAAAGTGCTGTTGGCGCAGGGGGGACTGGCCGTGAAGCACAGGTTGCGGCCGTCCGTGGTGTTGAGCCTCAGCTGCAGGCCGGGCACCTGGGGAGACAGCCCAGGGTGGGAGGGGGGGGGCGGGGGGAGAGCAGCAGGTGGCACACAAACAGCAGGGTTGTACAGACAGCAGAAGGGGTAGGGAGCAGGAGGCATTGGAGGTGAATCAGGATGAAGGTGGGGGAAGGTGGAGAAGGGAGGCTGAGCGACACGCAGTGAGCGTGTAGAGCATGAAGGCGTGGTCATGTGTCACGAGCAGTGTTACCAAATACGGCTCTGTACGGTCTGTATTTTCCGTATAATCGTTTTGTACGGTACAGTATATACGGAAAAACGGTACATACGGCACAGTATTTACGGGAAAACGGAATACGGTAAAATACAGTCCAGCCGTCTTTGGTAACACTGGTCACGAGTAAGAGTGTGAGGTATGAACAGAAGTGGCCAGCTGGTCCCGTGATCATGTGGTGGGGCCTGGCAGCGCTGCCCTGGGCCTGACCGTCATGGTGGAGGTGGGGGAGCCGTTGAGGGTGGCGATGGCGTAGTCCCTCCGCACGCCGTCCAGCAGCACGTTGCTGCTGAGGGGCGTGCATGTGGAGTCTGCAGTGGGCTGGTGTGCGAGTGTTGACGCCACAGGGGGAGGGGGAGGGGGAGGGGGAGGGGGAGGGGGAGGGGGAGGGGGAGGGGGAGGGGGAGGGGGAGGGGGAGGGGGAGGGGGAGGGGGAGGGGGAGGGGGAGGGGGAGGGGAGGGGGAGGGGGAGGGGGAGGGGGAGGGGGAGGGGGAGGGGGAGGGGGAGGGGGAGGGGGAGGGGGGAGGGGGGGGAGGGGGAGGGGGAAGGGGAGGGGAGGGGGAGGGGGAGGGGGAGGGGGAGGGGGAGGGGGAGGGGGAGGGGGAGGGGGAGGGGGAGGGGGAGGGGGAGGGGGAGGGGGAGGGGGAGGGGGAGGGGGAGGGGGAGGGGGAGGGGGAGGGGGAGGGGGAGGGGGAGGGGGGAGGGGGAGGGGGAGGGGGAGGGGGAGGGGGGAGGGGGAGGGGGAGGGGGGAGGGGGAGGGGGAGGGGGAGGGGGAGGGGGAGGGGGAGGGGGAGGGGGAGGGGAGGGGGAGGGGGGAGGGGGAGGGGGAGGGGGAGGGGGAGGGGAGGGGGAGGGGGAGGGGGAGGGGAGGGGGAGGGGGAGGGGGAGGGGGAGGGGGAGGGGGGGAGGGGGAGGGGGAGGGGGAGGGGGAGGGGGAGGGGGAGGGGGAGGGGGAGGGGGAGGGGGAGGGGGAGGGGGAGGGGGAGGGGGAGGGGGAGGGGGAGGGGGAGGGGGAGGGGAGGGGGAGGGGGAGGGGGAGGGGGAGGGGGAGGGGGAGGGGGAGGGGGAGGGGGAGGGGGAGGGGGAGGGGGAGGGGGAGGGGGAGGGGGAGGGGGAGGGGGAGGGGGAGGGGGAGGGGGAGGGGGAGGGGGAGGGGGAGGGGGAGGGGAGGGGGGGGAGGGGGAGGGGGAGGGGGAGGGGGAGGGGGAGGGGGAGGGGGAGGGGGAGGGGGAGGGGGAGGGGGAGGGGGAGGGGGAGGGGGAGGGGGAGGGGGAGGGGGAGGGGGAGGGGGAGGGGGAGGGGGAGGGGGAGGGGGAGGGGGAGGGGGAGGGGGAGGGGAGGGGGAGGGGGAGGGGGAGGGGGAGGGGGAGGGGGAGGGGGAGGGGGAGGGGGAGGGGGAGGGGGAGGGGGTGGGGGAGGGGGAGGGGAGGGGGAGGGGGAGGGGGAGGGGGAGGGGGAGGGGGAGGGGGAGGGGGAGGGGGAGGGGGAGGGGAGGGGGAGGGGGAGGGGGAGGGGAGGGGGAGGGGGAGGGGGAGGGGAGGGGGAGGGGGAGGGGGAGGGGGAGGGGGAGGGGGAGGGGGAGGGGAGGGGGAGGGGGAGGGGAGGGGGAGGGGGAGGGGGAGGGGGAGGGGGAGGGGGAGGGGGAGGGGGACATGTCATACTCAACTGATGAGCAGCAGCACCTCATGCAAGTTGGTAGCCAGCTGACGGCAGCAGGGGTTGCGGCTGTTTGTGCAGATGCCGCCCCTCCCTGGCCGCACTCGCAGCCGCAGGCAGATGAGAGTGATGGAGGGAGTCAGGGCGGTGGCCACGGGGGGCTCAATGAAGTAGGGCGAGTTTGCACACACCGCATTGCACCTGGGGTCACCTCAAGGGTCTAGGTGAAGGGGGCGGGCAGGTGGGCAGGAGTCCCTGACAGCCTGCGTGGTATGTCCAGCTGGCGGCTGGCTAGCAGGTCACCTCAGGTCAGGTCACCTCCCATGCCATGCCGTGCCATGTCAGGCAGTACATGTCCTAGGAGCTGTACTGCTGCACCATCACCAGCCACACGGATCCGCGTCAGCCCTTGCTTGCACGTTTCCCACGAGAGCCAGATTAGGAGCATCAGGCAGTACAATGCTTGTGGCAGTGTGACAGTTCCTGACACCTTGGGGACCCACACAGCAGGCAGCTGCAGGGTGCAGGAAGTGATCGTAGCAGGCCGGAGAGCTGTGCTATGGCTCAGGTAGCAGTGTGTGCAGACCAGTGGTGGCTGAACCTCCCAGGGCAGATGTTCTGTAATAGTTGAAAAGTTCTCACTTCTGTAATAGTTGAACAGTTGTTATGCTGCGCCAGTTTGCATGCTGCATGCTGCGTTCTGAGTTGAATGCTGCTAAGGCTGCACGATCTTCAAGCTGGTGCGCAATGACAGACACCTCGGGCATTGCTGCCCCGTCCTTGCACTCCCCGTGTACTCTGGGTATGACAGACTATCATCGTGTCATCGCACTCTGCTATTGCAGACGCTGGCAATGCGATGCCGGCTGCCGGCTGCCGGGATCCTCACCTCCCACCTCACCTGACTGCAGTGTTTCGCGGCATGAGGGTTGCAGCGGAGGCTGATACCAGTTCAGTAGGCTGAGCATGGCCTATGTGCAATAACACACGCCGTGCAGATGTACACTCCGCGGTGCAACTGCCAAGGACTCTGCTTGCTGCGACAAGCAGCACTGCTGGCGCTCCCGGCAGCATCGTGCGACTCACAAGTGGTTAGGAGCGCCAGAAAGAGGGTCAGCGCTGGCACAAGATTGTACCGCTGCTGTGGAGCCTCTTGCCTGGAGGGAGCCATCAATCACTTCGAGTAGATTAGAGGAAAGTCCGCGCCATGTTTTTTCCGCGCGATGGAGAACAAGGCTACTAGAATCCACACAACCGTCTTGTGCCGTGCTGAGTTGTGTTAGCAAGCGAAGGACCTGTACCGGGGATCACTCTGATCACGCCTTTGTGGCAGAATTGCTTCACCTTTACTGCCTTCTCAAGCCTGGCAGCGAAGCACACCGTCGAGGTGCTATTGTGTGCTGTCTATAGCTGATTGTCGACAAAGTCCACCATGTTGCGAGGCACTTGAGGTGGGCGCGGAGGTCAGGGTGCACGGCTTGGCCGAGCTTGCTCGCCGGTGCTAAAAAGCCGCGGCAAAGCTGCAGGTACAGGCTCCACCAGCTCAGGAGGGAGCGTGTGGCTGGGATGTTGGTGAAGACGGTCATGCCGTGCTCGTCGCGACTGCCGGCCAAATGAAAGACGAAGAAGCTGCGCACCATCAAGCCCAGCAGCAGGCTGTTGAGCACTGCCCTCTTATTGCAAGCCTCCACCCTCGCCAGCACCGCGACCAGGCACGCGTCCCACAGTTTTCGCGACTGGTGAGGTAGCCTAGCTTACCGTGGTAGGTGCTTCTGACACAGCGGGCAGCTCCGACAGCCTGTCTAATGAGCAGCTCCTGGTTCGACTCTAGCTGTGAAGGGCCGTCACGTTCAACTTTGTCAATGTCTGCTCCTTCCGGCGCAGGCCTAGGCACGTGCACTCTTTCGCCATCCGACATCTAACTCGAAGCACCTTGCATGTTCCTGAAAACACACAGGCAACTTGAGCGTCGCCTGGACAACCTTCTTGAGCGGTGCTCAGCTGCACCCCGGGCCCCTCTTCAGGCCGAAGTAGTAGGCGAGAGCCCATGTCATATGTTTTTAGCCGGGCTGGTTGTATGTAAAGCGTGATGCAATGCTGGGTAAACGAGGCAGTACTGGCAAGTGCTGTGGGTGAGGTGGTCAGGCAAGACTCGGCAGTCGCGACCCGGTCTAGATGAGTCCGATCAAAATCAACCCAGTTAAGGAGTATCTTGATAGGAGGACCCCGGGGGAGCTTCCCTGCAGATCAAAAGACCGGCTGATTACAGGGCGCCTTCGTAGCAGTAATGGCAGCGTGTAAGCGATGTAATGTGTAACATTTCAATTCATGGCAGAAACGATGTATTCTTATAATGTCCTAGCTACGGCAGCAAAAGCTACACCGTCCTACAAAATGGCAGTAGCCCATTCCTTTGCAACTCGATCTACTGCCAGCCACCTCTTGAGTTCGTCATTGGCTGGCACACCACCACAGCGCGCAATGCACAAGCTAACCGCAACCCAGGCACTACTGCCTTCACTACCATACCAGGCACCTATGACGTATCAAACAATGAGTGACCAGGAGGTCCGCCATGCAGGGCCCTCCCTTTGCGACAATAGTGCAAGCATGGACGAGGTGCCAGGGCATGTCTACCTGGCACCCTCATTCTTGTTCATACCATGCTCCACACTGTAGCAAGGGGTGCAGCTCCCGCCCCTACACAAGGTGCTGCACGGCATTGACGAGGACTGGCCTGCACTGCGTGCCCAGGCTCTTGTGACTGTACCAGTATACTTTGGCAAATAACACATAGTGGTTTGGGTCAAAATCATTCTAGGTGCGGCTGGGCTGCCAACTGGGAGTTCGTCCCCCTCTGAAGCACAGGAGGAGGGAGAGGTGGAGGAAGGAGAGGGGAGAGGTGGAGCTTGTCCACCTCTGACGCACAGGAAGGAGTTTGGAGAGGTGGAGTTGCCTGCATACCCTCATAGCCAGGACCCACCCACTCCTTCGCTTCCCTTGCGCAGGCTTGCAGGCAGCACCATGTACACTGCCCCAGCAGCTGCTGAGGTGAGTACATACTCTGGCAGCTGCTGCACTGCCTGCCATACGATGCCAGCCACGCTTGCCGCTGCTGACATCACCCCTGCTGCCAACCCCATTGCCAGCTCTGCTGCTGCTGCGGGGCCCCCCACCCCCTGGCTGCCCTGGGTGCTGTTCAGCTGCTGGGCCAAGGCCTTAGCCAGACTGGTCGCCAGGTCCTGGGCCAGGGCCGGTGCAGGGGATGGGGCACAGCTAGGGGGGAAGTGGGGCGGCTGGGCCAGGTGGGCATGCAGGCCATAGGGGTCCAGGGTAGGCTGGTGGGGAGGGGAGAGCAGGTTGGGGCTGAGCACCCGATGGTGAGGGGTGACGGCTGCGAATGCCCAGGCATGAGCCAGGCTGTACAACATGCTGGCAAAGGCTGCCCGCCAGGCCAGCTCACGCGCATTGCGGCTGGAGGCGGGTGGCGAGCTGCAGGCAAGCAGGGGGAGGGAGAGCAGTGCATGGCAGAAGGGAAAGCCCAGGCTGGTTGGGAGGGCGGGCGGGCGGGAGCAGGGGAGTAGGGGGCAGCACAGCTGTGGGATGAGGAGGACAGAGCGTGAGAGAGGGGAGAGGGTGAGTAGGCAGGGTGTGAGGGTCACACTGAGCTCAATGACACACATGCGCTGCATTGAGATATGAGTTGGGCTCACGGCTCACATCAGCAGCGCTCAGCATGGGAGCATGGCAGTGAGTGGTGGCAGTGCCAGGGCAACAAGGGGGGCGGATCCAAACCAAAGTATGCAGTTTGTTGAGAACAGCACAGCAGATCCTTGCAGTAAGGGGATGTGGGTTCAGGTGGCTGGTGGCAGGGTGGCTGCGGGCCTGCCGGCACTGACCAAGAGGAAGTAGGTGAAGCAGCGCCAGATGCCGTAGGGCCGGGGCTCGTAGGGCTGCAGCAGGATCACGATGGCGCGCACGCAGAGTGCGATGTACCTGAAGCCAGAAGGTGGGCCGACGCAAGGGTGGGCCAGGTGCAGGCAGGGTGCAGGTGCAGGCAGGGTGCAGGTGCAGGCAGGGAGCAGGTGCACCGCTGAGGTGATGCCTAGACAGCAGCAGCAGCAGGCAGGGGGCTGGCCAGGGGTAGAGAGGGGCGCATCCTCAACACTGCACTTGCCCTGCATGACGGTGATGCGTGTTTTGCAAGATGCTGCTGCTGCTGCTGCTGCTCACTCTTGTTTGGACAGACGGCCCTGACCCTCCTATCCCTTCTGCCCCTCTTTCCTTTGCTGCCCCTGCTGCTGTTGCCTGGGCTCGCTATGTTGATGCTGCTACCTCTGCTGCTGTTGCCCCGCTGGCTGTCCCAGCTGCGCACTCACCAAACCAGAACATCAAGGGTGTTGTTGCGCCACAGCTGGTTGTCAGTGATGACGGACCACAGCCGCACCGCCACTCCCACCCAGTTGAAGGCAGGCAGCAGCAGGCTGGGCCAGAACTGAGCCCAGCTCAACAGACCCTGGGTGCGCAGCTGATGGCTGTCCAGCAGGTAGCAGCTGATGATCTCTAGGCCAAGCACATGCAACAGCACCTGCAGGATGCCAGGGGGAGGGAGAAGGAGGGTCAGCTGGTGAAGGGCTATTCATGTGCCACCGTGTGTGGGGAGGTGTGTGGGGAGCCAGTTGGTGAAGGGAGGGGCGTGAGCTGTGCTGCATGCTGATGATGACTCAGCGGTGGGGTCCGCAACCACTTCTTGCACATCAAGCAACCAGAAGGTCAGGAAGCAAGAATGAGGTAGGCCCACGCAAACCAGGCCAGGCCAGGGCAGGCCAAGGGAATGGAAGGTCAAAACAGACAGAGCAGTGCGGCAAGCCACCCCCCTGACTCCCCCTGACACCTCACCCTCACCCTCACTTCACCCCTCCCCCTCCTCCTCTCCCTCCCCCCCACTCACGTAATAGGCCACATGGGGTTGTGAGACGTGCTCCCACAGTCCGCGCCAGCCAGGACCCCGCAGAGGCGCCCCAGACCCCCCTCCCTGCCCCCCTCTTGGTCCTGCCCCGCCCGGCCCCCCTGTGGTCCCCCCTGCAGCCCTCTGCTGCGCCCCTGACAGCCTGGCCGGGGAGGGGGCCGCCCCTTGTGCAACCCCTGGCCCATGTCCTGACACAAAGCCATCCAGGCGCGTCCACCAGTGGCCAGGCCAGGCCCATCGCCCGCCCTCAGCCCCACATCCGGCGCAGGGGGGTCTGAGAGGTGCCGGCCTGGGCCCAGCCCCCCCGCCCCCTGCTGCCAGCCCCGTGGCAGCTGCCAGGTCTGCCTCCTCACACAGGCTGGTCCGTGAGCAGCTGGCGGTGGACGACGACGACGACGACTCTTCGCTGCCCTCGCTCACAGCACTCAGCTTGCGGGGCACCAGACCCCACTGGGTCAGCTGGCTGGGGTAGGATGGAGCAGCGGGAGGCAGGCAGGCCCCAGCACCTGGCGGGTGAAGTGCTGGCTGGGCGCCATGCCCCAGGTACTGACCCAGCTGGGCCACAGAGGGGGGAGGGGGCCACTGCATGGGGTTAGACTGGTCTGGTGGTTGGGCGGTTGGTTGCATGTAGGTGGCATGGGCCATGAAGTGCACTCCATGCGCCGAGGTGTTAAGAAGCTCCTTGGGCAAAGCAACACCTTTGGATCCTCCCACAATCCCACTGTTTTGCCCCTGCCCCTGCTGCTGCTGCTGCTGCAATGCCTGCAGGCTGTGCTGTACCATGTGCAGCAGGTGCACATCTTGCTGCCGCTGCTCCCCTGGGACATGCTGCTCCAACCACTGCCACACCTCAGGGTTGACCTGCAGGGCTGGGGAGGTGCCCGACCCCTCACACGCCCCTGGCTGCTGCTGGTCAGTGCAGTGCCCTACACTCTCAGGAGCCCGGCAGCAGCTGCGTGAGTTGTGACCATGCGCTGCAAAGTGTGAGACATGCTGGGGCGCAGTCACTCCTTGAGCTTGCACAGCCATGCCAGCAGCGGGCATGCAAGCCATCGCTGCGCAGCCCCTGCCCAGCCACCAGACGGGGGCGCTGGGTGGGGTGCCTGGGGGCGTGTTGGGGGGAGTGAGCAGGGGGCTGGGGGGGGATGGGGGGCCCTGCATCCCCCTGGCCTGATGCAGCCCGCCCTCCTGGCCCTCTGTGCCCCCAGCCTGCGGCAGCCCCCCCGGCAGCAAGCTGTTGAGGCCCGTGTGCAGCAGCAGCAGCACCATGATGGCCAGCAGCGTGTTCACCGCCAGCTGGGCCACGTCCACGTGTAAGGCAGCCAGGGGGGAGGGCGACAGCAGCACGCTGGCCACATGGAGCGGGACATGACACACTGCCATGAGCATGAGCTGGGGCATCAGGCAGCCCACGCTTTCCTGCAGGCACAAAGGTGCAGCGGGTCAGGGGGAAGAAAAGAACACACACAGAGGCAAGCCAGACTGCCCGCACCCCCTTACCCTTCCTTGTCACTAGGCTTCTCCCCCTGCCACCCTTCCCTCTACTGGCCTATGTGCTTGTTGCTCAGGCCACCTCCACCTCCCACCACGCCCCCCTCGCCCTGCCCCCTCCGCTGCCTGCTGCCCTGTCTGCCGTTCTCCCCACTGCCCCTCCCGCCTGACCTGCTGCAGCACCAAGGCCAGGCCCTGCAGCGCAAACTCCAGCCTGAACTGCGGCGCCAGGTGGCCCAGCCAGGCAGGCAGGCCGTGGGCCAGCAGCGGAGCCAGCGGCACACTAGCGCGCACCAGCAGCGACTCCACCCAGGAGCCAGGGCCAGCGGGGCGCCAGACCCCAGCGCCGGCTGCTGCACACGGCTGGCCACCACGGCCTGCTGCCCCTCCCTCACCCTCACCCTCTCCTGTCGCATCACCAGCCCCTGGCCCTGGCCCCGCTGCAGGTGATGGCTCAGGGGCTGGGGCTGGTAGCACATCAGGCGGTGCGGGTGCTAGGCGTTTATGCGCAGCCAGTAGGGGGTGACCCTGCTGGTCGGGGAGGGAGGAGGCGGCAGCGCTGGCGCTGGCATGCAGTGCGGCCAGGGAGGGGTCCAGGAGGGGCCTGGTCACAGCAGGGGCAGCGCTGCTGTGTGCCGTGGCGCATGCACACAAGCTCATCCCCACAGCTGCTGCCGCTGCCTCAGCCACTGCCAGGCGTGCTGCAAACTCAGCGTCAGGCCCTGCACCCGGCGCCCTGCTGACAGCTGAGGTGCTGTGAGGGTGGAGGGGGCCTGCAGCCCCCGCACCCACTGCCAGCACTCCAGGAGGTGAGGGGGCGGGGTGGGCCAGGCCTGGTGGTGAAAGCGTGGAGGATGCTGCCGCCACGGCTGCTGCCATGCTGCCTGCCCTGGGGGCTGCTGCGGCATAGTGCTGGTGGTCGCAGCTGTTGGCAAGCGGGCTGCTGCCTGGCCAGCGGCTGGGAGGACTGGGAGGGGGCGGCAGCAGGGCCAGGGTGACCACTGAGCGCAGCGCTAGGCTAGCCAGGGCCGTCAGCAGCAGCAGCCAGTGCAGGGTGCGGGGCTGCAGCCAGGCCAGCAGCCAGGAGCCCTCCTGACCCTCTGCACCTCCATGCACACCCTCAAAACCAGGCCCTGACTCAGGCACTGACCTGCTGGGTGGCTGCTCTGGTGTCAGCCTGGCAGCCTGACCCTGTGCTGTCACCTTCTGCTGCGCTGCACCTGCCTCGCCAGCCTTGCCATGCTCCTTGTCTAGCTGCTGGCTGCCAGCTGTGGCCATGGTGTCGAGTCGACCGCTGCTGCTGCGCCTGCTGCGGCTGTCAGAAGTATAGCTGCTGCGCTGGCTCCCTGGACATCTGCTGCTGCCGCTCCCGAGCTGCTCGTTCATGGTCAGCGTGTGCTTGCACCCCTGGTCCCTGATGTGTTCCTTGGGATCAGCAGCATGCCAGGCCAGCCTGACACTGTCATTCCCGTCAGGCCAAACTGGCATGTGGCTGCTGCTGATGGGTGCCAAGGTAGTGTCCGCCAAGCTGCGGCAGGGCGAGCTGCTCGGGGTGCTGCCAGGCAAGTCACCAGTGATGTGGTTGCTTTTGACCAACAGCATGGTGGCCACCACCAACAGTCCCAGGCAGCAATGCATCACCTCCAGGATGAGCAGCGCAAGACCTGCAAGCCATGGGGCGACAGCTCGTCGCCAACGTTCTGACCAGGCCAGAGAATGCATGTTCTGAGTCAGCTGGTTTGCATCGATTTTTAAGACCGCCGCGCACCTGCCCACTGCCCTTTGCCGGGTAAGTCTTGCCGCAGCCCGCACAGCGCCGTGTATAGCGGCATGGTCGCAAAGCACAGCAGCAGCAGCCTACAAGTAATTGTGGAAGCACGGTCGAGCCTGGCGCTGTCCGGCTAGGTCTGTCACCAGCTCCATCACTGGACTCACCTCGCTACAAGCTGCCTGCACGCCCATCCCGTTGTTAGCGGCCGTGGGCCGTTCAACATCCCGTGGGCATTATAGCAGGATGGTCGAAGCTAGCTGAATTGTCAGACGGAGTTTACTGAACGCGAAGATGCCGCTAGTTTTTCGTAACCCCTATCTTTATGGAATCGAAGAGGCGTGCCAAACTATGATGGCCGGGCAAGCATCCAAAACCTATGTTTAGTAGACTGCGTGACCAAGCGCGCACTGCTTCCTAAATATTACACCTTCTTTCTCAGTGATTGCCCACCAAGAAGCTGCGTTTGGTAATCTCTTGCTTATGAGCTCAATAGCACACTCACCTGAACACAGCAACTCTGCATGATTTAGGTTACCGTTATGACCGAGCTGCAACAAGTAAAAGCGATTTCAAAAGCCCGTGATCTAGACGAGAAGCGGCATCTGGAACGACGACGCGACACGCTTGTCCTTATCCTTCGACATTTAGTAGACAATGGGTACACGGCCTCCTACGAGCGCCTATCAACCGAGTGCAACTTGTCGCTAGGCAAGGTTGGGCACTCGTATTCCTCCATTGTCAGTCAATGTTATATACATTTCGTAACAAGGGCCATGTAGCCCATTGCACCAGGTCGATGTTGCAGACAATGTGGACCTTCTGAGGGTGGTCCAGGAGTTTGAGGAGGGATACGAGGCGAAATATGGGCGACGCCCCAAGATCACGCGCCGCCTGGTAGCCAGTGTCGACCCTGAGGTATGCTGGCAGCTAGTGAGGGGCAGCGCAGGCAGAAGTAGCCCAGGAGATGCAGGACTGAGGTGCTGAACAACAGCACTTGCACCCTGCCTTGCCACACAGGTGCATGCACCAGCACGCGCCCTGCCTCAGCGCCACCTCTCCGCTGGGGCCAACAGCAGCAGCAGCAGCAGCAGCAGCGCAGCCCCCAGCCCCTCTGCGGCCCAGCCCCCCCCTGGAGTGTTGAGTGGCGGCATGCTCTGCCCAGGTCCGGCAACAGGGGCCCTGCCGGCTGTGGTGCGGGGGCCAGCAGGTGGCAGTGCGCTGGAGGGACCGCCAGTGAGGTGAGGTGAGGGGGTGGGGAGGGGTGGGGGGGGATCTGGTGGGGGGAGGAGTTCACCTGGGGGTCACACACTACAATGAACGGCTTGGGGGCGAGCGCAAGGAGGAGAGTAGCAGGGAAGGTGGAATTGAAAATGTAGGGGATCTGATAAGTATGAGGAGAAGTTAGGAGCAAGGAGAGTGGGGTTGGGCTAGGGTGTGGTGTGGGTTAGGGTTAACCAAAACAGTTGGGTGGGTGGCTGCCAGGGTTTAGAGAGAGAGGTGGGACTGTGCTACACCTGCTTCATGCATGCTTGCCTATTCTTGGCCAACCCTTTTGTGGTGTTCATTCTTATTCAAGAAATGTCATACTATTTTCTAGCCAGCGAACAAAACGTCAAGCGGGGGCAAGGGACAGGGGGCAGGGGGCAGCAGCCTTGGGCAGTGCTGTCCAGTGTCCAGGACCTGGCCACCACCCCCCTGCTGCTGCTGCTGCTGCTGCTGCTGCTGCTGCTGCTGCTGCTGCTGCTGCTGCTGCTGCTGCTGCTGCTGCTGCTGCTGCTGCTGCTGCTGCTGCTGCTGCTGCTGCTGCTGCTGCTGCTGCTGCCCCTACCCATGCAGTGGGGTGGTGGCTGCCCGGCAGCGTCGGGATCGTGGCCAGTCGCTGGCTGATGACGCGCGGCGAGCCGAGCAACTGGACCGCCGACAGCGCGCTATGGATGCGTGGGTCCATGCCTTGCCTGGGGAGCGGCAGGGGGCGGCAGGGGCACAGGGAAGATGTCCCTAGGGCAGCAACAGGGAAGATGCACCTAGGGCAGCAGCAGGCGGGGCCAGCCAGCAGAGGGAGGGGAGGTTTGCAACTTGGCAGGTGGGGGGAGCAGCAGGCAGGGAGGCAGCTTCTGGGCAGCTTCTGGATTATCAAGGCCCTGACGAACAGCCTGAGGGGTGGGTGCTGAGCCTGGTGTGTTGAGGGGTGGGGGCTGGGTGGGGGTGAGGGGGTGCCGGCAGACAGGGGGAGGGGCTTTGTGTCCTGGGCTGGTGAGGGTGAAGGGTGTGGAGGGGGTCAGCAAGTGAGGCACACTGGAGGAGAAGGCTTTGAGGAACAAGGGGTTAGGGTGGGGCTAGGGTTAGGGATAGCCCTACCCATACCCCTAACCCTAACCCTAACCTAACCCTACCCCCAATGGTGGTGAAGCCGTGGAAGAAGAAATAGAGACAGGGCCAAGGGGCCCAGGGCCCAAGGGGAGGGGTGTCCAGGGTCCAGGGGCAGGAAAGCCTGGAGCCCCCTGGGGGGAGGGCAGCAGGGTTACCAAACACTGCAAGAAAACAGTTGTTTTCCTTGTTTCCCCGTTTTCTGGCTTTTTTATTGAAAAACTGCCAACAGAACGAGAAAAGGGGGGAAGGGCAGGGGCAATGTGTCGAGCGTTGGGGGCCAGGGCCATCCTGCCCTCAAGGGGCGTGCCCAGGCTGCTGCCCCCCCCGCCTGCACCCCCCTGGCTTGGCCTGTTCAGGTACCGGCCCCCGCCTGAGGTGGGGGTCCAGAGAGTGGCTGGCGTGATGGTCGACCCAGGTCAGGGCGGCGGGCCACTGGCTGGCAAGAAGCGTGAGGAGGTCAATGCGTTGCAGGCGGCCAGCCTGGGGGTGCAGGGGGCAGCCGTCAGCCTTCAGGTCAGCTGGGAGCCAGGCCAGGCCGCCCTCCCTCCCACCCTCCCTCCCGCCCTCCCTCCCACCCTCCCTCCCACCCTCTCTCCCACCCTCTCTCCCACCCACCCACCCACCCACCCACCCACCCACCCACCCACTCACCCACCCACCCACCCACCCACCCACCCACCCACCCACCCACCCACATACCCTCCCACCCACCCACCCACCCAGCCCTCTCCTGCCAGTGCCCTGCCCTTCCCACCACGCCGCTGCACACCCTTCTCACACCCCTCACTGGCACCCCTGGCCAGTGCCAGCATTGTGGGGTGTGAGGGCTGTTAGGGGGGCGGGGGCCAGCACATAAACGGCTGACCAAAGCAACCAGGCCCTGCCTGCCTACCGGCCTACCTGTCTGGCTACCTGCCTTATCTGAACCGACATGTGACGCATTGCCCACCCTGGCCCCAGCCAGCTGGTCTGGTGCCCACAACACATGCTGTGCGCCCGGGTGTCTGCCCCATGCTTTGTGCAGGCAGGCAGGGCTGGGGCCCAGCCGGGAATGTCCGGGGAAGGAGCCTCAGACTCCGACAGCGACCCTGAAGCATTCTTCCAGCGCCGCGTCATGAAGCCCCTGCCGGTGGGTGGGCAGGCGGTTGTTCTGGTTGATGACTAACTGATGCATGAGTCCATGGGTCCCAACCCCTGCTGCTCCTCCCCCCTCCTGTTTCCCCCCTTGCTATTCTGCCCCTCCACCCCCTCCTCACGCTCGACTCAGGTCATGTGAGGTGTGACCCACAAAGCTGCCAGAAGTGTGACACAGGTCATGTGAGGTGTGACCCACAGGCACACCTGGCCGGGGAGCTGAGAGACCTGGGGGCTGCCATCACCCGGGACATCTTCACAGACAACCCGAATGTCAGGTCAGGTGAAGGGAGGCTGGCTCTGCTGACAGGCTCTGCAGGGGGTCTGCGGGCCGCCCTCCCCTCGCCACCCCCCTAGTCCCCCCTGGGTCCCCCCTTAGGCCTTGAGCCTAACCCTAACCCTCACCCTAACCCTTCAAAAGTCATCTTAACCCTGGCGGGGACCCACCCTGCCCCTGCTCATGGCCGCTACCCTCCCAGCCCTCCCCAACCCCCTCATGTCCTGACCAAGACAGGAGGTTGTGAGGTGTGATGTTCAAGTGTTGATTATCACCGCAGGTTGGTGAGACGTAGGTGAGGGCGTCAGCCTGGCTAGCGCTGTCCGCCTTCCGCCCCCTTGCCCTGCCTGAGCCACTATAGGCGTAGCACTGCCATGCCTACAGACACAGGGCGCAGGCAGACAGGGGCAGGAGGTCAGGGTTGGTGACTGGTGGAGCAAGGTGTGCTAGGTTCAGCCAGCCCATCAGGGGCTGAGGCATTTGTGTCTCAAGTGTGACTTCTGTGTTAGGCTCCGTTCAGTGGCTTTGTGCTTTACTGTGTTTGTCCGATGAAGCGCTGCCTCTAGCGGTGGCCTCTTTCTTCTTCAGTAACGGCAGCAGTGGGCAGGGTGCTCGTCCAGTATCAGCATCTCGTTCCCACCAAGACAAGCAGCAGGCGCACTGGGAGCGACGCCACATGCCCATGCCCAGCCCTCAGGGGTCCCTTCTCACACTGCAACACACCCAATGGTCACACCCGATGGTCACTCTGGGCAGTCACACTGGTCACACTCAGCGGTCACACTGTGGCCTGTGGCCTGCAGGTGGGAGGACATTGCAGGGCTGGACACTGCCAAGCGGCTGCTGAAGGAGGCGGTGGTGCAGCCACTCAAGTACCCGGAACTCTTCACAGGTCAGACGGGGGGTGATGTAGCGAACGGCTTATTGAGTGTTGCGCTATCCTCGTGTACTTCTGTACTGCAGTGTGATATGGTGGGCGAAACGAGCAGGTAGCCACGAAGGTCACCATGTCACACTGCAGTACAGAAGTACACGAGGATAGCGCAACACTCAAAGAGCTGTTCGCTACATGGTGCTGAAAGGGGGGGGGCAGAGTCAGGCGGACTGAGTACTTCTCAACTGTACAGAGCTCTACTTTACAGGACGGAGCTCAGCTGATTAGTTGAACAATCCGCTCCACACCTGCTGGCCTGGCCTGGCCACCTGCCCCTTCTCCCTGCCCACCTCCCTGCCCTGTTCAGGACTGATCTGAAGTGATCTGATCTGAACTAAACCGAACCGAACTGAACCGCACTTAGCCAAACTGAACTGAACGCTCCCCCTCCCCAGCTGCCTGGCCTCCCCATCATCAGCTGCCTGCCCCTGGGCCCCCCCAGCCGCCTGCCCCCGCCCCGTCCCCCCACCCGCCCCCCTGGCCCCTGACCCCAGGCCTGCTGGCCCCCTGGAAGGGGGTGCTGCTGTACGGCCCCCCTGGTACTGGGAAGACCATGCTGGCCAAAGCCGTAGCCACGGAGTGCCGCACCACCTTCTTTAACATCCAGGTGGGGGGCAGCCGGGGTCACTCTCACCCTCACTCTCACCCTCACTCTCACCCCTCACTCTTACCCCTCACCCCTCACTCTCACCCTTATACTCACCCCTCACTCTCACCCTCACTCTCACCCTTACACTTACCCCTCACTCTTACCCTCACCCCTCACTCTCACCCCTCACTCTCACCCTCATACTCACCCCTCACTCTCACCCCTCACTTTCACCCTCACTCTCACCCCACACACACTCTCTCTCTCTCTCAACTCTCACTCACATGCCCCCACCTGCTCCTCCCCTGCCGCATCACCGTGCAGGCCTCCACCATCATCTCCAAGTGGAGAGGGGACTCTGAGAAGCTGGTCAGGGTGGGTGCAGGTGGGCGCGCCGGCTGACACACACCGCCTCCTCCTCCTCCTTCTCCACCTCCACCTCCACCGCCACCACCACCACCACCACTATCACCACCGCCAGCACCTCCACCACCTCCACCTCCTCCACCGCCACCTCCATCACCTCCACCACTGTCACCGCCACCACTATCACCACCAGCAGTGGTGCCCTGGTAATGTGGGAGCAGCAGCAGCGGCAAGGAGGGACAGCAGCAGCGGCAGTGCATAGCCATGCAACTGTGTGCCCCCCCACCCCCCCTCCGCTGCAGCCGTGCTCTTGCCTGCCCGCCTCCCTCCAGTGCTCTGCTGCTGAGTGTTGTGCCCAGGTGTTGTTTGACTTGGCTCGCCACCACGCACCCTCCACCGTGTTCATGGACGAGATTGACGCCCTGATGGGAGCCAGGGGGGGTGAGGGGGAGCATGAGGCCTCCCGCCGCATGAAGACTGAGCTGCTCATCCAGGTGAGTGGCCACTGGGGCCACTGGGGCAACAGGAGGCTGGGGGGGGGCAGGCAGCCGGCGGCAGGAGGAGGGGGCGGGCAGGAGGGGGGCCGATACTAGGACAATGGGCAGGGCTGACTAAGGGGAGGGCTAAGGGCTGGCTAAGGGGAGGGGCGGGGGGAGGGGGAGGTGTTAAGGTGGGGGGTGGGTGGGTGGGGGAAGGTGTGGGGGACCCAGCATGGTGCCCAGCCAATTGCACTCGCACACAGGTCATGCGGTGGGCAGGCAGGCGGTCCAATGATTAGCCAGACAGGCAGGCAGGTGGGCGGAAGGCAGGCAGACAGGCAGGCAGGCAGGCAGGCAGGCAGGCAGGCAGGCAGGCAGGCAGGCAGGCAGGCAGGTGGGCGGAAGGCAGGCAGACAGGCAGGCGGGGGGGCAGCAGGCAGGCAGGCAGGCAGGCAGGCAGGCAGGCAGGCAGGCAGGCAGGCAGGCAGGCAGGCAGGCAGGCAGGCAGGCAGGCAGGCAGGCAGGCAGGCAGGCAGGTGGGCGGAAGGCAGGCAGACAGGCAGGCAGGCAGGCAGGCAGGCAGGCAGGCAGGCAGGCAGGCAGGCAGGCAGGCAGGCAGGCAGGCAGGCAGGCAGGCAGGTGGGCGGAAGGCAGGCAGACAGGCAGGCGGGGGGGCAGCAGGCAGGCAGGCAGGCAGGCAGGCAGGCAGGTGGGCGGAAGGCAGGCAGACAGACAGGCAGGCAGGCAGGCAGGCAGGCAGGCAGGCAGGTGGGCGGAAGGCAGGCAGACAGGCAGGCGGGGGGGCAGCAGGCAGGCAGGCAGGCAGGCAGGCAGGCAGGTGGGCGGAAGGCAGGCAGACAGGCAGGCAGGCAGGCAGGCAGGCAGGCAGGCAGGCAGGTGGGCGGAAGGCAGGCAGACAGGCAGGCAGGCAGGCAGGCAGGCAGGCAGGCAGGCAGGCAGGCAGGCAGGCAGGCAGGCAGGCAGGCAGGCAGGCAGGCAGGCAGGCAGGCAGGCAGGCAGGCAGGCAGGCAGGCAGGCAGGCAGGCAGGCAGGCAGGCAGGCAGGCAGGCAGGCAGGCAGGCAGGCAGGCAGGCAGGCAGGCAGGCAGGCAGGCAGGCAGGCAGGCAGGCAGGCAGGCAGGCAGGTGGGCGGAAGGCAGGCAGACAGGCAGGCGGGGGGGCAGCAGGCAGGCAGGCAGGCAGGCAGGCAGGCAGGTGGGCGGAAGGCAGGCAGGCAGGCAGGCAGGCAGGCAGGTGGGCGGAAGGCAGGCAGACAGGCAGGCGGGGGGGCAGCAGGCAGGCAGGCAGGCAGGCAGGCAGGCAGGCAGGTGGGCGGAAGGCAGACAGGCAGGCAGGCAGGCAGGCAGGCAGGCAGGCAGGCAGGCAGGCAGGCAGGCAGGCAGGCAGGCAGGCAGGCAGGTGGGCGGAAGGCAGGCAGACAGGCAGGCAGGCAGGCAGGCAGGCAGGCAGGCAGGCAGGCAGGCAGGTGGGCGGAAGGCAGGCAGACAGGCAGGCAGGCAGGCAGGCAGGCAGGCAGGCAGGCAGGCAGGCAGGCAGGCAGGCAGGCAGGTGGGCGGAAGGCAGGCAGACAGGCAGGCGGGGGGGCAGCAGGCAGGCAGGCAGGCAGGCAGGCAGGTGGGCGGAAGGCAGGCAGACAGACAGGCAGGCAGGCAGGCAGGCAGGCAGGCAGGCAGGCAGGCAGGCAGGCAGGCAGGCAGGCAGGCAGGCAGGCAGGTGGGCGGAAGGCAGGCAGACAGGCAGGCAGGCAGGCAGGCAGGCAGGCAGGCAGGCAGGCAGGCAGGCAGGTGGGCGGAAGGCAGGCAGGCAGGCAGGCAGGCAGGCAGGCAGGCAGGCAGGCAGGCAGGCAGGCAGGCAGGCAGGTGGGCGGAAGGCAGGCAGACAGGCAGGCAGGCAGGCAGGCAGGCAGGCAGGCAGGCAGGCAGGCAGGCAGGCAGGCAGGCAGGTGGGCGGAAGGCAGGTAGACAGGCAGGCGGGGGGGCAGCAGGCAGGCAGGCAGGCAGGCAGGCAGGCAGGCAGGCAGGCAGGCAGGCAGGCAGGCAGGCAGGCAGGCAGGCAGGCAGGCAGGCAGGCAGGCAGGCAGGCAGGCAGGCAGGCAGGCAGGCAGGCAGGTGGGCGGAAGGCAGGCAGACAGGCAGGCAGGCAGGCAGGCAGGCAGGCAGGCAGGCAGGCAGGCAGGCAGGCAGGCAGGCAGGCAGGCAGGCAGGCAGGCAGGCAGGCAGGCAGGTGGGCGGAAGGCAGGCAGACAGGCAGGCGGGGGGGCAGCAGGCAGGCAGGCAGGCAGGCAGGCAGGCAGGCAGGTGGGCGGAAGGCAGGCAGACAGACAGGCAGGCAGGCAGGCAGGCAGGCAGGCAGGCAGGTGGGCGGAAGGCAGGCAGACAGGCAGGCGGGGGGGCAGCAGGCAGGCAGGCAGGCAGGCAGGCAGGCAGGCAGGCAGGTGGGCGGAAGGCAGGCAGACAGGCAGGCAGGCAGGCAGGCAGGCAGGCAGGCAGGTGGGCGGAAGGCAGGCAGACAGGCAGGCAGGCAGGCAGGCAGGCAGGCAGGCAGGCAGGCAGGCAGGCAGGCAGGCAGGCAGGCAGGCAGGCAGGCAGGCAGGCAGGCAGGCAGGCAGGCAGGCAGGCAGGCAGGTGGGCGGAAGGCAGGCAGACAGGCAGGCGGGGGGGCAGCAGGCAGGCAGGCAGGCAGGCAGGCAGGCAGGTGGGCGGAAGGCAGGCAGGCAGGCAGGCAGGCAGGCAGGTGGGCGGAAGGCAGGCAGACAGGCAGGCGGGGGGGCAGCAGGCAGGCAGGCAGGCAGGCAGGCAGGCAGGCAGGCAGGCAGGTGGGCGGAAGGCAGGCAGACAGGCAGGCAGGCAGGCAGGCAGGCAGGCAGGCAGGCAGGCAGGCAGGCAGGCAGGCAGGCAGGCAGGCAGGCAGGCAGGCAGGCAGGTGGGCGGAAGGCAGGCAGACAGGCAGGCAGGCAGGCAGGCAGGCAGGCAGGCAGGCAGGCAGGCAGGCAGGCAGGCAGGCAGGCAGGCAGGCAGGCAGGCAGGTGGGCGGCAGGCAGGCAGGCAGGCAGGCAGGCAGGCAGGCAGGCAGGCAGGCAGGTGGGCGGAAGGCAGGCAGACAGGCAGGCAGGCAGGCAGGCAGGCAGGCAGGCAGGCAGGCAGGCAGGTGGGCGGAAGGCAGGCAGACAGGCAGGCAGGCAGGCAGGCAGGCAGGCAGGCAGGCAGGCAGGCAGGCAGGCAGGCAGGCAGGTGGGCGGAAGGCAGGCAGACAGGCAGGCGGGGGGGCAGCAGGCAGGCAGGCAGGCAGGCAGGCAGGTGGGCGGAAGGCAGGCAGACAGACAGGCAGGCAGGCAGGCAGGCAGGCAGGCAGGCAGGCAGGCAGGCAGGCAGGCAGGCAGGCAGGCAGGCAGGTGGGCGGAAGGCAGGCAGACAGGCAGGCAGGCAGGCAGGCAGGCAGGCAGGCAGGCAGGCAGGTGGGCGGAAGGCAGGCAGGCAGGCAGGCAGGCAGGCAGGCAGGCAGGCAGGCAGGCAGGCAGGCAGGCAGGCAGGCAGGTGGGCGGAAGGCAGGCAGACAGGCAGGCAGGCAGGCAGGCAGGCAGGCAGGCAGGCAGGCAGGCAGGCAGGCAGGCAGGCAGGTGGGCGGAAGGCAGGTAGACAGGCAGGCGGGGGGGCAGCAGGCAGGCAGGCAGGCAGGCAGGCAGGCAGGCAGGCAGGCAGGCAGGCAGGCAGGCAGGCAGGCAGGCAGGCAGGCAGGCAGGCAGGCAGGCAGGCAGGCAGGCAGGTGGGCGGAAGGCAGGCAGACAGGCAGGCAGGCAGGCAGGCAGGCAGGCAGGCAGGCAGGCAGGCAGGCAGGCAGGCAGGCAGGCAGGCAGGCAGGCAGGCAGGCAGGCAGGCAGGCAGGTGGGCGGAAGGCAGGCAGACAGGCAGGCGGGGGGGCAGCAGGCAGGCAGGCAGGCAGGCAGGCAGGCAGGCAGGTGGGCGGAAGGCAGGCAGACAGACAGGCAGGCAGGCAGGCAGGCAGGCAGGCAGGCAGGTGGGCGGAAGGCAGGCAGACAGGCAGGCGGGGGGGCAGCAGGCAGGCAGGCAGGCAGGCAGGCAGGCAGGCAGGCAGGTGGGCGGAAGGCAGGCAGACAGGCAGGCAGGCAGGCAGGCAGGCAGGCAGGCAGGTGGGCGGAAGGCAGGCAGACAGGCAGGCAGGCAGGCAGGCAGGCAGGCAGGCAGGCAGGCAGGCAGGCAGGCAGGCAGGCAGGCAGGCAGGCAGGCAGGCAGGCAGGCAGGCAGGCAGGCAGGCAGGCAGGTGGGCGGAAGGCAGGCAGACAGGCAGGCGGGGGGGCAGCAGGCAGGCAGGCAGGCAGGCAGGCAGGCAGGTGGGCGGAAGGCAGGCAGGCAGGCAGGCAGGCAGGCAGGTGGGCGGAAGGCAGGCAGACAGGCAGGCGGGGGGGCAGCAGGCAGGCAGGCAGGCAGGCAGGCAGGCAGGCAGGCAGGTGGGCGGAAGGCAGGCAGACAGGCAGGCAGGCAGGCAGGCAGGCAGGCAGGCAGGCAGGCAGGCAGGCAGGCAGGCAGGCAGGCAGGCAGGCAGGCAGGCAGGCAGGTGGGCGGAAGGCAGGCAGACAGGCAGGCAGGCAGGCAGGCAGGCAGGCAGGCAGGCAGGCAGGCAGGCAGGCAGGCAGGCAGGCAGGCAGGCAGGCAGGCAGGCAGGCAGGCAGGCAGGCAGGCAGGCAGGCAGGCAGGCAGGCAGGCAGGCAGGCAGGCAGGCAGGCAGGCAGGCAGGCAGGCAGGCAGGCAGGCAGGCAGGCAGGCAGGCAGGCAGGCAGGCAGGCAGGCAGGCAGGCAGGCAGGCAGGCAGGCAGGCAGGCAGGCAGGCAGGCAGGCAGGCAGGCAGGCAGGCAGGCAGGCAGGCAGGCAGGCAGGCAGGCAGGCAGGCAGGCAGGCAGGCAGGCAGGCAGGCAGGCAGGCAGGCAGGCAGGCAGGCAGGCAGGCAGGCAGGCAGGCAGGCAGGCAGGCAGGCAGGCAGGCAGGCAGGCAGGCAGGCAGGCAGGCAGGCAGGCAGGCAGGCAGGCAGGCAGGCAGGCAGGCAGGCAGGCAGGCAGGCAGGCAGGCAGGCAGGCAGGCGGTCCAATGATTAGCCAGGCAGGCAGGCAGGTGGGCGGAAGGCAGGCAGGCAGGCAGGCAGGCAGGCAGGCAGGCAGGCAGGCAGGCAGGCAGGCAGGCAGGCAGGCAGGCAGGCAGGCAGGCAGGCGGGCGGGCGGGCGGGCGGGCGGGCGGGCGGGCGGGCGGGCAGGCCGGCAGGCCGGCAGGCCGGCAGGCAGGCAGGCAGTGGCTTGTGCGCCCCGCCCCTTGCTGCTGCAGATGGACGGCTTGGCTAAGAGCAGCGCCCTGGTGTTTGTGCTCACCGCCACCAACCTGCCCTGGGAGCTGGACATGGTGGGGGACGCCTGCAGCCTCATGCCACCCTCTGGCACACCACCGCCCTCTGCTGCCCCCACACCCCACCCCCAACCCCCCGCCTGCTATTGCGCCCCCCCCTGGCCTGCCATCTGCCCCCCCCCCCCCCCCCCCCCCTAACCCTAACCCTGAGTGGTCCCCTTCTTGCAGCTGCCCCTCCTGCCCTCCCGCCTGCCCCCCTGCCCCCTTCTTGCAGCTGCCCCTCCTGCCCTCCCGCCTGCCCCCTGTCCCCCTCCAGGCCATGATGCGGCGCCTTGAGAAGCGCATCCTGGTCCCCCTGCCCAGCCTGGAGGCGCGCGCCCGCATGTTCACCCAGCTGCTGGCCAGGCGCTGCGGCCCTGACGTGGTGCTGCAGCAGCTGGCAGCCGCCACAGAGGGCTACTCAGGTCAGGCTGGGTCAGGGCGGCTGCTCACGGCCCGGACTCACCCTGCAGGCCTAGGGCAGGCAGCCCCACCACCTCCTTGCAGGCCCAAGGTCAGGGTCAGGGTCAAGGCCAGGGTCAGGGCCAGGGTCAGGGCCAGGGCCAGGGTCAGGGTCACTGCAGGGGGAGGGGAAGGGGGAGGGTTGGCAGGGTGTAACCTAAGCATACAGGCAGCTGGGCAGCTGGGCCCTGCCAGCATGCTGCCGCTCCTTTTCCCTTCCACCAGCCCCAGGGTCAGAGTTAGGGTTATGGCTAGGTTTAGCCACCCCCTGTACTTTGTGATCTTATGGCAGTGCTGCCTTTGGTAACCAGCCTGGGTGCCCGCATGGAACTACCTGGACTGCTCAGCTTTTACTCTGGTCACACTTCTCATGCTTGCACATGTGTGACACTAGATCATGCAGTCGCCAAGGAAAGGAGGGAGGGACAAGTCAGGGTCAGGGGTCTGGCCAGTCCCTAATGCCCCTCATGACCTGGAACCCCGCCCGTCACTACCCCCAGCGAGGCATGCTGCTGGTGGCCCCCCTGCTGCTGCTGGTGGCCAGGCAGGCTGGGGTGAGCCACAGAGGGCACACGCCGCGGGCTGGTGCTGGCCCTGCCTGGGCTGCCTGTTGCACCCTGCTCCCTCCCTCCCTCCCCTACCTCCCCTTCCTCCCGCCCTCCCCTCCCCTCCCCTCCCATGCCCCCTCCCTCCCTTCCTCACCCCCTCCTTTCCTCCCTCCCCCCTTCCCTCCTTCCCCTCCCTCCACTTCCTCTCCTCCCTCTCGTCCCTCTTACCCTCCGCCTTGAGCTCTGGGTCTGGGTCTGCATTCGGACGCTCCCCACTGGCTGATAGCCACACTAGGGTGACAGTCAAGCAAGCCGGTGTTAGCATCAGCGTCATCATCATCATCAGCAGCAGCAGCAGCAGCAGCAGCAGCAGTTACATGATAGCAGTCATTGACCTGATGTGGTTGGGGTGCCTCGCCCCTTGCACTGCTGCATCCTGCTGCGCTGGCTGCTGCTCTGTGCTAGAAGTGCGGCATGGCCTTGTGGCGGTGTTGCAGGCAGTGACGTGGCCCTGGTGGCTAAGGAGGGCGCCATGCGGCCATTGCGCCGCCTCATGGCAAAGCTGGAGGCTGCGCCCTCGACTGCCAGCAACGGCCAGCAGGGTAAGGGCACAGTTGGGCAGCAGGGGCAGCAGCAGCAGCGGCGAAAGAAGATGATGACCACTTCAGCATGAGAACGGCATGCATCAGAAGAGGCGCTTCCGCCTGGGGCGCGGTTCGCTCTACCCACGTAACCTTGATGGGCACGGCAGCAGTCTTACCCCTCGCACGGCTCGACGGCCTGTAGCGTTGCACCCTTCCGCGCAGGACTTCGGTCGGCTGCTGCGAATGGAGCGACAGATGCTCCTCCGCTCATTCAGGTGGGTCTTACTCGGCACTTGGCGCAAAACTGTGATTGTCTCCTGGCCGCGGGTGGGCGGTAAAACAACCCGTCTCGCCCCGGAGTCCGTGAGTAATCTTCGCTTCCTAGTTGACATTGAAACATGTGTTTTAGCAAGCTGCAGTGCGTCGAATATTGTGCGCACATTTGTCGTGCCCAACGCCAGATGAGCAGGGAACTGTTCGGACATCTCGTGTGGCAATAGGCCTGCTGCCCACCCTGAACTCTAGCCACTGTCCATGCAGTTGGAACCCATCACTGCGGAGGACATGGCCGCGGCATTGTCTGTCACTAAGCCGTCAGCACGCTTGCAAGAGGACAAGTACCGGGCATTCAGCGAGGAGTATGGGCAGAGCGGTACGTAAGTGTCGGTGATGCTGCATGCACCGGGCACCATGCGGCATGACAGTCCAGTCGGCAGTACAACGTCTTGGTTATGTCAGCGACGATCAAGGGGTCATACGACCCTACCATATAACTTAGCGACATCGGGTTCCACAGTTCAATACATGTTCTCGTGACCAGTTCGGACCACATCTCATGGCCTGGTGATACATTAGCTGCCGTCCGCTTGCTCATTCAGGCCAGGGAGTTGTAAGTCCCGTTTGTGAGGTGTAACGAGCATGACCCACCTATCAACAAGTCTTCAAGCATCAGACGCTGCCTGGCACACCTTCTGACGGCGCTTGCCACACATACATGTTGAAGGATGCAGTCAAGCCATTGAGGCGACTCTTCGTCACGGGTAGTGTACGTAGTGTATGCACATAGTTACAGCCTAGTCGCTCAACACTTGCATACACTTGTTCTTCTCTTGACATTTGTAACAAGGCACGGTCGTGCCCTCGCACAAACTCCACAGTAGAAACCTATCAACAACTAGCTATAGCTACACCAAGGTGGAGGCAGCCTCGCAATATGAAATCCGTGGCGAGCTGCTCATAAATTAATGCATGATGCATGGCAACGATAGATGTGGCCCGCCTGCTTTTGATTGCGACATTGTACGCACGAGAGCAAGAAACGCCAAGCTCGTGCATCAGGGTTAAGGTATCACCCGCGCGGGCGAACCCGCACCCATACTCCGTTGACCGGTGCGAGGCTTGCACCGGAGCGCAATTGGACCGGGTGCTCCTGCATGGGCGCCAGCTCAAGGCTGAAGTGGCTAAACAGCCGCACAAGCGCTAACCGCTCCTCTTGAAGAGCGAAGCGCTGGCCGGGACACCACCTGTGTGCAACATGCCATCAACATGCCGTCAACCACAACCAGTCAACCACAACCAGCCAGCCGCGCCCTCGCCAGCTCTCGGCAGATGACCCAATTCTCGTTGCTGACGACCCTAACGCAGTACACAGTGCTACGTTGGCTGAAAGAATGCGACAACGCTGCAGGGTGTGTGTGTTGTTGCAGGGGCTGTGACGACCATTGCTGCGGAACTGTGTGGGGTGCTGCACAGCCGTGTGTGGGGTGCAGGGCTGTGCAAGGAGAGGAAGCTAGCGTAGAGTAGGGGAGCCGCACCTGCCGCCGTGTCCAAAGGGCATGTAGCTGACCTTGGCCCGGGCATCGAGTGCCGCTGCGTGTTCCCCTAGGTGGCGCTCAGGCTTAAAAGCGCAGGCGTCAGGCCATACGGCAGGATCGCGATGGAAGGAGAACAGCGGCATGTGCAAGAAGGTGTTGGCCGGGATCCTACAGCCGGGCCAGTGACAGCTGGGCAGGGGTCAGTGGTCGGGGCGGCAGGGCACTGGGTACAGGGCCATTGCTCTGGGTTGACCCTGCTGGGTCCCCAGCTTGGTGTGCTTGCTGAGCCATGCCAAGCCTGCTACACCCATACCCAACTCCCTTGCCACACCAAACCCCTCACCCCCAGCCCCAGCCCCAGCCCCCTGCAGGCAGGGTACAGGGCGGTTGTCATTGGTTTACACCGCTAAGCCGCCAGCCTGGTACAGGGTCATACCCAGTACAGGGTATGAGTACCCTATGTTACTAAGGTACAGGGCGGTTGTCATTCCGCTTAGCCGTCAGCCTAGTAGGGCTGCTGGGCAATGCCAAAGCTCACCACACCATTACCCAGTTCCTCCACCACCCCAACCCCCTGACCCCCAGCCCCTCCACTCCCTGAAGGCCGTGCTAGGCACAGGATTGAGGTCAGGCGCCAGAAGTGTTCAGGGACACGCCAGAGGGTAGGGATGGGAAGCGGGACTGCCCACTCCCACTCCCATCCTCACACAGGAAAGGCAAAGCTCCATCACCACCTCCCCCTGCTGCCCAACTCAACCCGGCCACCTCCCCCTGCTGCCCACCTTAGCCCCGCCACCTCCAGCTCCTCAGCACTGGTGCGGATGGTGGTTGCAGCTGAGGGGTACAGCCGCAGCGCCTCATCCACCACAGCGCAGGTGTAGGGGAAGGAGCGGGCCAGCTCCTCGCTGCTCAGGGCCATGTGGGGCTCGCCAGCCTGACCTGCCCTGCCAGGCTCTGCGCACCACAATCAACACAAGGCGGCAGTTGTAAGGAGCGGCAGGGCTTCAGGGTCACAGTGAGGTCATAGGCCGGCTTGGCAGCTTGGCAGCGGACACAAGTGTGTTATGCTTTGCAGCCAGCAGCTGGGCAAGTACAGGACAGGCCATAAGGCTTACACGGAGGGACGTTATGTCCAGGCATGCAAGCTCCGGGTGCGTCAGGCCAAACACCTCATGTCAGGTGCGCAGCGGCAGCAGGGTAGGCGGCAGCGGTTGTGGCAGCAGGGCAGCAGCAGCGGCAGTGACAATCGCAGCGTGAGGTGGTGAGAGGCAGCGGCTGGAAATGTAGGAGTAGCAGCAGGTAAGGTGCTGACCTGCCAACACCGGTCCAATGCCAGGAGCCATGTCTGGCGCTGCCTTGGCTTGCACAAGCACAGCCTTGCCCTGGCCAGCTTCGTTGGCCAGCTTGATGCCATTGCCCCGCTTGTGGTCGCCGCCATTCAGCTCTTGGGCAGCAGAGGGGCCCTTGGGGGGCGCCAGCAGGTGGGCCTGGCCGTCTACCTCTGCCTGCAGTGCAGCAGCAGGGGGGTGCAGCAGGTGAGGGGGGGTGGAGGGGGCCAGCCTTGCCTGCTGGGCTGTCCTGCCGTGCTGTTCTCATGCCGCTGATGGCGTTCGTGGTGCTATTGCTGAGGTGTGAGGAGGAGGGTCTGCCCCTGACCTGCAGCTTGCGCTGGGCCTCAGGGTTGGCAGCCAGCAGGTACAGGGCAAAGGTCAGCGCAGCGGCGGTGGTCTCATATCCAGCCAGCAGAAAGGTGAACACCTGGCAGCAGCAGTGGCAGCAGTGGCAACGAAGGCGTCCCGTGAGGCACATGATCTGAGTATGTAGCTGCGGTGTAATCAGCAGTGAAGGCAAAAGAAGAAGAAAAAGATGAAAAGAAGAAGAAGACTACTCCGCTATTCACCGGCGTGCAACTAGGGAGGAGCTCAGCAGTCAGCGGTGTTGTCAGCAGTGTAATCAGCAGTGAAGGGAAAAGAAATAGAAGAAGAAGACTACTCCGGTATACTCCGGTAGTAAGGGAGGAGCTACCGCCTGGGGCGCGGCCTGCTCCCACCATCGCAGTGGCAAGGCAATGCAGGGGTGCGCTTGCCTGGGCCACCCTCCACACCACCTGCTCTTCATTCCTGCTGATCAGCCTCTCCAACCTCCCACTCTCCAAATGCCAGCTTTGCCTCGAGGGCTTTACATCGCCTGCCTTCACTTCCTTTCCTGATTGTCACTACTTCATTGCCACAACCTCCCTCCTTTAGCTTGCCTTGCGATTCTTGTCCTGTCTGCTTTACTCTTGCATCTTTCCTCACACTGCTAGTGTGAAGGCCATGCCAGCATCACAGACCTGAGCAATGACCTGGTCCTTGTCCAGGGTGGTGCCAGGGGCGAGGTCGGACCGCGCCCCCAGCAGCAGCCCCAGAAAGCTCCTCTCACTGCAAAGCACATCTCCAAGGAGGGTATGACCAGGGGCAGAGGGGGCAGGAGGTATGCTGTGGCAGGTGGGGTGGGTCAAGCCACTAGAGCAGTGCAGCAGCAGCAGCAACGGCAGCAGGGGATCCAGCATGCAGGCAGCAGCAGTGCGCTACTGCTGTACCTGCCTCCACCACAGCAAGACACACCCAAACCAAACCTTCCTGCACCGACTCTTTCAACAGGCTAGGCACCGACTCTTTCAACAAGCTGGCCCCCTGTAGCAAGGTCGCCGCCACCCCTGCTTGGCTCCCCATGCTCCACCACAACCACAACCACAACTACCATCATAACCACTCCAACCGCCACCCACCCACCACCCCTGCTTAATCCCCCCTGTGCTGCATCCTACCCAGCTCACTTGATCCTGCTGACCGGCTTGCTGGCGGTGGGGGGAGCAGCAGCAGCAGCAGCAGCGTTAGCTGGGGCTGGCAGGGTAGTAGTGGAGGTAGTGGTGGTGGCAGGGACCATCCCCTGGGCAGTGGCGGCTGGGGGAGGGTGGTCCTGCTCCCATGCCGCTATCAGTGCCTTGCAGGTGTCGATGATGACCTGGCGGCAGTGCAGTGTCTTGCGCTGGCCCTCATCCGGCAGCAGGCAGGCCAGCCGCCTGCAAGCACCCTCAGCAGCCGCAGCGCTGACTGCCTGGTGGCAGCAGGCTGTCCAGGCACCAGCTGCACTGACCCAGCGCCGCAGCGATTTCCCCCGCAACGTCCAGCCCCAGCCCCCCTGGACCCCCCTCAGGCACGCCTCAGCAGCCGCAGCGCCTGGACCAGAGCGCTGCTGAACCACTATGCGGGTTTGCCACACCACCCTGCGGCTGCGGACTTCCTCTATCATGGGCACCCTACAGCTCAGCCTGCTCAGCCAATGCCAGCCTAGTGCACCAGCTGAGCAGCCTGGGGCAGGGGGTCAGCCTGCTCAGCTCTCAACATGAGGCTGGGGCTGGGGCTGCGCTGGAGCACCTTCCTTAACACTACTGGCTGTGCGATCAGGGTCGAACGGGTCAGGCCCGGTGCCTAGCTGCCTAGCTGCCTGAGGCCTGACCTGGCCCTGTGCTTAGGCCCATGTTGCCTGACCCTGGGTCACAGACCTCTAGGCAGACACAGCGTGATTTGACAACCATTGCTAAGACACTGCCTCAACACCCTGGACACCAGCAGCCCTGGGTTGCTCCTCCAGCAGCGTGTTGGCACACTGCTGACACACTGGACACCCACTTGCAACACCATCAACTCCCGCAAGCATGGGCTGAACCTCATAGCTAAACCCTGCGGCCTGCTCAGCCTGATCAGATGTGCCGGCCAAGCGCCAGGGCTAGGCTTCATCAGGTGATGGACGTCATGTGGCTGGGTTGTGCTGGGGCTGGGTTGTGCTGGGGCAGCAAAAGCTGGGGCAAGGGAAAATGCTGTGATGCAGCTTGGGATGCAGCTTGCGATGCGCTGAGCCACCCCCCTCTGCTATCACCTGACTGCGTCAAACCAGGGGGCGGGCAGCACCGTGGCCACTCCCACCCAGAGCGATGCCTTGTCTAGCTTAGTCTGCACACAACATAGGGGAGGGCCAGGGGCGGTGTGGCAGGCTGCCTGCAGAACTGAGGGATCTAAACCATAGCTGTAGAGGGAGGCAGCGAGAGGCAAGGAGTGCCCCACACTCCCCGCCCTCCCAACCCCAACCCCACATTGCCGACCTCTACCTCAAACCCACAATCCCCCCGCACCCCACAACCACAACCTAAGTCCGTCAACAACCCAGCTGGGCCCGTTTTTTACAACCACACCCCACCCCGCCCACCACCGCAGCGAAGAAGAACCCCGCCCCTTGTTTCCCCAACCCTCACCTTAGTCCCCTTAGGCCACTGGACCCCTCCATCCCCACAGCCTTACCCCCTCCACCCACCGCAGCGAAGAAGAAGTGGCACGCCTCCACCAGCTCCTGGGGTGTGTGTGGCAGGGTGAGGCTGCCCGCGCCCTCCTCCCCCGAGGTGAACAGCTGGCGGCCGGCAGTCAGGCCCAGGTCAGCCTCCTGAGGGCAGGGTCAGGCGCCGCAGGCCTGGGCCCCCTGCTAGGTACTGGGGCTGGGCAGGGCGGGTAGGGTGAGAGGGGGTGAGAGGGGGCAGAAGAAGAGGAAGAAGATAGAACAGGAGACATAAGAAGATTGAATGATAAGATGGGGGAGAAAGAAGATACTCTCCTTGCCAAATCGCAATGACTCAAAAACAAAAAACCCCAAGCATTGTTGTTCTGTTCAGTTTGTGAGCTGGTGCCAGGCTCTGAGGCCCAGCGGTGCAGAGGGGCCGAGCTAGGGCGCCTAGGGGTGGCAGTGCAGGAGCCCTGGGGCAAGGTGGCAGATGAGTCAGAGTCTGAGATGAGGCTGAGACGCCTGGCCTGTGAGAATGAGCTTGTCTGGTAAATGTATGGCAAACCCAACATCAGGCATGTTGACTGGGTTAGCGTTGAGGTTAGGTTTAGACACCTGAAAAGCCTAAACCTTGCCCCTCACCCCAAACCCTGTTGCCATCAGCACGTTTATGTTTGTGTCACCCTGCCTGCAGTGCACTCCCTTAGCGCTGCACCCTATAGCTGCCAGAGGCCAGCTGGACAGCAGTGCACCCCTGTTGAGCTGCATACCATAGTGTGTGGTGTGAGTCACTGCCGGCTGCTGCGAGTCAGCTAGCGTGCGATCAAGCTAGTGGTCCACTCTTGCCTGCCGCCTGCCGCCCAGCCCCCTGACCTGGGTGTTGAAGGCCACGCCAAACACGCAGCTGCCCACCACATCCATGGTGAGGTCGCCCATGAGGGGAGCCACGTTCACAATGGCACCGTCTCCTCCACCTGCAGCCGTGGCGCGAGCCAACCGGGCCAGCAGCCGGGCAACACACTGCGGGCAGCAGGGCAGCAGCAGGCAGCCAGCAGTGTGTGAGAGTGGATGTGGAGAAGGGCATAGTGAGTGCACAGTGTTGGAGGGTAAACGGCATCAGGTCAGCAGCAGGTCAGCAGCAGGTCAGCAGCAGGCCAGCAGCAGGGTGGAGCTGATGATGTACGAGAACAAAGAAGCCAGGGACAGTGATAGGAAGGGGCCCACCGCGGTAGCAGTGGGCAGCAGCAGTAGCAGCAGCCTCCAGCAGCAGCTAGCAGTGGGAGCAGCAGCAGGCAGCAGCAGCTGGCAGCAGCCAGTAGCAGCAGCTAGCAGCTAGCAGCTGGCAGCAGCCAGTAGCAGCAGCTAGCAGCTAGCAGCTGGCAGCAGCCAGTAGCAGCAGCTAGCAGCTAGCAGCTGGCAGCAGCCAGTAGCAGCAGCAGCAGCCAGCAGGCGGGTGCCACTGCATAGTGGGGACAAGGAGGCCAGGGACTGAATGGAGGCAGGGCAGCAAGAGCACCAGTATTTGCATGGTGCTTGCGCTTACGAGAGGGAAGTGGGTGAGTGACCTCACACTCACACCCTCACACCCTCACACTCTCACACCTGCTGCAGTGGCCAGTGGAGGCAATGTGTGGAGCAATGCACAGAGCAGCTGACTACATGTGCTCACTACACCAGCTGACGACACCTACACACTGTGCTGCTCATGTTCAATACTTGGTGCACTACCAGTTTGTCAGCAGTGGGTCGTCAAAGCTAGCAATGCATCACAGCATGTAGGAAACTCACGGAGGGAACTCCCACCGCGTGTGGATACCCTGCCTGCCTGCATCAGGGTGGCCAGTACAGGTGCTGCCAGCCCCCAGCCCCCCTGACCTGCTCCATGACCTCCAGATGCAGGGCCACCGTGTCCTTGTGCATCACCACTGCCTCAAACGCCTTGCGGGCAACACGCCAGGCGGGGCCACTGCGGCAGCAGCAGCAGCAGCGGTAGTGGTGACGGTAGGCAGCAGCAGCAGCAGCGGCAGTGGTGACGGCAGGCAGCACAGCAGCAGTGGTTGGTGTGGCAGCAGCACCAGGGATAGCAGCAGCAGCAAGGGCAGGCAGGGAGGGCAGGTGTCCTTTCCATTAGCTGGCAGGGTGTGGGAGGGGTAGGGGACGGGAGGGGAGGGGAGGGGAGGGACTATGGGTGGGAAGGATTAGATGAGGGGAGGGTGAGGAGAGGGGGAGGGAGGGGAGGGGAGGAGGGTGCTGAAGGGCAGGAGGAAGGAAGAGCAAGGGGAGGGGAGAGAGCGAAAGAGGTGTGGTGTGGGCAGGCAGACCATGAAGGGCGTCACCTACTTGAGCGTGAGCAGCCCCTGGTCGATGATGTGCGCCTGGCTGTCCGTCATGAGGGCAAAGCCCCGCAGGCTGGGCCTGGCCATGAGGCGGGACATCAGGCGCTTGGCCGCCTCTGGCTCCGCCACAAACACCCAGGGCTTGCAACCAAACCAGATCTGAGGGCCAGCAGCCACCAGGCATGCGTGAACTCAAGAGTGACCCCTGTGACCCATGATCAATGATTTCTAGGTACTGGCCATGTGTTCACACCGGCTTGCATGCAAGCATGGTCTCGGCCAAACAGCTGCAAGCCGTGACTGATGACTGCTGGTCATGACCGCTATAGCTGGGAATTTGCAAGGGAGCCTCCTCCCCTAACTACCACCCTGGCTGCACCCTTCCAGTAGGCCACCACTGCCTGTATGTAGGCCCTGGCACCATCCACCTGAGGTAGCCTACTTACTGAGGATACTGTATCTATTGAGGGCAGGGCTTGGGGTCACTGCAGCGCCGGTGATGCCTAGCACCTTCCAGGGGGTGCTGATTGCCCTGCCCTGCACTCACCCTGCACTCACCCAGCCCGCCCTTATCAGCCGGGTTGCAAGCAGGGCCTAGTTCCCTACTGGGCATGTTGGTTGTACTGACCTACATATGCCACCCGCCAGTCCAAGCAGGATTGCTTGCCATGCCTGCCTGCCTGCCAAGCCTGAACACTTAGACCCCTGCTCAATGCTGGGCATGTGGCTGGGCTGCTGGGCATACGGCTGGGCGGCTGTGCATGCCATCACATGCCCCTTTGCCATAGCCCCCCTTGGTGCATGCCTTTGCCCATAATGTCAACCAGGGCTTGCCGCTGCTGCTCCAGTGCTGACAGCCCAGGCAATCATGTTGCCCAGCTAAGCCCAGCTCACTTAACCTCATGTAACACACAGCTGCCACTGCCTTGCCCCATGCCCAGCAGCCTAGCTAAGTGCACAGCAGCCAAGACATATGCCCAGCAGCCCAGCCGTCGGCACACACACCTTGAACACAGGGCCGTAGCGCTGCCCGCACTCCTGCATGTAGCTGGTGATGTCCCGGCCTGGGCCCAGTATGGACAGCAGGTTGCCCACCAGGGGTAGGCCCACAGGCCCAGGGATGGCGCGGTACTGCCACCGAGCATCAGGGTACAAGGCGATGTAGGCTAGCTGGTCAGGCAAGCAAGGTGGCGCAGGGCAATGTAAGCAGGGCAGTTGCAACAGAAGGCGAATCTTGAACAAGCTGGGGCATGCAGCAGGTGGGGAGGGGAGGCGGGGGGCTGGCAATGGGGCATGCAGGCAGGAGGAGAGTGGGAGGGTGGTGGGCGCTGAGACATGAGCGTGCGGGAGGCGTGGCAGGCAGGAGACCGCGGGTGACGCACACCGGCTTCGTGTCCGCCTGTGCGCTCCTGTCCGCACTCACCAGCAGCATTGCGGCGACTGCAGCTGGTGTCACTCCCAGCCACATCGGCGAAAAGAGTGCGGACGACCGGGCTACCCACGACCACACGTCCATGGCGTAGCTTAAAGTATGCACCGCGAGTCTCTGAATAATCTCGCGACGTGCGGCATGTGGCTCTGCACAAAGGTGGTCGTGAGAGTTTCAAACCGAATTAACCGTTGAGCACACCCAACATCGCGGCGGCTCGCCGGTTCAGCCGGAAGCCAAGCACACGCTGTGGAGGTCAAGAGTTTCTGCCTTGGAGCTTCACGCCACAACTATGTACCAGACGCGACGTCGTCAAGCATAACGCCCGTGGCCCAGGGGCCGAGGGAGTTCAGCACAGCCCGGGCATGCACAGAGTAGTTACTGTCAGGGTTAGGGGATCATATACAGGTGTAGCTTCAAGAAGCCTGGGCCTCAAGCTGGGGTGTGGGGATGCACATGAACCTACATACCGTAGGTTCACCAACTTTGCTAGCCACTTGGCCAGTTGACAGGCAGTTGCTGGGCTGCAAGGTGTTAACGGAATAGGTACCATAGCATGCAGGTCGACATCATGGCCCTGTTCGCACTCGCACGGTTTTCGTTTTTGAATTATTCTCCCCAACCGACATTCATGACATGATTCATGACATGGCTCACATGGGCTATACCACCACCACGCTCAATTGACACACCTTTCCGCATGAATTGCTTCAAGCTCGTCGCCGAGGTGCTCTGAGGCTGCATGGCTATACTGAGGCTACAGGGTCTGATCACTGCGCACACGATGTCCACCTGTCCACCTTCCAATAGAATGAGGAGTGAGGCGGCAAATTCAATTTATGGCAAGTTGCACTACGTTCCAGACTCAACTTGCACATAGCAGGCAGTCGCGGGGCCGCGCGTGTATGAGCGACACAAACATGAAGTCTTGCAGATGCGGTACAGCTTTGCTAATCTTTTCTCTAGTGTGTGCGCTAGCTGCGAGCTCCGTGGCAGCGGAAGAGGAGAAGCTGGGCACTGTGATCGGCATTGGTAGGTTCTGGATATAGCCAGCTGTTCCGATCTGGGGTGCATAGACCAAGTATGAACGCAGCTGTTGCATACTAATCGGCTGGCCCTGTGCTGGGTCGCGTTTCTTTCCCTGTTGAGAATTGGATCGCCAGGTGCCACTTACATTTTTCCGTCACTGCAGATTTGGGAACCACGTACAGCTGCGTGGGCGTATACAAGAACGGGCGGGTGGAAATCATCGCAAACGACCAGGGCAACCGTATCACGCCGTCCTATGTCGCGTTTACGGACACTGAGCGCTTGATAGGGGACGCAGCCAAGAACCAGGCCACTGTCAACCCCGTCCGCACCATCTACGACGTCAAGCGCCTGATTGGCCGCAAGTTCACGGACAAAGAAGTACAGAAGGATGCCAAGTTGGTGTCCTACAAGATTGTGGACAGGTCTGGCAAGCCTTACGTGGATGTGTCGGTTCAGGGGGAGTCCAAGGTGAGGAAGCAGCTGATTCACCTGTGCCATGGCCCATCACAGTCATTACCCTGGATCTTGTGCTAGCGTCCAATCTCTTGAACATGACTGCTGTCACCTGCTGTCACAATGCTTTGTGCCCTCAGGTGTTTTCTCCTGAGGAGATCAGTGCCATGATCTTGACCAAGATGAAGGAGACAGCAGAGGCATTCCTTGGCAAGACTGTCAAGCATGCTGTCGTCACTGTGCCTGCATACTTCAACGATGCTCAGCGCCAGGCCACTAAGGATGCTGGTAAGAATGTGGCACCACAGCAGGCCACAGCTGCTGACGCTCAGTGCCTCCACTCGTGTAAACTGAGCACATGCTATGCTTTTGCCCCCTGACCATACAGGCACCATCGCTGGCTTGAACGTGGCCCGCATCATCAACGAGCCCACAGCCGCAGCCATTGCATATGGCCTGGACAAGAAGGGGGGCGAGAAGAACATCCTGGTGTTTGACCTGGGTGGTGGCACCTTTGATGTTTCCATCCTGACCATCGACAACGGTGTGTTTGAGGTCATCTCCACCAATGGCGACACCCACTTGGGTGGAGAGGACTTCGACCAGAACGTCATGCAGTACTTCATCAAGCTCATCAAGAAGAAGTACGGCAAGGATGTCAGCAAGGACGCCCGCGCGCTTCAGAAGCTGCGCAGGGAGGCAGAGCGCGCCAAGCGGGCCCTGTCCAGCCAGCACCAGGTAAGGCGCATGAGGAGTGGACAACACAAGGCAGGTGGCAGGGACAGCATTAGTGCGGTATGCACTGTGCTGAAGCTGATAGTAGCAAAGCTGTGACTTCCATGCACCATCTATGTGTTCACTATGTTATCAAACAGATATCACTAGTCCTGTAATGTTGGATGTGGATGTTGTTCATAGCATTGTGTTTCCAGAACACAAGCTTGGGCCACAAGCATCAGTGGGATGTAAGCATGTGTGCACAGGTGCGCGTGGAGATTGAGGCGTTGCACGATGGCATTGACTTGAGTGAGCCCCTGACTCGCGCCCGCTTTGAGGAGCTCAACATGGACCTGTTCAAGAAGACCCTTGGGCCTGTGAAGAAGGTCAGTGGCATGGCAGTAGAGGAGGGGTCAGCCAGTGCCAACGTGGCATGGTGCCAGATTCTGTTATGCCACCGCTGCATTCAGTCTTGCTTTTATCCTCTTGCACATCCAACACTGGCCCTGATTGTCTGCAGGCTTTGGACGACGCCAACATGAAGAAGTCAGATCTGGATGAGATCGTGCTGGTGGGCGGGTCCACTCGCATTCCCAAAGTGCAGGAGCTGCTGCGCGACTTCTTTGATGGCAAGGAGCCCAACAAGGGCATTAACCCAGACGAAGCTGTGGCATACGGTGCAGCAGTCCAGGGAGGCATTCTTGGTGGAGAAGGTAAGGGCACTCTTCCCTCAAGTATGTGCACCGTAATGCCTCACTTGGCAGACTGCTCGTTGCTGATGTAAAAGTTGTTTGATGCCTTGCGCAATGGGTGGGTGCTGATCTGTCGTGCTGGGTTGGGTGCCGTGGACATTGACTTATATATTCCTGACTGTTGGTGTGTGTGTGGTTCTGCTTTGTCGCGGCAGGTGGCGATGAGGTGAAGGACATCCTGCTGCTTGACGTGGCACCGCTGTCCCTGGGTATCGAGACAGTTGGTGGTGTGATGACCAAGCTGATCCCCCGCAACACCGTCATCCCCACCAAGAAGTCGCAGACCTTCACCACATACCAGGATCAGCAGACCACAGTGTCCATCCAGGTCAGCTCCCTGCTGCTCTGCTGGTGCACCTAGCCCCAACTCCTCCCATGTCACTCTCACCTGTGCTACTGCCAAACAAAGGGAAGCACACAGGGAACAGGGCCGTGCTGCTGCTGAAGAGCTGGGTCGGTCGTGCTTGTGTGCAACGCAGAAGAATTCGTAGGGTGAGGGCAGGCCATGCCCCAGGTTGATGGACATCAGCTGGATTTTTTATCCTTCAGACTGGCAGCAGCAAAAGGGGTGCATGGTGGCTTTGGCACTTGTTGCAGGTGTATGAGGGTGAGCGAGCCATGACAAAGGACAACCACAAGCTGGGTCAATTCGACCTGAATGGCATCCCCCCTGCCCCTCGTGGCACACCACAGATTGAGGCAAGTCGTGCTCATTGGGGCATCTGGTCTGCAGCTGGTCCAAGACTGTTGTCATGCATGGGTGTGTTGCATGATCTGCAAACTGGAAGTGCTACCATAAACTGGAAGTGCTACCATCAACTGGCTGTCTTGCCAGGCAGTTGCCTGAGGCAGCAACATAGGGTGAACACCAACCTCTGGATGTTAGATGCTGACAAGTGGTCAGTTTGGGTATGTCAATGCAGGTGACATTCGAAGTGGATGCCAATGGTATCCTGAATGTGGCCGCTGAGGACAAGGGCACAGGCAAGAAGGAGAAGATCACCATCACAGCTGAGAAGGGGCGGCTGAGCCAGGAAGAAATTGAGCGCATGGTGAAGGAGGCAGAGGAGTTTGCCGAGCAGGTGAGTCCCTGGGTGCAGCTGCCAGTGTTAGGCCATATATGTTTGCGCTGTAGTGGGGCATTTGCAGTTGAGCGAGCAAAAGCCATCATCTCCCCAGCCTTATCCACCAGCCTCGTTCTTTCATCCCCCCATTTGCTGACTATTGGTACCTATCATTAACATCCTTGACATTGGCATCTTTCATTGACCTGATCCTCCTCGCTTTGCCCTGGTGCTCCCAATTGCTCCTCTCGCCAACCGTCCTTGCTGCTGTCAACGAGTTTGATGTGCTCGACTGATGCTGCACTGCGCAGGACAAGGCAGTGAAGGCCAAGGTGGATGCACGCAACAAGCTGGAGACCTACGTCTACAACATGAAGAGCACCATTGAGGACAAGCTCAAGGACAAGATCGACGAGGACCAGAAGGAGACTGTGTCCTCAGCCCTCAAGGAGGCTCAGGAGTGGCTGGACGAGAACAGCGATGCAGGTGGGAGGGATGGGATGGCAGGCAGGTGGGAGGGGTGGCAGGCTGCTGCCAGCCAGGCAGGCATAGTTGGTTAGAGGACGGCTGGACTGCAGATGGTATGGTTATAGCATGCTCTGGTTGTGCAGGGGTGCCCTCATGACACCGGTGGTGTCTAGAGCAATGAGCGTTGCAGAGGGTGGTCCCAGCTGTCCCTGCTCCTATAGGTGTTGCTGCTGTTGCTGCTGCTTCCTCTGACCAGTTCTGTGTTGGCTGTTGTGCTGGTACTTGGTGCAGATGCCGAGGAGTATGAGGAGAAGTTGAAGGAGGTGGAGCAGGTGTGCAACCCCGTCATCGCTGAGCTGTATAAGCAGGGAGGGGCAGGGGGGGATGCAGAGGAGGATGACTCATCAGACAGCCACGACGAATTGTAGTCGAGGGAGCCTTTGTCAGTATTAGGACATCTGTTTGGACCTGCATGCAGCAGCTGGGCAGCAGCACAATGTGTTCTTTCTGCTCAAGAACTGGGTGCTGCGATTCTTTCTGCCGTGTGCATTCGTCAACATTTGACGTCAGAGCGGAGTGTAATGAAAACGTCGAAGCTACGCTTAAAGCCGTCATGTTGGTCGCCCCGTCCCCTGCCTTCCCCTTCTCCCTGTCGTTGTCTCTTCCTCCCTCTCCCTCCCCCGTTTCTTGTCTCCTTCTCACCTCCACCCCCGACGTAACCCAGTCATCATCAACTGGTCACCCCCGCCATGCACCCCTGATAAAATCTTTCTGGTTTTACGAGTTTTACAGCCATTCTCGCGCAGGGCAGTGCAGCTCATTAAGTAGTAGATAGTGGAAGCGCCGGTAGTTTTAGGCGCCCTAAAAACGCGAGGCCGAGGCGCTGGAGCGTAACAGCTCGAGACCGAAGCCAGCAGCCGCGGAGCGTAGCGACGCGGCTGCTGGCTGAGGTCGAGAGCTGTTACGCTCCAGCGCCGAGGCCGAGTGTTTTGGGGGGCCTAAAACGCCCCGGGCGCTGCCACTATCTAATTTAGTTCCGTTTTTGGTGCGTTGTGGCTACATTCTGTGCGGCGAAGCCGCACTTCTGGAGCAACACTTTGTATTGGAGCGAAGGGCGGGGCGTGGTAGCACGCGGGATGGTCGCTAGTTTGAACCAGCTATGCACTTTTCTAAAATGGCCCGCGTCCCGCGTTTTTAAGAGCATAATAGGCAACTAAGTCTCTTAAACAGCAGGCTATTAACTATTATAACGCATGAAAACGGAACTAAAGCGAGGCTAGCGGGCTGCTCGGGCTGATGTGCACCTGTGCCGGGGCGGGCGGGGGTGCTGAGAGATGGGGTCGCGTTGTGTCGGGGATAGCCTACTTAGTGGGGCTGTGATCAGAGAACAGCTATCGCGCTCAGCGGCCCATCTTTTCAAATGTTTGAATTTCTTGTCGGGCGCAGGACCCCCCCTGATATGTGTTCTACTAAAATAATGTTGGCTTAATCCACCTGGCTGGCCTGGGCTGCAGCAATCTGCCACCTTCTTCGATCAGAGGCAAGGCGCATGAAAATGCTTGGCCGTCTGTTGGCGCCGGCTCCGGGCAAGCCGCGGCACAGCTGCAGGCACAGATTCTTGCAGCTTACGTCCGGGATGGCTGCCTGGGAGACGGGGATGTCTGTGTACACGGGCTGGCCGTGTAGGCCGAGCGGGTGGGCTACGTGAATGGTAAAAAAGCCGCGCACGAGGAGCTCAGCAGCAGGCCTTCACTCGTGGCTGCACAGCGCCGACCAGGAAGGCATCCCAAAGCTCTTGCGGGAGGTGGCCGGTGAGGTGGGCTAGCTTGCATTTCCTGCCGTGGTATGTGTTGTCCCTATCGCGGGCTGCGCGGGCCTCTCCGGAAGCCCTTCTATTGCGCTCCGCTTCGGTGAGGTCTGGCTGGAGTGCCTCGTCGCGGTCCAAAATGTCACTGTCTGGGTCCTCCGGCGCTGGCTTAGGCACGGTGCGTCTTTTTCCCACCCATAGAAAACATCAACGTGAAGCCATCACAAATACTGGTGATTAAATCGATGCCACATCCCCGGCACGTGGTTCCTAGTTACCGAGGCTAGGGGGTCACCCCTCCCATTGAACCACCACGTAAGGGACATTTGACTTTGCGGCGTGCCTGGTGAGAGTTGAGTTGTCATTTTAACGCGAAATGCCTTATCTCTGCGCCGCGCTTGCGCCTGCGCGCCCGAGCTGCTGGCACCCACGGTGACCGGCAGTCTGCCAGGCACGCGAACGGTTCCGCTGTGCGCGATGGGCCTTTCAAGTGCTGCCTAACAACACCCACAACGCGGGATGCAGAGTTCTCCGCTGCGGTACACTGCTGTACACTTTATGCATGGAGCCCAGTTTTCTCAACGTCTTACACAGCCAGCTCAATCCCACTCTGCCTGCTCATTCAGATGTTGCAGTACCATGTACCGTAGGTCAGCACGCAAGGTGTTGGCTGGCACACACAACCCCACCGCCTTGCAATACTCGTTTAACATTTTCACGCTCAGCTTCTTGCCCAAGGTACACAGCTGCTTCACGCTGTCTGGTGCAAATGAGCACAGAAGGGTGAGGCACTCATCGTCCCAATGCTTGTCATCCCTCTTCTGATCGAACATGGGCATGGCCTCAAAGGGCTTTGTGATGGAGGGCCTCATACACACACCCCTTGGTGCGGGGGTCATGCATCGGGCACATGCACATGCAGTCTGTGACCACTCAACCTGGATCCCTGCAGCAGGGAAGAAGCAGCTATGCATGCTCATAGAGCCGGGGATGGATGATGCAAAGGCATGTGCATCCCGTTGTGGAGCACTGCAAAGCTCTACCTCCTGTGTGCTCAGCTCCAAGCACCACCGATGACCCACACTTGCTCGTGCACGGTGAGCCTTGCTGGGGTCAGCAGCAGCAGCTGGCTTGTGATATGCATTGCAATGCTGCACAAACCCTAATGCATTGCACTTCCCAACACGATCAGCCAGGAGCTCACCCCTCAACCACTGCTTCACCACCCCTCCCTCTGAATCATGCCTGCCCTTGAAGTGAGCTGTAGCCCCATAGCTCCACCACACCGGCATGCTGAACCTCTGTGCCATGCCCCAATGTTGTCGCATGGCTGGGGCGCCCTTGAACTGCCCTGCACAGGGGCAGGGGTTGGGTCTGGGGCTGAGGCAGCCGGGGGGGCTGGGGTGGGGGCTGGTGCGGGGGCTGTGATGAGGGCTGAGGTGGTGGCGAGGGCTGAGATGAGGGGAGAGGTGGGGGCCGGGTGGGCTGGGGCTGGGGCTGGGGCTGCTGGGCTGGAATAGTGGTTGCATGGAGGCTGATGGCATGCTGTCAGCCGGCGTATTGACCCCCTGCTGCAAGGGTGCGAGGGTGTTGGGACCCTGCTCCTCAGGTAATGGTGCCAACGGGGATGACGAGAAGGGCCTGCGGCACATCAGGGCAGGGCAGGTAGCATGCAGGTAGCGGTACCTTCAGCTGTACCTTCAGCTTCACAAGTGCCTCATCCATTGTCACCACTCCCAGCCCCACCCCCTGCCCCTGCCCTTCACCCTGCCCCTCCCTCCCTTGTTACCTGGGTTGCATGATGTGCTGCAGCGCAAACTCCAGTCGGCCAAGCTGTGCCTCAGCATCTTGCAGTGTTGACAACTGTAGCGTCACCTTGCTATCAGGCTGTGACCGCAGAAGGCGCAACAGTGCTGGTACTTGCTGTATCTGCTGGAGAACTGCAGCAGCAATTGCCCTGCAGCCAAAGGACCAAAGGAGCAAAGAAGGGCAAGGCAGTTTAGCGAAGGTCAGGCTATGGCCGTAGCCAGGGCAAGGCTGGTGCAAGGCAGGGCTGGTGCAGCTCAGGGCCGAGGAGTGAAAAGCGCACCTTGCGGTGGCCCAGTCCTGCTGTTGCTTGGGCATGCTTGGGGGAATGGTCTGCTTGTCGTGCTCCTCAGTGGTGTGTTTGCATGACACCACACACAGCGCACAGCGGGCTGCATGCCCTCCCTTCCCCTTGTAGGGGTGATACTTGGATGTCGGCATGCTGCAGGCATGTGCACACGCCAGCTTGTAAAACCCCTATTAGCAAATCTCAGCAAGAGTTGGGACCTTGGCAGGGGGTCCACAGATAGGTTCCCTAGCCAGTGACGCAGGGCTGGGGCATTCGATTGCGTTCGATGGTCGTCATAGTGGCATCAGCAGAGTGGGCAACATGGAGGAGGGTTTGCCTACCTTTTGGAGCCTAATCAAGAAGGGATCGATGCAGTTGTCACTTCTGTGCTTCTGCCGTGGTCTCCTCCAAATTTCAGAGCCCCTGAGCCAGCGCATGTTGATTTCCATGTTGGACATGAGGTCGGGCTCCTCGCACATCGCGCACTATCCATCGCGTTAACGAGGGACTCACTGCTATTGGGTCAACGTACATCAAGTCCGCAGGCACGGTAGGGTCGGATACCCGGCAACATGCCCGACCAGCTCAGCGTGTGGCTCAGCGCGGCCGCATTCCGACGCTTCAATCTGCGTGTAAACCCGTGCAGAAATGAGTCCGGAAAAGCCGTTGTCCCTTATCGTTAGGGGGGTTGGTGGTTCAATGGGAGGGGTGACCAGGGGGCCTAGGGTCAGAGCCTCCCAACTCTCTTGAGAATAGGGTGTGTCCTTTACACGAGGTTTATTTCTCGCTCAGGTTGCCGATCGAGCATCGAAGCACACCAGTGTGTAGAGGACTCGCTTGGCTACACGGAATGCCCGTCCTGTGCTGTATCGAATGTGTAAATGATGCATAGTCTAGGCGTGAACCCGGCATACATTTTGTGGGCAGATATCACCATGCACGCCTTCTCCACCCTCGACCTTCTTAATGATGCCGTAAACAAGCCTAAGCAAGTATATGTGCAATCGCGCTTTGTGTTGCGATGGCCGAAATCGCGAGTTTGAAACCTAAGAAGCTGAAATGCTTCTTTAACGCACCCACAACACTGCTGGTGCTGCAATTAGAACAGCTGCATACTTCTTAGCATCGATTAGCTTTCACTCGTCATTTGTGTCGCTCGCGCTGTCAAGCGTAAGACGGAGTAGTTCTATGCTTTAGCGGTTCAACAAGACACAATGTGCACCCTTCTCCTTAAGTTACTGTTGACTATATGGCCTGATAGTCAAACTGACCGCGGGACTCTTCATACTCGAGCCTTTTCTGCTCGTTTCGTTGCCTACGCCCTTTATTCGTTGTAGCTAGGGCATGTGTGCAGATGCTCAGCCTTCGTTCTGTCGCTATAGCGGTTTAGGACATAACCACCGAGACATGTGGTTCGGTCCACGGTGCTAACACACGGTGCCCACCTGGCCCGACTCGCACCCCATGGCAAGGCAAGGCCTCTACATCCACATTGATCACTTGCATGCGCTGCCTCTACCAAGATGTCATGGCACTGTCAAACCTCTTGCCCTCTCATTTACACGTTCCTGTACTAGCATGGTTAGAGGCAGTGGAGGCGGAGGCAGCCATGGATGTGTAAACATCCAGGAGCCTTTGCTTTAGCGACAACTTGTGTCATGCATGCCACGACGTATGCATACCACATTGGTTGGGCATGGCCCTCTTCGCTGTTGCTAGCTGGGCCCGCATGGCTGGATCCCCATGCTTCTGACCTTACTCATGCATGCTGCCAGCTCTTCTTTTGCAGCTGCAGATTCTGCTTCGCTGCGGTGCAAAGACACTTGCACGGCTAGCACCTCGTTCTCAGACTGCTGCAGCGCTTGCAAGCACTGGTGCAATTGCTCTTGGCACATTTGTACAGGTCATCTTGTCAGCACCTAGAAAGCAGCGTTTAGTACGTGTTCCTGGGTGATGCTGGGTAGATGCGCATCCCACCGATTGGCGACCTGCAGCCAACACAGCCACCTCAACACTCCCAAAGACACCCAAAGACCAGACCATACCACAACAAATGTGATCATCAGTAACTGGTGTAGTGTTCTTTCATGTGCCATGCCGTGCATGCCAGGTGAAAGGGAAACTTGCCAATGGGGTTGCAGGCAAGGGTGACGAAAAGCATGGGCCACCCCAAAAGGTAAATTAGGTGTAATATTAAGGAAGCAGTGCGCGCTCAGTCACGCAATCTACTTCAGGCTAAACTCATTGTCTGCCCATCATAGCTAGACACGCCCTACCTTTTCCATAAAGAACAGAGTGGTTACCTAATACTTGGTGCATCTTCGCTTTGGACAACCTAGGCCTGCAGTTGAGCTAGCGTCGATTGTCGTAATATTATGCTTGCGAGATGCTGAACGGCCCACGGCCGCTCACAGTGGGATGGGCGTGCAGGCAGCTTGTGGCGAGGTGAGTCCCGAGATGGAGCTGGTGACAGACCTAGCCGGACAGCGCCAGGCTCGACCGTGCTTCCACAATTGTTCGTAGGCTGCTGCTGCTGTGCTTTGCAATAGTGCCGCTGTACACGGCGCTATGCGGGCTGCGGGAAGGCTTACCTGGCAAAGGGCAGTGGGCAGGTGCGCGGCGGTCTCAGATATCAACGCAAACCAGCTGACTGACAACGAGGGTATCATACCATCTGGCTTGGCAGGAACGTTGGCGACGAGCTGTCGCCCCATGTCTTGCAGGTCTTGCGCTGCTCATTTTGGAGGTGATGCATTGCTGCCTGGGACTGTTGGTGGTGGCCACCATGCTGTTGGTCAAAAGCAATCATATCACTGGTGACTTGCCTGGCAGCACCCCGAGCAGCTCGCCCTGCCGCAGCTTGGCGGACAGTACCCTGGTGCCTCTGGCACCCATCAGCAGCAGCCACATGCCAGTTTGGCCTGACGGGAATGACAGTGTCAGGCTGGCCTGGCATGCTGCTGACCCCAAGGGACACATCAGGGACCAGGGGTGCAAGCACACGCTGACCATCAACGAGCAGCTCGGCAGCGGCAGCAGCAGAGGTCCAGGGAGCCAGCGCAGCAGCTACACTTCTGACAGCCGCAGCAGGCTCAGCAGCAGCAGTTGGCTCGACACCATGGCCACAGCTGGCAGCCAGCAGCTAGACAAGGAGCATGGCAAGGCTGGCGAGGCAGGTGCAGCGCAGCAGAAGGTGACAGCACAGGGTCAGGCTGCCAGGCTGACACCAGAGCAGCCACCCAGCAGGTCAGCGCCTGAGTCAGGGCTGGGGGCAACTCCCGGCTTCAGGCCTAGCTCGGAGAGTGTGCATGGAGGTGCAGAGGGTCAGGAGGGCTCCTGGCTGCTGGCCTGGCTGCAGCCCCGCACCCTGCACTGGCTGCTGCTGCTCACGGCCCTGGCTAGCCTGGCGCTGCGCTCAGTGGCCACCCTGGCCCTGATGCCGCCCCCTCACAGTCCTCCCAGCCGCTGGCCAGGCAGCAGCCCGCTTGCCAACAGCTGTGACCACCAGCACTATGCCGCAGCAGCCCCCAGGGCAGGCAGCATGGCAGCAGCAGTGGCGGCAGCATCCTCCTCCACGCTTTCACCACCAGGCCTGGCCCACCCCGCCCCCTCACCTCCTGGAGTGCTGGCAGTGGGTGCGGGGGCTGCAGGCCCCTCCCACCCTCACAGCACCTCAGCTGTCAGCAGGGCGCCGGGCGCAGGGCCTGACGCTGAGTTTGCGGCACGCCTGGCAGTGGCTGAGGCAGCGGCAGCAGCTGTGGGGATGTGCTTGTGTGCATGCACCACGGCACACAGCAGCGCTGCCCCTGCTGTGACCAGGCCCCTCCTGGACCCCTCCCTGGCCGCACTGCATGCCAGCACCAGCGCTGCCGCCTCCTCCCTCCTCCCCAACCAGCAGGACCACCCCCTACTGGCTGCGCATGAACGCCCAGCGCCCGCACCGCCTGATGTGCTACCAGCCCCAGCCCCTGAGCCATCACCTGCAGCGGGGCCAGGGCCAGGGGCTGGTGGTGCGGCAGGAGAGGGTGAGAGTGAGTGTGAGGGAGGGGCAGCAGGCCGTGGCGGTCAGCCGTGTGCAGCAGCAGGCGCTGGGGTCTTGCGCCCCGCTGGCCCTGGCTCCTGGGTGGAGTCGCTGCTGGTGCGCGCTAGTGTGCCGCTGGCTCCGCTGCTGGCCCACGGCCTGCCTGCCTGGCTGGGCCACCTGGCGCCGCAGTTCAGGCTGGAGTTTGCGCTGCAGGGCCTGGCCTTGGTGCTGCAGCAGGTCAGGCGGGAGGGGCAGTGGGGAGAACGGCAGACAGGGCAGCAGGCAGCGGAGGGGGCAGGGCGAGGGGGGCGTGGTGGGAGGTGGAGGTGGCCTGAGCAATAGGCACATTAGTTAGTGGAGGGAGGAGCAGCAGGGGGGGAAGCCCAGCGACAAGGAAGGGTAAGGGGGTGCAGGCAGTCTGGCTTGCCTCTGTGTGCGCTCTTCTCTTCTCCCTGACCTGCTGCACCTTTGTGCCTGCAGGAAAGCGTGGGCTGCCTGATGCCCCAGCTCATGCTGATGGCAGTGTGTCATGTCCCGCTCCATGTGGCCAGCGTGCTGCTGTCGCCCTCCCCCCTGGCTGCCTTACACGTGGACGTGGCCCAGCTGGCGGTGAACACGCTGCTGGCCATCATGGTGCTGCTGCTGCTGCACACGGGCCTCAACAGCCTGCTGCCGGCTGGGCTGCCGCAGGCTGGGTGCACAGAGGGCCAGGAGGGGTGGGTGCGTCAGGCCAGGGGGATGCAGGGCCCCCCATCCCCCCCCAGCCCCCTGCTCACTCCCCCCAACACACCCCCAGGCACCCCACCCAGCGCCCCCGTCTGGTGGCTGGGCAGGGGCTGCGCAGCGATGGCTTGCATGCCCGCCGCTGGCATGGCTGTGCAAGCTCAAGGAGTGACTGCGCCCCAGTTTGCAGCGCATGGTCACACCTCACGCAGCTGCTGCCGGGCTCCTGAGGGTGTAGGGCACTGCACTGACCAGCAGCAGCCAGGGGCGTGTGAGGGGCCGGGCACCTCCCCAGCCCTGCAGGTCAGCCCTGAGGTGTGGCAGCCCTGCAGCTCATCCCAGATCAAAGTTGGCGGCTCCACAGCAGCAGCTCCAGGAGAGTGCCCTGGAGCCATGCCGGTCAGCATTGCCCCTGAGGTCTGGCACTGGCTGCAGCAGCTGCCCCCAGGTCAGGAGCGGCTGCTGGAGCAGGTGCTACTAGAGCAGCTGCAGCAGGAGCTGCTGGCCGTGCAGCAGAGGTGGGGGATGAGCGGCAGCCTGCAGAGCTCCACTGCCGCCCCCGCCATTGATACAGGCACAGCTGTTGAGAGCATCCACCACCACGCCGCACGCAGCAGCCAGGACTCATGCCTGACACTGTTGCCTCAGCCGACCCTGAGCCCAGCAGCAGCGCAGCCAGCGCCCATTCAGCCCATGCACCCCACCCCGCATGGGGCTCAGCTGACAGGCCTCAGCCCCCCATGTGCCCCAGGGGCTTGGGGACCACCCTACCCCCCCCCAGCACCCAGCCCCTGGCCTGCACCCCCCCCTGCTGCCCTGCTGCCGCCTGCCTGGCCCAGACAGCTCAGTGCTGTGAGTGAGGGCAGTGAGGAGGCTGCGGCGGTCAGCTGCTCCCTGGACAGCCTGTGTGTGGACAACCTGTGTGGGGAGGCAGACGGCGCCATAGGGGCAAATCAGGCAGGGGTGGGGGAGGGGGAGGGGCTGGCACCAAACGCCCCCCCTTCTACGCTGTTGGGGGGTGGGGAGGGGGAGAGGGAGGGGGAGGGGGCCTGCGCCCCCCGCTGGGGCCCAGGCCTTGACCCCACCACTGGGCCGCGACCTGGGGCTGGGGCATGGCCTTGGGCGGCTGCAGAGATAAGGGTAAGGGCGGGCTCTTGCTGCCCCCCGGCCGGGCTGTCAGGGGCGCAGCAGAGGGCTGCAGGGGGGACCGCAGGGGGTCCGGGCGGGGCGGGTCCAGGAGGGGTGTCGGGAGGGGTGTCCGGGGCGCCTCTGCGGCGTCCTGGCTGGCGCGGCCTGTGGGAGCACGTCTCACAACCCCATGTGGCCTATTACGTGAGTGGGAGGGGGAGGGGGAGGGGAAGGGAGAGGAGGAGGGGGAGGGGTGAAGTGAGGGTGAGGGGTGGGGGAGCTTTACGTGTCTGGTGCACCTAAGGCGAGTGTAGCAGTGACTGGCAGCAATGAAGAAGTTTCAAAGCCTCAAAGCCGGGAGCTGTGACCAGGAGCCACCACCCTGCTTTGCCCCACCCCGCCCTCTCCCCTCCTCCTGCTTCAGATGCTGCCCTACACCTTGCCAGGCCTGAGCTTAAGCTTAAGCTGCCCCGCCCCTCCCTGCCTGCAGGTTCTGATCCATGTCCTGGGCTTGGAGCTGGTGGTCTGCTACCTATTGGACAGTCACCAGCTGCGCAGCCAGGGCTTCATCAGCTGGACTCAGTTCTGGCCCAGCTTGCTGCTGCCGTGTGTGAACGGCACGGTGCTGGTGCTGCGTCTGCTGTCGGCGCTGACTGACAACCCGCTGTGGCGCAACAACACCCTGAACGGGGCGGCCATATGGTGCGGGGCAGAGGGCCTGACGCAACAGTGTGCAGCACAGCAGCAGCACCAGCAGCAGCAGCACACAGCAGCACCAGCAGCAGCACACAGAAGCAGCAGCAGCAGCAGCAGCAGCAGGGGGCCTCGGGCTGGGGAAGTGCAGGGCAAGGGGCAGTTGAGCAAACATAGGGCAGCTGCGGTGACAGTGATGGGGGCGTCAGGAGCACGCAAGGAGGTGGTGCGGGATAGCCACCCTCACTCCTCACACCGCACACCTGATCACCTCTGCTGTGGTCCATGGCCTGCATGGCTTGGCACCAACCCGACCCGATCTGCCCTGCCTTGCCCTGCCCTGCCCTGCCCTGCCCTGCCCTGCCCTGCCCTGCCCTGCCCCACAGCGCGTGCCCTGCATTTGAACTTGCCTGCTGAACCTTGCAACAACCAGGCAGGGCCTGACCCAAGCTGTCCAGATCTCTGCTGACATCTGTCTGGTCCAGGCTGAGTGGGGCTGGGCTGTGAGCCAGCGCTTGCCTCTCCCCTATGCCAGGTACTGCGCCATATCGCTGCGGCTGCTCATCATCCTGCTGCAGCCCTATGAGCCGCGTCCCTACGGAGTGTGGCGCTGCTTCACCTTCTTCCTCCTGGTCAGTGTGCAGGGAGGGGCATGGTCTGCGTGAGGGCCAGGGGGTGGGGACTCGGTGTCCACACTGGGGTAAGGCGGCCCCAACATCATCCTGTGTAGGGGCCAGGCTGGGTGTGCCTTGGGGCAGGCTGGCTGCTAACCCCCTCACAAAAGCTCCATGTTGCCAGGGGCAGCATGGCCGCCCCCCACCTTACGCTCATCATCATCATGGCCCCCTATTCATGCCTTCCCCTATTGCACCTCCCCCCCCTCCCCTGATCCTCCCCTGAGTAGCTGTGCTCTCCCTCACCCACTCACTCACTCACTCACTCACTCACTCACTCACTCACTCACTCACTCATTCACTCACTCATTCACTCACTCACTCACTCACTCACTCACTCACTCACTCACTCACTCACTCACTCACTCACTCACTCACTCACTCACTCACTCACTCACTCACTCACTCACTCACTCACTCACTCACTCACTCACTCACTCACTCACTCACTCACTCAGGGGGGTTTTCCAATGCGGGGTAACGGGGTAGAGGGGAACGGGGGAATGCACTTTTTATCCCCCGTTTTCAATGCGGGGGAATGGGGGAAAATGGAGGTTGGGTTCGGTTATGTTGCGAGCTTAACGAGAGCTTCATCCCTTTGCACGACCACGACATCCACCTTTGTCCATCCAAGTGTTCGGTTTTGGTGATCGTCGTCGGCGCGAGGCTGAGGATGAGCTAATGATTGCCGTAGTGATACGCCTTATTGGTGATTCGAAACCGGACCCAAAGTCGGCACACATTCGGTGACAGCTCAAATATTGAAGTGATGCGTGTTTGGTGACCCTCTGTCTTTCACCTAGCAATAGCACATTGTCCACACATGCATTTGTTCACTACTGAGGCAGCCGCCTTCGAGCACTGAAGCGTGTGGTTGCTTCCATCACAACCTCATCATCCTTACCATCACTCTCGCCCTCTCCTGCCCCTACACCTGCCCATGCCCCTGCCCTTGCCCCGGCCCTCCCCACGCCCTGTGCACCTCTCGCCCTCCTTAGCCTGGGAAGGTGCTGGAAGGTGGTGGTTGCTCCCAGGGCTGCATGCTCCCAGGGCACATGCAGCAGGGCTGGCACCTGGTCTAGGCTGGTGCAAGGCAAGGGCACATGCATTGGGGCTGGCACTTGGTCAGGCAGCAAGAGGGCTGGGCTGGGCTGGGCTGGGCTGGGCTGGGCTGGGCTGGGCTGGGCTGGTATTGGTACACCTAGTGCATTGCAGGGTTGGGCAAGGCCAAGCGGATCAGTTTGATGGTTGCACATGCAAGAAGCCTTGAGACGCAGCTGCAGCACCAACAACGGATGCTGGAACAGGAGCAGTGATGGGTGCAGGTACAGGACCAAGCATCGCTTCAGCTTTGTGTGTTCCCGTGCGTGAGTGTTGGGGCGTTGTTACATCGGTTTTGCAAGCCATGTGAATCGTTTCACCGCGGAGACCTGACTCCTGGGCCAGGTCGGTCGCTACAATAGTCCTGGTCACGCTCTATGCGTGAGCCTCCTGGCTGCGTGCCATCTGGCTGCGAGCCATCGGGCATCGAAGTCTTCGAAGTACCCCCTCATTTTTCCCCCGAGCACTTTTTTTGCTACCGCGGGGTTCGGCTGCGGTAGCAAAAAGCGAGGAGGGGAGGGCGGTTAGGGACCAACCACCGCCATTCCCCTGGGGGAATTCCCCAACGGCGCAAACGGACTCGCAGGGGAACGGCAGTTGGACGGCGGTTAGAGGGGGAATAAAAATTCCCCCGCTGCGCTTTTCCCCTCATTCCCCCGTTACCCTCCGAAAAATTCCCCCGCATTGGAAAAACCCCCTCACTCACTCACTCACTCACTCACTCACTCACTCACTCACTCACTCACTCACTCACTCACTCACTCACTCACTCACTCACTCACTCACTCACTCACTCACTCACTCACTCACTCACTCACTCACTCACTCACTCACTCACTCACTCACTCACTCACTCACTCACTCACTTCCCAACCAGCCTGGGCTTTCCCTTCTGCCACGCACTGCCCTCCCTCCCCCTGCTTGCCTGCAGCTCGCCACCGCCACCAGCCGCAATGCGCGTGAGCTGGCCTGGCGGGCAGCCTTTGCCAGCATGTTGTACAGCCTCGCTCATGCCTGGGCTTTCGCAGCCGTCAGCCCTCACCACCGGGTGCTCAGCCCCAACCTGCTCTCCCCTTCCCACCAGCCCACCCTGGACCCCTATGGCCTGCATGCCCACCTGGCCCAGCCGCCCCACTCCACCCCCAGCTGTGCCCCATCCCCTGCACCGGCCCTGGCCCAGGACCTGGCGACCAGTCTGGCTAGGGCCCTGGCCCAGCAGCTGAACAGCACCCAGGGCAGCCAGGGGGTGGGGGGCCCGGCAGCAGCAGCAGAGCTGGCAATGGGCTTTGCAGCCAGGGTGATGTCAGCAGCGGCAAGCGCAGCTGGCATCATTTCGCAGGCAGTGCAGCAGCTGCCAGAGTATGCGCTCACCTCAGCAGCGACATGTGTGGCGTTTATCCTGCTGCCTGCAAGCCTGCGCATGGGAGGGGGGTGTGTGGAAGGACCCTGACCAAGGCGCCCCCTGGATCCAATGTCATTCAGCTGCCTGAGGACCTTAGGAGCGCTGCTGCAGCCACAACCTTCAGCTTCACCGCTGCCACATCCCCATGCTTGAACTGCAACGTCTTGTCGTTTTCATACCTGTCCCCTGATAGCCATGCTGGCTAGGAGGCCTTAGAGTGTGGAAGGGTGGTGGGGTGGTTGAGGGGGTTAGGTGGAGGTGGAGGGGGATGCCGGCTAGGAGGTCTAGGGAGAGTGTGGGGGGCCCGGGGGTCAGGGGGGCTGCTTGACTGGGGTTGTTACAGGCAGGCTTGGCCCCCTCTTGGTTGGTGCTGTGCCCTGCCTTGCCCTTGCCTACAGCATTGCAGTAAAAGGGGGGATGGCCGGGCATGAGGGGTTGGGGGCCATGCAGCATATGGGGGGCCATGCAGCGTGTGGCGTCTGAGTAGTGTCCAGTATAGGCTGCCTTGCCCATCTTTTGGTACATGGGGGTTCTCATAGGGAGGGGTGGGGTGGGGGTCAACACATGCACTGCACATTCATGGTGCTTGGTTCACAAGATTTAGTTCGATGTTTGTGGCCGCATTCTCCATGCCACCCCCTCACGGCATGGAGAGCAAGCATTTGCCAGCATTAGCCAGCCTGAAGCATGTGTGGCCTAATGAGGGCCAGTATGAGAAATAAAGAAGGCACATGCCTGCTTGCTTGGGGTGGGAGCTTGCATGGAAGAATAGCAAAGAGCAGCAGTGGTCATGCACGCAGTTAAGGACCACGTTTGGACATGGTGGTAGTACTGTAGCACCCATTATGTACAGCAGCACGCATTTGGTTGAGGGTGGGAAGGCTGTGAGCTGAATCTTCCTTTGAAACCTTCCATTCAAACCTTCTACACTTTCAATCCATTACTCTTTGTGTATTGCATGCTGATATAGAGACTGCAATTGTAAGATTGCTATAACTAGAAAGGGCCTGTTTTGCTGAGGAAGGAGAAGGCATTGTGAATCACATTGCGACAGCCGGCAGGTGCTAGGTCAGTGTTGTGGCTGTACAAACCTACAAATCAACATTGTTTGCCCCATATTGAATGCACGTCGGCTCGGTCGGAATGGTCTTCTTCTCCTTTGACACTAGACGGTGTCCGAAACATATCCAAACTTTGTACCCAGCAATTCAAGTCATTCCGTAATGTGTCGCATCCAGCCGGCCACGCCTTGATGTCCATCGCGAAACTCGTCTTTGAGAGGCGTGTCCATGCCAACACCCTCGCATTCAAATTGCCCGTTGCGAACATTGGTTCGCATCGCCCCACCACCACAGTACACTGCCTCAGCCAGCTTGCGAAACACCAGTTCGGAGGCACAAAAGGCAGCCAAGGTGACAGAGCAACAAGGGTCAACAACGTTGATTGTCAGACACAGACAAGGGTCACACATGACATGTGCAAGCAAACATGTGTGCATGCATTGTATACATAAGGCAGGGGCATCTTTGTTTGTTCATCCAACAAAATGCAATGTGCGCTAGCAACAGTGAGGTACAGAGCAGGCGTAGGCCCTAAGCCTTTACTCACACGTGCCACTAGATAACAACGTGCCCTACTGATTGTAAACAGCCCCTTCGTCCCTCACTAGGGCCTCCATTTGAGCCGGATCAGTAGTGGCCACTAGCAGCCACTAGCGGGAATGTACTAGTGGGCAATAGTGACCCGACTCAAATGGTATTATTGGGCTGAGTGGAGTAAACCCAGTGCACATGGCACATGAGCCGCCTACCACCTACATTATTGCCTGACCACGAGGGCTATTGTGTAGAGTTGGCATGACACCCCCCCCCCTGACCCACCCCTAACCCCCTAACTACCTTGTCCCTGCCCCCCCGAGCTGTGCCCAGTCTGCCTTGCCCCTCCTCGCTCACCCTGCCCCCCCCGCCCCTTGCTGCCCCTTACGATCCCTGGCCACTATCCCCGCCTGCCTCATATGCGCCTTGCAGTACTGCCACCGCCCATGCACGTCAGCCTTTGCAAAGTGTGAGCACCCCGGCTGCCCACACTTCTTGGCCGTCACGCATGGCTGCTGCCCCTCCTGCCGCATGTGCGCCTTGCAGAACTGCAGCTGGCCAGTGAGGGCACGCTTGGCAAACCTGGTGCAGCCGGGCATGTGGCAGCGGCGGGAGGGAGGGGGGCGGGGCGAGGGCCCCCCGGGGGCGGGTGCCAGGCCTGGACCCACGAGCATAGGTAGGGGGGAGGTGGGGGGGAGGGCAGGGGGGAGGGCAGGGGGGGGCTGGGGAGGCTGGGCCTGCTGCTGTGCTGGCGGTGGCAGATGCAGCAGCAGCAGCGCCGGTGGGGCCCCCTGGGGGCAAGGCACACAGGCAGGCGGGCCAGCGAGTGGGTGGGGGTGGGGAGGGCCAGGGGGAGGGGGAGGAGCAATGAGGCAGGTAAGGGGGGCTGCTCAAGATGCTGGTGTGGGTAGGGGCCTGCCTGCACCCTGTACGGCTACCCAGTCAGTTGGTTACCCGTCAGTTGGTTACCCAGTCAGTTGGTTACCCGTCAGTTGGTTACCCGGTCAGTTGGTTACCCAGTCAGTTGGTTACCCGTCAGTTGGTTACCCACTTAGTTGGTAGGGCCAGGGTATGTAGGTCTACCCAGTAGCAGACAGGGCCTGCATGTGGGGCTGTCCAGGCCAGCTCTGCCCTGTGGGTGTTGCCTGGTCTTGGCTGCGCCCTGTCTTGGCGGCTCACACAGGCGTCAGAGGCGTGCCCTGCCCTGCCCCCTGCTGTAAGACTCACCCACGCACACTACCCACCAACAACTCTACCTGCACCTCACCTCACCTCACCTGCCCCCCCGCTGCCTGCATCCCCCTTGCTCCCCCCCCTGCTGCTCTCCCCCACTGCCTCTCCCCGCACCTGCTCTCGGCGGTCAGGCGCAGGGGTGGCAGCAGGCAGTGTTCCTTGAAGCCCGGCCAGCCCGCCCTCTGGCCGCTGCCCGCCCTGCTGCTGCCGCTCCCCCTGCTGCTGCTGCTGCCCGCCCTGCTGCTGCCGCTGCTGCTGCCCGCCCTGCTGCTGCTGCTCCCCCTGCTGCTGCCTTGCCTGCGTGTGGGCCCCCCCCTGCCTTGCTCTCCAGCCCGCCCCCTCAGCTGGCTGCAGGCCGTGCAGGCGCATGTGGCGCTTGCAGTACAAGGCAGGGCCAGCGGTGCTTGGCCGGGGGGCTCTGGAGCAGCAGGGGGACAGCAGCAGGGGGGACAGCAGCAGCAGCAGCAGCAGCAGCAGGGGAAGCAGCAAGGGTGGGCGCAGCAGCAAGGTGTGGGCTGCTGCCGTTGAACCAGGCGGTTTGCATAGCCTACAGCAATGCCCAGGATTGCAGGCTGATTGACACCTCTATGACCCACTACATTACATGCACCGCCTGCGAAGGGTTGAGGCGTCACATTTCTGAACCCACCGGTCACACCCCTCCTCCTGGCAGCGGCGTGACGTAAGATGAGCAGGAGTGAGACCGTGTGACCTCATGTGGTCCATGCAGTAGGTGGGGGGTCCAGTAAGAGAGGCCCGGGCACGCTGGGTGCAGCCCCCCTGGCAGGTGACAGCAGCAGGGGCAGGCGGGGGGGCTGACGTGACCATGAAGGGGCAGGGCAGGGCAGGGCAGGGCAGGGCAGGGCAGGGAAGCACCACACTGTCAAGGCCCATGGCCTGCTCCCCCCACGCCCCCCCCTCCCCTGGCTGACCTGCTGCTGACCACCTTGCCCCCCCCCCCCTTTACAACCCCACCCAGCCCACCTAGTGCAATGCTACCCTACACACCATCCCACCCATCCCTGATTTCTGCCACCCTCTTTCACTCCCTTAGCTGTCCCTTCCCCCCTCAATATGCTCAGTCTCCATCCACCCCCTCAGCTGTCCCCTCCCCCCTCCCCCCTCCCCTCCCTGTCAGCCCCCTTGCTTCCTTACTCTAGCTGTTCCAGTCCCTTTCAGTTGCTCCTTCCACTTGCTCAGCTTCCCTCCTCCCCCTCCCCCCTCCACATCCCCCTCCACCTCCCCCCCCTACTCCCCCCCCCTCCCCCCCTCCCTATCCCCTCCCCCTTCATGTCAGCCCACCTGCATGCACTGCCTGCGCAGCCGCACCCCGGTCTCCGCCAGATGCCCCTCACACAGCGTGCGGCCAGCAGCCGGCTGCCGGGCCCGGCGCTGACAGCCTGGCTGATGGCAGGGGGGGCCAGGCCGCACCCCCTGGCCCTGGGCCTGCTGGTGCACCCGGCACAACGGCTGCTGCCCCGCACCGCAAGGTCGGGCCTGTGCTCGGGCGAGCAAGAAGAGGGCGGGGGAGGAGACGAGGTGTTGGGTGATGGGAGATGAGGGGGAGGGGAGAAGGGGGGGAAGGGCTATGGCCATGAGAGCCCCCCACCACCACCACCACCACCCCACACCCCCTCCCGCCTCTTCCCCCCTATCCAGCCTCAACCCCCAGCCCTTGCCCCACGCATTGCTCCCCAGCCAGCCTCTACAACCCCCCTTCTTCCCTCTCCCTCCACCAGCCCTTCCCCCTCTTTCCCGCTCCACCCCTTCCCAGCTCCCACCCCCCTCCCTGGCCCCCCCCCCCGCCCCGCCCCTCCCTGCCCCCCCCCCCCCCCCCCTGACCTTGCGGCTGCAGCCTGGTGCGGTGCAGGGCTGGCCCAGCAGCGGCTGCAGCCCCGCATCTGCCAGGTGCTGGCTGCAGCGCCGCCGCTCGTATGTTGAGCTCAGGCGGCAGGGCCGGCCGCAGCCCGCCACCTCACAGGCCATGAACCTGGCCACATCAGCACAGCCAGCAGGGCCAGGCCAGGCAGCAGGCCGCAGCTCAGGCGGCAGACGTCAGGGAGGAGGACAGCACCTTACCCTGCTCCCCTCATCCCCTGCCCCCCCCTTACCCTGCTCCCCCCTCACCCTGCCCCCCTCACCCCCAGTTCCAGGTGGCTGCTTTAAGCCAGCTTGAGCCAGCACTGGGCTCAGGGCAGCAGCAGCACCCCCCCCTTGCCCCCCCGTACACCCTACCCCCACCCCCTGCCTCCCCTAGCCCCCCTGCCCTGCTGCTTTGCATCCACGACCCCCCCCCTCCCCCTTCCACCTCCCCCAGCCCCCCCCTCTGCCGCCTGCCCCACCTGGCCAGGGGCGTCAGGCCAGCCGCCTTCATGTGCGCAGTGCAGCGGGTGACCTCCCCCCCGGCGGCCCTGCTGGCTGGCTGGTGGCAGCCTGGGTGGCGGCAGTGGGGGGCCGCGGGTGCCAGGCCAGCTGCCAGCAGGTGGCGCCCGCACAGCAGGCTGCTGCCGTCAGTCGCCAGCTGGGGGCGCTTGCGGCAGCCGGGGTGGGAGCAGCAGGGGGGGGCCAGGGGGGGCCGGCCTGCAGGGCAAGGGGTAAGGCTGGCAGATGGACAGGGTCATGCAGTGAGGCAGGGGCGGGGGGTGGGTAAGGAGGGTGGGTGGGGGGGTGCGGGGGGCCAGGGGCAGGGGGGGTGGCGAAGGGGCAGAGCGGTCAGCAGGGGCTGCAGCACAGGAAGGCTGTGGTGGCAGTGACAGGGACTGCCTCGGTGGCAGTGGACAGGGGACAGGCCGGCAGGCAGGCAGGCAGATGGGCAGGGAGGAAGGCAGGTGGGCAGGCAGGTGGGCAGGCCGGCTGGGCAGTGGCCCACCTGCTGCCTCCCAGTGGTCAGGGCACAGGGCATGGTAGCTGCGCCTGCCGGGGCGTTGCAGGCCCTGGCCGCCAGCAGGGGGGGCCTGGACCCGGCTGCCTGGCAGGCTGCATCCCGGGTGCTGGCAGAGCCACAGGGGGCCGGGGGCAGGCCGCCGCCTCCGCCGCCCCCCTGGCCCCGGGGGGGGCTCAGGCCAGCTGGTGGGCGGGGGGGAGGGGCCACACACCCGCCCGCCTACCTCCTCACTGGGGGTGGCTGCTGCTGCTGCTGCTGCCCCTGCCCCTGCTGCTGCTGCCGCTGCTGCTGCTGCTGCTGCTGCTGTAGGGCAGCAAGGGAGGCCAGGGGGGCGGCTGACAGGGTCCCCGGGGGTTGAAGAGGGTGTGGGTGTGGGGGGTGAGCCTGGCAGCAGTCTGCTGGGGGGGTCTGGGGGGGCAGCAGCAGCGCCTGGCTCCCCCCCCTGACGTTGAGGCGTGAAGGGGGAGGTCAAGGGGGGCGGAGGCCAGCCCAGGCCAGTGACAGGGACCATGGTGGGTGGGGTGCCGCTGCCGCCGCCACGAATGCTGGCATGGGGCAGCAGCAGCAGCAGCAGCGCAGGTGCCGGCGGCGACTGTGATGGGCAGCAGGGGCGCTGCTGAGGGGCCTGCACAGGGCCGGGGGGGGCAGCAGCTGACGGCAGTGGTGGCACAAGCCCTGGGGGGACAGACTGGCTCTGGGGGTCTGGCAGTGAGGGGGGTGGCGGGGCGCATGTGCTGGGGGGCTCCTGCTGCTGCTGCTGCTCCCTGGGGAGGTAGGGGGGTAGGGTTCCCCTGGGGGGGAGCCAGGCTGGGTTGCTACTGCTGCTGCTGGGCTGCTGCTGCCAGTTGGGCAGGACGGGGCCCAGGGAGGGGGTGGCGGGCAGCAGTGCGGGGGGCAGGCCAGACGGGCAGCTGCCACTGGCTGTGGTGCAGCCGGGCCCGCCATCGTGGCAGTCCTCTGACACTGTGACCTCGCTGTCCCAGTCTGAGGAGGCCAACAAGTTGTCGGCGGCCTCGCTCCCGCTGGGGCCCACACCCCCTCCACTCCAACCCCCGCCCCTTAGCAGCTCCTCGTAGGCATCCTCACTGCTGAAATCCATGGACTCCTCGCCCTCCTCCTCCTCCTCCTCGTCCTCATCATCGTCGTCAGCACTGTCTGGGATGGCCACTTCCCTGGGTTGGTATCATGTGCAGGGCTAGTCTTTAGTTTTTTGTTGCTGTTTTTAATATGAGCTGCTGGACGTGCGGTCAACATGTTAAGCTGATGCACCTACGGTACGAGGCCAGGCGAGCAAACACTGGCTTCCAGGGAGGGCTGACGACCCCTCAGCTCCAGCAGCATCACCGGCGAGTCTTGCGGAGCATCCTCGCATGACTGCGAAGTCCAGGCTGCGGATTGACGTTTGGCGGGTCCTGTCAAAAGCCTTGCAGGTGGCGAACACCGCTTCATGACCCTGTGTGCTTGTTGGCCGGTTGGATGCGTTTACATATCAGACATTTGTATGCTTGCACATGAACGTTAGATCAACCGGCTCCAGTCTGCCTGTCTCAATGAAATAAGTACATGTCATATCATAATGCTCCAAATTGTGGTGGCATTGTCCCTTTCACGCCGCGCTCTCATTGAGGTATCTTGGTGTCACATGTGCTCGTACTGTGATCTCTCCCTCTCAATTCTTTACCTTTAGTTTGGTCACGCAGACAAGAAATGCCGTAATACATGAAAACATGTTTGAATATTTGGCAGCGTGCTCGATTGCTCAGTGCGCAGGTATTGCTGGTTGTAAAGCATCCTTGATGACACCTTAGATCAGTTGTCAATCTTGCGACCTACATGGCTGCCGCGCCAGAAGCGTCGCACCAGTTTGGTTCCATCTTCTTCGGCCAGCGTGGTGGTGTGGTGAGTGACACTTTACTCCCGTCACCCTGCAGCTGGTGAGTCCATATACGAGCTGCCGTATGTGCAGAGCCAAGGGCAGCTGAAGCTAACCCCATCCGGAGTGTCATGGAGACGCAGCTCTGGTGGGAAGGCCATCGAGGTCAAGAAAGAAGGTGCTGCATTGGAGCTCCAGCCCCACCGAGCTTGCATGAAATTAGGGATCCAGCTTGTGTCGTTGCTGTGCCTTGTGTTCAGACATAGACAGCCTGCACTGGATGCGCGTGTCCCGTGGCTGCCAGCTGTCAGTGCGGGTGGTGGAGGGCGTGACAATGAATTTCATAGGCTTCAGAGAAAAGGTGTGACCTTCCACGCCTTGCGCCCTGCTGCACCTGCCCTGTCAGGCCCCCCCTCACCCACCCTGTCCACAGCCAGCTGCCTGCCGCCCAGCATGCTGCTCCATGCAATATGATGCCTCGCCGTGTCAGGACAAGGACAGAGCGGCAGCCCTGCCCAGCTCAAGCCAGAGGCATGCTTGCTTGCTTGCTTGCTTGCTTGCTTGCTTGCTTGCTTGCTTGCTTGCTTGCTTGCTTGCTTGCTTGCTTGCTTGCTTGCGTGGCTGCCGGCTTGCATACTGCGTGATGAGCAGGACCTGGAGGTGGTGTCAGGCTTCTGCCAGCAGCACTGGTCCATGGACGTGAAGGTGGGCCAAGGGTTTCAGCAGCAGCATGGGGGCCGGGGGGCAGCAGCAGAGCGTGAGGGGCTGTGGGCCTGGTGGCGGGCCAGGGCCAGCTGCTGACCTGCCCCCCTGCCCCCCTGCCCTCAGACCTCAGCTCTGGCGGTGTCTGGACGCAATTGGGGCAACGTGGCCATCAATGGCAAGAGCCTCATGTTCCTGGTGGACGGCAAGGTGGCCCTGGAGGTGCCCCTGCCTGACGTGGCCCAGGTCAGCCAGGGCCAGGGGCAGGGCCAGGGGCAGGGGCAGGGGCAGGGGCAGGGCCAGGGGCAGGGCCAGGGCCAGGGGCAGCCAGGGTCAGGGGCACAGCGCAGGGGCTGTGGGCAGGGGCAGGCGCAGGGACAAGGCCAGGCGTGCAGGCAGCAAAGGCGGGCAGCCGTGAGAGCATGCAGGCAGGCAGCAGTTGGCAGTTCAGGCAAACAGGCAACCAGGTGTGTTGACCAGCCTTGCTCTCAGCCCTGCTCCTGCTGCTGCTGCTTTACTGCTGCTGCTGCTGCCGCTGCATCAGCCAGCTCACTCCATTGCCCCCCCCCCCTGGACCCCTCCCCCCCCCCCCCCCTGGACCCCTCCCCCCCCCCCCCCCCCCTGGACCCCTCCCCCCCCCCCCTTGGACCCCTCCCCACCGCCCAGCCCTCCCTAGGTGTGACCCAGCCCCCCCCACCGCCCTACCCCCCCTGCCCCCTGGCCGCCCTGCCCGCTGCCCTCAGGCCCAGCAGGTGAAAGACGACCTGATGCTGGAGTTCCATGTGGACGACGCGGCGCCTGAGGAGCGCAGCGACTGCCTGGCGGAGATGGCCTTCCACGTGCCGGCTGGGCACCCCCAGTGGGTCGGGGAGGGGGAGGAGACGCCGGCTAAGGTGCGCAGGCAGGAGCGAGGGAGGGGGGGGGCGGGGGGGGCTTGACGCCGGGGTGATGACCCCACAGTTGGATGGACAATGGTGTGGGTGCAGTTTGGAAGGCGGCAGGTATTGTTTGTGCTTTTTGACAGGTGGCAGAGGGTGTGGGTGCAGTTTGACAGGTGGCTGTGTGGGGAGATAGTCAGATGGGAGATGTTGGACCAGAAACAGGGCAGGGTCGAGAGTTGCTCCAGCTGCTTTGGGTGTGTTTCAGTTGGTGTGGGGCAGGGCATGTTGAGCCAGGAGGGGGGCATGGGGGAGGAGGGCAAGATGAGTCAGAGGGGGGTGGGGGGAGGCTGGGGCGAGGGTGGAGTGCGTGGACCCTGTGTGACCCTGTGTGACCCTGTGTGACCCTGTGTGACCCTGTGTGACCCTGTGTGACCCTGTGTGTACTGTCTAAGCTAGGGAGCTGTGAGAGCCCGGTGGCTCGCCTGCGCTCATCCCTGCCTGGCTGCCCACTTTGGTCATGCCCCAGCCACCCTCCCCTACCTGCTTTACCCCCCCACCCACCCCCACCCCCCCACTCACAAGTTCCACCCCCCCCCCCCCCCCTCCACCCACAAGGTCCTCCCCCCCTGGCCCCCCTGCTGCCAGGCCCTCCTGGACGCGGTGCTGCCCCATGTGGACATGGCAGCGCCTGGCAGTGACGACATGTGCGCCTCCTTCAGCGACGTGCATGTGCTTGCGCCCCGCGGCCGCTTTGAGGTGGAGATGTACCTGGGCAGCCTGACACTGGTGGGGCAGACGCAGGAGTTCAAGATCAGGTGAGGGGGGCAGGGCAGGCCTGGCCAGGGCAGGCAGCTGGGGGGCCAGGGGGTGGGTGAGAGTGAAGCAGGTGAGACAGTGTTGCCTGACAGTGTAGCAAACAGGCAGGGGATGGGTGCGGGGGGCAGGGCAGGGGGGCCGGGCAGGGCAGGGCAGGAGGGGGGCTGTGTGGAGGGGAGGGGGAACAAGTAGACAGGAGAGATGGATGTGGTGTGAGAAATGCCATGGTCATGATTAGGTGCAGTCTGCAGATGAGTTTGAAGGCTGTTGTCGGCCATGCCCTTGCCCCCTGCTGCCCCCCTTCTGCCCCCTGCTGCCCCTGCCGCCACACTGCCCTGCACTCCCCTGCTCTGGCCACCGGGCTGTAGCTGCCCCCCCGCCACCCCTGCTGCCCCGCTGCCCCGCTGCCCCCTGCAGGTACAGCTCTATCCAGCGCATCTTCGTGCTGCCCAAGTCCTCCACCCCGCACACCCTGGTGGTCATCAGCCTGGACCCACCCATCCGCAAGGGCCAGACCTACTACACACACATCCTGTGCCAGGTGGGCCTAGGGGCTGGGGCTGGGGGCAAGGCCACAAGGGAAGTTAGGGTGGGGCCAGGGGCGCAGGGGTGAGGGCACACAGGGGTGCATCTGTACCCTTTGCCCTGCTCCCGCTGCCTACGTCACCCCTGGCCCTGCTGCCCCAGCCCTGGCTCCCGGCCCTGACTGCTGCCCCCCCTGCCCCCCTAACCCTTACCCCTGCCCTGCTGCCCCCCCTGCTGCCCCCCTGCTGCCCCCCCTGCCCCCCTAACCCTAACCCCTGCCCTGCTGCCCCCCCTGCTGCCCTGCCTGCTGCCCCCCTGCTGGCCACAGTTCTCCAGTGAGGACGAGGCCAGCATAGACCTGGTCATCTCCCCGGAGGCCCTGGCGGCCAAGAGTGAGAAGGTGGGCCCGCTGCACCGCATGACTCGCAACAGCATGCCGTGGCACAGCTGAGCTGCGGGATGGCACCAGGGCCAGGGCTGAGGGGTGGCTGGGCTGGGTGCAGCGCAGCAAAGCACCGCAGCTCAGCTTGAGGTTGTTGGGTGACTGACAGGCAGGCACAGAACAGCATGGCCAGGGTGGGGCGGGGCAGGGCGGGGCGGGGTGGGGCGGGGCGGGGCGTCCACCCTCCCCTGGCCTGCTGTGCAGTGCGGCGGCAAGCTGAAGAGCAGCATGAGTGGCCCGCTGCACGAGGTGTTTGCGCACACGCTGCGGGGCCTCAGCGCTGCTAAGATCACACGCCCGCCTAAGGACGGCTTCCAGGCGGCTCAAGACGGCTACGCTGTGCGCTGCTCGTACAAGGCAAGTGCTTGGTGACCATGATGGTAATGATGTGGAGGATGGGGATGATGGTGACGATGATGTGGAGGATGGGGATGATGATGTTCACCACAACACACAACACACATGATGAGGATGATGAGGATGAGGTTGATGTCCACACCACAATGGACACTGTTGCGGCTGTCTTGGGCATCAAGTAGGGCGCCATGAGGAGTTGGGCATCAATGTGGCGAGGCAGTGCACGTCCACTGACGGCCTGGGCTGTGCTGCTCTTGGGGGGAGAGTCAGCAGCCCAGGGTGGTTGGGCAGGGGGCAGGGGACCCGCTGGTTGTTGACTGTGTTTGCGGGCACTGCAGGCCACAGCATGAGGTGCTAGTAGGCAACATGTGAGCAAGACACAAGGGTGCACAGCACTGCTACAGGCACTGGCACCACACCCTCTGACGCTGCCACCGATACTGCTGCTGCTGCCGCTGCCACCCCACCCGCTGCTGCTGCCGCTGCTGCTGCTGCTGTTGCTGCCGCTGCTGCTGCCGCTGCTGCTGCTGCTGCTGCTGCTGCTGTAAGAGCAGCAGCTGCTGTTGTTGCTGCTGTTGCTGCTGCTGCTGCTGCCGCTGCCACCCCAGCCACTGCTGCCTGGATGGCACTGTTGGCTCAGGCAGACGATGGCTACCTGTACCCTCTTGAGCGTGCATTCTTCTACGTGCACAAGCCGCCAATGCTGATCCCCTTTGACGAGGTGGAGAGCGTGGAGCTGACCCGGCTGGGGGGCGGGGCGGTGAGCAGCAAGACCTTTGACCTGGTGGTGCGCACCAAGACTGAGGTCGAGCACCAGTTCAGGTGGGTCAGGGCCGGCAGGCGGGAGGGGGGCCGAGGGGAGGAAGAGAGGGGGAAAGGGGGGACAGGAGAGAGGGCGGGAGGGGTGGAGAGGGAGGGAATGGGGGAGTGAGGGGGAGAGAGGGAGAGAAGGGAGGAGGGGTGGGGAGGACGGGAGGGCGGGGGAGGGGGTGAGTGGGAGGGAAGATGGGGGAGAGGGAGAAGATCCCTGGCTGCTGATGGCGCATGTCACTTTGGTGCTGGCTCGCTTGGTTGTCCATCATCCAGGGGCATTCAGCGCGGCGAGTGGCAGGGCCTGCTCAACTTCTTCCTTGCCAAGAAGTTGCGAGTAGAGAGGCTGCGCGAGGCCCAGGCGGGTCCCTCAGCAGCGGCGGCAGCGGCACGAGCGGCTATCGACTTTGGCGACGGTGACGATGACCTAGGTGCGTCACAGAAACATGTCAGGCGAGTCGCAAAGGCTGGTGCCGTGCCATGCTTCTCACACTGCCCGCGTAGTATTGTGGGCAATTTGAGGTCAGTCGGGGGCGTATGCCTCTGGTGGTCTTTTGGTGCGAGCATTGGATTCGCGAGGGTGCAGGGATGCGCGCAAAGGGCGGCATCGACGACGATGATGATGAAGAAGATGAGGATTTTGACATCGAAAAGGCTAGCGGCACGGACGAGTCGTCGAGTGGCGACCTGGACGCATCGGGGGACGCGGAGCTCATCGCGGAGGAAGGTGCGAAGCATGTGTCCTCAGCTGTCAGCTCATGTTCGTGGTCACACTTGATGTGCATACCGCTTGCCGTGAGCGCACACTGCCTGCTCCGCCCCTTTGCTGGGCAGCTATAACCCGTCTGCCCTGCCCGAAACTTCATGGCATCTTTCCAGGAACCGTGTGTGTAAGTGCCTTGTCTGCTGCCACTGGAAGCCACCCACAGTGCCACCAACACAGTTCAGCTGCTGCACAACACCAGCAGCAGGTTTCCCCAGCTGCTTGCTAGCTTCCTGGCAAGCATGTTGTGCTGCTGCCTGAGCTGCAGGTATTTCCGTCAAGGACGTCAGCTCAGGCGGCAAGGAGGAGGGCGGCAAGCGCAAGGCCCGAGAGGCTGAGAGTGAGGAGGGTGAGGAGGAGCTGAGCGAAGAGGAGGTGGGTCGCTAGCCCGCAGCCTGCTCCTGCCACTGCTGGTGCTGCTGGCAGTGGTGCTGGCACTGTGGTGGTTGCTGCTGGCAGTGGGGTGTGTGCTGATGAGGGTGCTGGTGCTGCTGGTGGTGATGACAGTGGGGGGGTGATACACAGCTGCAGCCGCAGATGTCATGTCAGGGGTCACGTCTACTGCATTAAGTGACACTAGCTAATTTTAGTAGGTTTTAGTAGGTTTTATAGGGCCATTCCATTTGAAGGGGGTATGGGGGTTGGGACTTGACTGGGCCAGGCTGGAGTGGAGCTCCCAGGCTGGAGTGGAGCTCCCAGCGCCGCTGTTGGTGTGTGGTAGGGCAGCTGCCCCTGCTGGTGGTGATGGTGGTGGTGGTGTTGGCAGGAAGAGGGGTGATGGTGTCTTGGCTACAGTTGCTGGTGGGTGGTGATAGGACAGCGAGAGGGAGGCAACGCAGCAGCTCCCAGCGCCTTGGGGATGTGTGAGGCAGCCTGGCTGGTGAGCTGGGTTCATATGTCTGGGCCATGTTTTAAAGGGCCATTCCATTTGAAGAGGGTAGGGGGGCTGGATTCATATGTCTGGGCCATGTTTTATAGGGCCATTCCATTTGAAGAGGGTAGGGGGGTTGGGTCATATGTCTGGGCTGTTGAGTCATGCAGCTGTGTGAAGATGCAGTGAAGATGGGCAGCATGTGATAGTCAGCTGCAGGGTTGTGGCTCATGCCGCACCCCCAGCTCCTTTCAGCTCCTGATCCCGCCACTGCACTCCCCCCCTTCTCCCCCTGCACTGCTGATCTCAGGCGCCCAAGCCAAAGAAGGCCAAGAAGGCCGCCAAACCCGCTGCACCCAAGGCTGCTGCTGGGGCTGCAGGCGGAGGGGAAGAGGTGCGGGGAGGCTGGGCCCTGCAGCCACCCCCTCACCACCTGGACCTCATGACAGGGGCCTAGGACCCGCCAAGCAGGAGGGGGGGGCTGGGCGGCTGGGCTGGGCTGGGGTGTGTCCAATGTTGTACATCAGCACAGTCGCTGCTGCTGCTGCTGCTGCTGCTGCTGCTGCTGCTGCTGCTGCTGCTGCTGCTGCTGCTGCTGCTGCTGCTGCTGCTGCTGCTGCTGCTGCTGCTGCTGCTGCTGCTGCTGCTGCTGCTGCTGCTGCTGCTGCTGCTGCTGCTGCTGCTGCTGCTGCTGCTGCTGCTGCTGCTGCTGCTGCTGCTGCTGCTGCTGCTGCTGCTGCTGCTGCTGCTGCTGCTGCTGCTGCTGCTGCTGCTGCTGCTGCTGCTGCTGCTGCTGCTGCTGCTGCTGCTGCTGCTGCTGCTGCTGCTGCTGCTGCTGCTGCTGCTGCTGCTGCTGCTGCTGCTGCTGCTGCTGCTGCTGCTGCTGCTGCTGCTGCTGCTGCTGCTGCTGCTGCTGCTGCTGCTGCTGCTGCTGCTGCTGCTGCTGCTGCTGCTGCTGCTGCTGCTGCTGCTGCTGCTGCTGCTGCTGCTGCTGCTGCTGCTGCTGCTGCTGCTGCTGCTGCTGCTGCTGCTGCTGCTGCTGCTGCTGCTGCTGCTGCTGCTGCTGCTGCTGCTGCTGCTGCTGCTGCTGCTGCTGCTGCTGCTGCTGCTGCTGCTGCTGCTGCTGCTGCTGCTGCTGCTGCTGCTGCTGCTGCTGCTGCTGCTGCTGCTGCTGCTGCTGCTGCTGCTGCTGCTGCTGCTGCTGCTGCTGCTGCTGCTGCTGCTGCTGCTGCTGCTGCTGCTGCTGCTGCTGCTGCTGCTGCTGCTGCTGCTGCTGCTGCTGCTGCTGCTGCTGCTGCTGCTGCTGCTGCTGCTGCTGCTGCTGCTGCTGCTGCTGCTGCTGCTGCTGCTGCTGCTGCTGCTGCTGCTGCTGCTGCTGCTGCTGCTGCTGCTGCTGCTGCTGCTGCTGCTGCTGCTGCTGCTGCTGCTGCTGCTGCTGCTGCTGCTGCTGCTGCTGCTGCTGCTGCTGCTGCTGCTGCTGCTGCTGCTGCTGCTGCTGCTGCTGCTGCTGCTGCTGCTGCTGCTGCTGCTGCTGCTGCTGCTGCTGCTGCTGCTGCTGCTGCTGCTGCTGCTGCTGCTGCTGCTGCTGCTGCTGCTGCTGCTGCTGCTGCTGCTGCTGCTGCTGCTGCTGCTGCTGCTGCTGCTGCTGCTGCTGCTGCTGCTGCTGCTGCTGCTGCTGCTGCTGCTGCTGCTGCTGCTGCTGCTGCTGCTGCTGCTGCTGCTGCTGCTGCTGCTGCTGCTGCTGCTGCTGCTGCTGCTGCTGCTGCTGCTGCTGCTGCTGCTGCTGCTGCTGCTGCTGCTGCTGCTGCTGCTGCTGCTGCTGCTGCTGCTGCTGCTGCTGCTGCTGCTGCTGCTGCTGCTGCTGCTGCTGCTGCTGCTGCTGCTGCTGCTGCTGCTGCTGCTGCTGCTGCTGCTGCTGCTGCTGCTGCTGCTGCTGCTGCTGCTGCTGCTGCTGCTGCTGCTGCTGCTGCTGCTGCTGCTGCTGCTGCTGCTGCTGCTGCTGCTGCTGCTGCTGCTGCTGCTGCTGCTGCTGCTGCTGCTGCTGCTGCTGCTGCTGCTGCTGCTGCTGCTGCTGCTGCTGCTGCTGCTGCTGCTGCTGCTGCTGCTGCTGCTGCTGCTGCTGCTGCTGCTGCTGCTGCTGCTGCTGCTGCTGCTGCTGCTGCTGCTGCTGCTGCTGCTGCTGCTGCTGCTGCTGCTGCTGCTGCTGCTGCTGCTGCTGCTGCTGCTGCTGCTGCTGCTGCTGCTGCTGCTGCTGCTGCTGCTGCTGCTGCTGCTGCTGCTGCTGCTGCTGCTGCTGCTGCTGCTGCTGCTGCTGCTGCTGCTGCTGCTGCTGCTGCTGCTGCTGCTGCTGCTGCTGCTGCTGCTGCTGCTGCTGCTGCTGCTGCTGCTGCTGCTGCTGCTGCTGCTGCTGCTGCTGCTGCTGCTGCTGCTGCTGCTGCTGCTGCTGCTGCTGCTGCTGCTGCTGCTGCTGCTGCTGCTGCTGCTGCTGCTGCTCCTCCTCCTGCTCTTGATGACGGTGATGATGTTGCTGCTGCTGTTGCAGGGAGCAAAGAAGCCACGGAAGAAAAAGGACCCCAATGCGCCCAAGGGGGCACTGTCAGCCTTCATGTACTTCTCCAACGCCAACCGTGACAAGGTTCGCCACCCCACCGCACCGCCCCCACCCGACACCCCACACCTGACTCCCCTCCCTCCTATAGTAGCGATACAGCTCGCTGTGCGCTCCCACCCCATGTGCCCACCCCATGTGTCCACCCCATGAGCCCACCCCATGTGCCCAATGTACCCCATACCCCCCCATACCCCCCCATACCCCCCTCCCCTTCCCTCTCCAACACACTAGGCCATCTAGCTGCCCAGCCCTGCTCAGTGGCGGAAGTACCCAGGCCTGGGCTACAAGCGGCTGCGAGACCACAATGTGTGCACCATGTCAAGCACCAAGCTATGCACAGCTGCTGTCATACTGGGAGGTGGTGCCCAGTGGGCATCTACCATCAGGGCATGAGATGAATCAGCAGTGTCATGACGTCATAGCGTCATGGCTGTGTGTGCGTGTGTGTGTGTGTGTGTGGTGTGGGGTGGTCATGCCAGATCAAGGCGCAGCACCCCGGCGTGAAGTTTGGTGAGGTGGGCAAGCTGTTGGGGGAACGCTGGAAGACCGTGAGCGCTAGCGAGAAGGCCGTGCACGAGGCGGCAGCCAAGCAGGTGTGCCCTCACCCCCTGGCGTCATTGTACCAGCCTGCTCGACCACTGCTGTAGGGGTACTTCATACACAGCCCTTGACCCAGCCCATCTCCTTGACGCCGCCTCCTTTACACCTCCTTCACACATTCATCCACACCTCCTTCACACCTCATCCTTGATGAAGCCAACTTCTTCTACACTTCCTGGACCCTGCTTTGTCAGGGTGAGGGTCAGGGTCAGGGTCAGGGCCAGGGCCAGGGCCAGGGCCAGGGTCAGGGTCAGGGTCAGGGTCAGGGTCAGGGTCAGCGAGGTGGCGTGACCCTGTGCTGCCTGGCGCCGCCCGGCTGCAGGACAAGGAGCGCTACCAGCGTGAGATGGCCGCCTACAAGGCCTCTGGGGGCGGGGGGGAGGCCGAGGACGGGGACAACTAGCTCTGTCCAGCCCCAGCCCCAGCCCGCATGTGGTGCCACTGCCACTACATGGCGTTTGGGGCGACTGGTCAGGGCATTACTGGCAGACGTGTGAGGGTGGTGCTGCCCGCCCTGGTGCTCCTTGCCATAGAGGTTCCTGCCAGCTCTGGTGTTCCTGCCAGCTCACAGTCAGGTGGCGCTGTGCTGCTGCTGCGTCGTTGAGGTAGCTCTGGTGCTCCTTGCCAATGAGGTAGCTCTGGTTTTCCTGCCACGAGGACAGTCAGGTGGCGCTGTGCTGCTGCTGCGTCGTCGAGGTAACTCTGGTTTTCCTGCCGGGTGGTCAGTCAGGTGGTGCTGTGCTGCTGGCCAGGCTGCAGCCCCGCAGCCACTGGCTGGCCGATGGCTCCTGGGCAGCCCCTCCCCGGCTGCTGGCCCCTCCTGGAGGGCCCCCCTGGCAGCCCCCTGAGCACCACCTGCCCCGGACTGCCGCCTCCCCGCCCCTCCTTCACCAGGGTCTCCGGCAGGCAGTGTTGGGGGCTGGAGGGAGGCAGGCCTGGGTGACCCCCCCTTCACCAGGGCCTTGGGTAGTTCTTGGTCGAGGCTGCAGGGGTTCCTTTACCTGCGGCGCTGTGGGCTCACCCGCAATGCTGCACTCCTCCCGTGATGCCTGCCTGCCGGCTGGGACATCGTCTTTCTTTCTTTCCTTCACCGCTGCCAAAGGCTGTCAGAGCGTGTAGGGCACTGGTGCAGCGGAGCTCAAGCGCTGGCAGTTGTTGCAGCGCCCGCCGTACACCCGGGACCTGGCTGCTGGGCATCCTGGCGGCATCATCTTGAGCCGTAACGGTGGAGTGGTGGCAGCCATGGCAGCAACATCAACGGCAGCACCACTGTAACTTGGATCCAATGACCTCGGATGATGTCGTCGGAGTGTACATCTAGGGTAGTTGGATGGAGCAGGTGGAAGCTCCTCCTTTGATGCACGTCATCTCTCTCGCTGTAGTAGCCTCCTCCTCCTCCTCCTTGTCCTCCTCCTCCTCGTTCTCCTTCTACCGCTGCTGTTGTTGTCGAAGGGCAGGTCGTGGACAGCATGGGAGTGAGGTGTGAGTTGGTGCTCGTAGCTAGTTCCTCGACAGGTGGTGATGGTGGCGGCGGTGGTGGCCGTAGTACCTTAGGTGCTGCAGCAGAAAGCAGTAAGCAAAGCAAGGGGTGGCTGTGGCGACGCTGGTAAGACAGGGGTAGTTGGTAGCGGCTGACAGAAGGTGCAACCTGTGGTGCTCATTGGGCGGGGATCAGGGTCCTCGGGGTAGGTATGTGTGAGATGGCCGCAGCCCCAGCGAAGGTTGGTCAGCACAGATCACTTCTTTCTTCAGTGGTGATGATAATAATGATGGTGGTTACACACCGCTGTAACGCTAGGGGTGGCTGTGGACGCGCTGGTAAGGCGATTTGGTGCGACCGTGAGCGCCTGGCAGAAGGTGCAGCGTGTAGTGCTCACTGGACGGGGGGCCAGGATACTGTGGGCTGCAGCAACCCATCACGCATTCTAGACGGCATTGGTTTGAATGGCTTTTAAACATAGCACGCGGTGCAGCAGCGTGAGAGGGTGCAGATGTTAGGTCCAGCAGCTCAGCTGATCCGTTGTTATGGAGTTTGAGGAGGCTGCAGTGGATAAGCAGCAGGGTGCAGTGCATGGGCAGCAGCAGCAGGCTGTAGTGCATGGGCAGCAGGAGTAGGCTGTAGGTGTGTGGCAGTGCAGGCTGCAGGTAGCAGCAGGCTGCAGGTGGGCTGCAGCTCAAGAGCAGCAGCAGCAGGTTGTGCGAGCAGTAGGGCAACTTGCAATCATGCTTTGTTTTCAACATGTAAGATTAATTACCCCCAACAACTCGTATTTTATTTTGGTGTAGCTTTGATTACAACTCGTGCAGACCAACACTTGTGATTCATATGAGCCGGGCTGCAACCTACACGTGCTGCAACCTACACAACCACTAGCAGCAGCCTTAAGGCAGCCCCCACAGCGACACAAGGACCTCACCTAGTAAATCTGCAAGGGCACCTGACACAGCTAATGCAGCACCCTTCAGCCTACCACTGGGTCCTTTACGTGCAGCAAGTACATGTAAACATGAAAAACGCACCTCTGTGGTGCGCTGGACAAGGTGTCAGGATGTCGTAAGCAGTATGAATCATTGAACGGCAGGAACTATACGCCTGCTTTTCTGCTGTACTCGTGCTGTTTTGAACGTCTGCTTTGCAAGCATGCAGGTTTAGAAGCCGCATGCAACGTGGCCGTGGACGGGCAGGTGTGACACCGCTGCTCCCCGCAACCCGTGGTCACCATGGCTTCACGTACAATGCTGAGCAGAGCGCATCACGCACCACTCACATCCATCGCGGGAGGTCGCGCGCATTGCATCACAGCTCCAAAGCGTTTTGCCTCAAGGTTTGGTCCCAGCGAGCTGCGCGACTAGCACGCCTTGCCCGTTCCTCAAAAGCCTGTATATGACACTTGTGACGACACATGTAGAACCCACGGCGCGACGTGCACGCAGGGCCATGGCCACCTCTGAAGCCAATGGCGACCACGACGCGGATTTGTTCGTCATCGGCGCGGGTTCCGGAGGGACCCGTGCCGCGCGCATCGCTGCGCAGAAGGGTGGGTGAAGCAGTTGCTCACCCCTCCCCGACCCCGTCCCCCCGCCCCGCCCCATCCTCAGGCCACGCCTGCCTCACCTTGCTTTGCCCCTCACCTCCCGTCTCCTGCTGACCCTGCAGGCGCGAGAGTGATTGTGACAGAGCTTCCCTTCGGCCTGGTCAGCAGTGACAGTGCAGGAGGCGTGGGAGGCTGCTGTGTGCTGCGCGGTTGTGTGCCCAAGAAGTTGATGCTGCAAGCAGCCATGCACGGCCCTGGCTTTGACCAGGCGCATGCATTCGGGTGCGTGGGGCTCGCCTATATGCGCAGTGCCCATGGATGAGGTTAGGATGGTGGTGGGTTTGGTGCAGTAATGGTGGGTGGGGTGGGGCTCCATTGACAGTGTGCACCTTCCTTCACCGTTGCTGCCATGCGGGTGATCGGACTTTTGCAGTGCCCAGCAACCAGCTCAGGCTGGCAGCTCAGGGGTGTTGAAAACTAACAGCAACAGCAACAACAACGGCATTGACCTGGCACGCTGGGTTAGTGGTCATCAGGATGGGGTCTGGGCTAAGCCTATGGGGAATTTGAGCAGGAGGTGGCACAGACTGGCCAGGTGAGGCGCAGGTGCAGGGGAAGGGAGCAAGGGGGGGCTAGAAGGCAGCTAGAAGGCTGCCGCCACAGGTGCGGGAAGGGGAGCAAGGCAGGCCTAACTGGACTGGTCTAGACTGGGCAGCAGTTGGTAGAAGGCTGCATCCAAGGTGGGCAGGCGGGGTGGGAGGGTGAGGTGGATGGGGGTCAGCCACTGTGTGGGCTGATGGTCGCAGGCTATGAGCAGGCAGCTAGGGGAACGGGCCAGGGGCTGTGAAGGACCCTGGCCCACACACCAGCTACATGCACACCGTCAATCCTGGGTAGGGAGCATGGTGGCTACCCTGGTGCTCTGCTGTGGCTGCCTGCCTGGTATAGGGGTGGCGGTAATGACAAGGCTCCCCTGCTGCTGTGGCTGCCTGGCTTCGCCCAGGTGGCGTCTGCCCCAATCCGTGCAGCCACAGTTTGACTGGGCAGCCTTTCAAGATGCAAAACGCACTGAGCTGCAGCGCCTCAGCAACTTGTATCGCTCAAATCTGCAGAAAGCAGGTAACCCCTGCCCGCCTGCCCACCTGCCTGCAAGCATGCCTGGCTGACTTCATAGGTGCCTGCATGTAATCCCATCTGCCTGTTTACCTGCTGAACCTGCTGCCTGCCAGCTAGCCGCCCGGCGTCCTGTGTGACCTGGCAGTAAGATCTACCAGCGCCGCCGCTCCCCAACTCCAGGTGCGCAAATCTTGGAGGGGTCCGCCCGCCTGGTCGAGCCGCAGGTCGTGGAGGTGAATGGCAAGCATTACAAGGTGAGAGGGAGGCAGCCCGCCTGGTCGCAACCTGACGCAAACTTTCACTGGCCTGACACGTCGACGATGGCGCGCAGGCGCGCCATGTCCTTATCGCAACCGGAAGTCAATCGGTGGTTCCCGATTTTCCCGGCTCGCATCTGTGTGCCACATCCGACACGCTGCTGGACGCCGCACGGCAGCCGAGAAGCATTGCTGTCGTGGTATGTGGCCCGCGAAGCGGAATATCTGCGTAGCGCTGCTCGTCTGCTGCGATACAGCGCGCATGCTCGTCGCACCACAGCGCGACGACGGCTGAGCGCCAGCGAGCATTGCCGTGCCCGCCCTTGCTCCCCTCAGGGTTCGGGGTACATCGGCTGCGAGCAAAGCGGGATTCTAGCGCGCCTGGGTGCGGCCACGCACCTAGTCTTCCGGCAGAAGATGCCTCTGAAGGGCAACGACGAGGAGGTACGAGTGCAGGCTCCCTTGCTTGCTGATCGGCACCCTGGTCGGCGCATCTACTGCTGTTTTACCTCGGACCTGCTCCCCATCTTGCTGCCCACCTGCTCTTCCACCATTCCTACACTGCCCTCCTGCTCGCTAACTAGACAACCCTCTGCCTACCCTGACGCCTGCCCCACACCGCACCACCTTCCATGCAACACCAGGCTGGACCATGAGGCATGCCATGCCCATGCACAGCAACCCTGGGTCATGCATGGCCATGTTTACAGTATGTGTTGAAGCTATGCTCAGGGCTATAAGTTGCTGGTGGTGTTGGGCATGTATTGCGAGGGGCATGGGAGCTGTTCCTGATGTCTGTGTGACAGGCTGTGAGACCTACCATCAGCCAGGCACAGTTTACTGGTGCAGCCTACCAGAGAGAGTGGCCTGTGTGCATGTGCGTGTGTGTATATGTGTGGCGTCTGTTTGCCAGGTGTGCCTGATAGTTGGCTAGAAGCTAGTGCTTACAAGTAAGAGTGAGGGTGTGTGTGAGAGTGAGTGAGTGCGAGTGTGAGTGAGTATGTAAGTATGAGTATGCATGCGTGTGGCGGCTGCTATGCCTGGTGTCAGGTGCGTTCGTTCGTCTCCGCCCAGCTGCAGCACCATGGCATCAGGCTGCACCCCTGCAGCGACATCGTGGAGGTCAGGCAGCAGCAGCGCCCCAGCACCGCCTCAGCACCCTCCTCACACACACCACCTGGTGCCCCTGACCCCACCCCCTCTATGGGACCCAGCAACAGGTGAGACAGCAGGGTGGGCAGCAGGGGGGGCAGCAGGGAGGGGCAACAGGGGGCCAGCAGGGGGAAGCAGCAGGGGGGACAGCAGGGGGGAGCAGCAGGGAAAAGGCAGCAGGGGGAAGCAGCAGGGAAAAGGCAGCAAGGGGAGTGCAGCAAGGGAGAGCAGCAGGGTGGAGTGTCAACGAGGAGAAGCAACAGGGAAGGGCAGCAGAGGGGAGCAGCCGAGGTAAACAACACGGCACCCAGCTCGACATCTCTCCACTGCCTGCTGGCCTGACCCACCCAGTTGGCGACTGGCCCCTGTCACGATGGATGCAGTGGTGGCAGCTGCAGCAGCTGAAACCGTGAGAGGTGGCCATAAGGGTAGCCTGTGAGCCAGCGCTGCTCCCTGCCCCTGCCTGCCCCCTCCCTGCCCCTGCCTGCCCCATCCCTGCCCCTGCCTGCCCCCTCCCTGCCCCTGCCTGCCCCCTCCCTGCCCCTGCAGTGCGCACGCCAGCAGCGGTGAGGAGGTGTCGGGCGCTGCGCTGCTGACTCTGGTGCTGAAAGACCTGGACAGCGGGGAGGTGACGGAGGTGCCTGATCTAGACATGGTGCTGCTGGCCACGGGCCGAGCGCCGCGCACCAAGGGGCTGGGGCTACAGGAGCTGGGGGTGCAGCTGAGTGAGTGGCGCAGGGGGTCAGGGGTCAGGAGGGGGGGTGCGGGGGGTGAGGGGGGGTGTGGGGGTGTGTGGGGGGTGAGGGGCTAGAGGGGCTTCAGTGGGGAGTGAGGGGAGGGTGAGGGCGCCTGCAGCAGAGGTTGGAGAGGATAGCATGGCCAGCGGTACCGGCTATGGTCTTGTAGCCTTAAATTGTGGCCATGGTCTTGGAGACATGACAGTCCCTGCCTGTGCTCAATGGGCCTCTGCTGTTCAGGCTCATTGAGTAGGCTGTGTAGCTCAGCTTGCTTCAGCTGCAACTGGCGACTGCTTGCTTTGATGGTATGAAGTGCATGGTCAAGGCCAGCCTGGCTGAGCCAATGAAGTCTGAAAGATCGGCCTCATGGCAAACTTGGTTCTGCCCTGATGCACCTGCCCTGGCCCTGCCATGGCTGTACAGACAAGAAGGGCGGGGTGGAGGTGGACAAGTTCTGCACCAGCGTGTCTGCGCCCTGGCTGCATGCCATTGGGGACGTATCCAATCGCTTGAACCTTACCCCGGTAAGGGCAGCGTGGAGCCATCAAGCATGTATGCAGCCATCAAGCACGTATGCTGCCATCAAGCACGTATGCACGTATGCACAAGCCATCAAGCACGTATGCTGAGCTCAGATGGCAATGACCCCCCCACCCCACCCCACCCCACCCCACCCTGCAGGTGGCCACCATGGAGGGTGAGGTTCTGGCGAAAAACCTATTTGGCCTGCCACCAGGGGTACCCCCAGTGGCCCCAGACTACGACCTGGTGCCGACAGCGGTGTTCACATGGCCACCCTTTGCCAGCGTGGTGAGGCAGCATGCGATGTTCTGGGGTTTTGGGTTCCAGCCTACATGCTTTTGGGGCAAGGCCAATCGGTGTGTGCTCGATATGCCACAAACAGTGTGTCGCAGAAACCATGGAACACCTCACATCTGCACCCTCTCATGCTGCTGCATCGCGTGCCTAACCTGGTTCCTCATGCCATGTGCCACATGCAAAGTTTGGTGAGGGCCAGCACAGCTAGATTTAGACTGGGCATGCGTGGTTTGGTCGATGAGCAAGAGCGGTGGCGGCAGGCAAGAGATGCACACTGGTGGCACAAGGGCAAACTGATGTGGTAGAGGTGGCTCATGTTTTACCTGAGTGCACCCATGCATGTGCATGCTGCCATCAAGCGTGTCGCCAGTTTTCATGCCTAAGCTGCTAACGGGGAAAGCTAAGCAGGTATACCAGGCTAACGCTAATGGTGTAGGGTATGGCAAATAGGGTGTGGCAGTGTGGCAAGGAGCTGAGCCATGCAAGCCTGTTCTTCGTTTGAACTGCAGGGTTTGACCGAGGAGGCGGCTGTGGAAAAGTACGGGCGGGTGGATGTCTACGTGAACACCTTCCGGCCCCTGCATGCCTCCATCGCCAGCGCAGCACAAACTCAGGCGCGTCGCGCGTCAGTCTACCAGTCTACGCCAGCCATGCTGCTGAACGCATCGTCTGTGCGCTCATGTTTGGTCGCAGGCCACTAACATGGGCGAGGATAGGGCGCGATCCACAGACGGCAATGCCAACGGCAGCAACGGGCAGGCCGCGCCGAAAGATGGCAACGGTGCTGCGACCGGTGTAAGCGCGGACGGCAATGGGAACAAAGGCAATGCGCCCAGCAAGAACGATCCAGCGGTTGGAGAGCAGGGCTTCGTGAAAGTTCTTGTCGATGGCAGCGGCTCCGAGAAAATCGTGGGCGTGCACATGGTGGCGCCCGAAGCTCCAGACATCATGACTGTAAGTGTCATCCTTGACAGCACGCCCAGGGACTAGACGAATGTATGCCATCGCCTCTGCTGTTGACCTTGCACCTCCTTTCCCTGCCCATCCACCTGTGCCGCCCCTGCTCATCCCCCGTTGCTGCTGCTTAAGTACCCTTACCCATCCCACCCATGCCCACACAGCCCTTGCTCGGTATGCTGCCGTGAAGGGCGTGGCCTTGGCTCTCAAGTTGGGGGCCACCAAAGCGCAGCTGGACAGCGTGGTGGGCATTCATCCCACGGTGGGGGAGGAGCTGGTGACCATGAAGCAGCTGACGCGCACATCTATGAAGCAGGATAAGGAGGGGGAAGGGAAAGAGGAGGGGAGGGGGAAGGATGGGGCGAAGAGAAAGGAAGGTGAAAAGGAGGAGGCGAAGGTGACAGGGTAGATGGAGGACAATGTCCCATCCCTTGGTTGTGTCCTAAGCCAATACGTTGATGCATATGGCTACTTATTCGATGAGGTATCTGAGCTATGTATATCTATTTATCAGCATTGCCAGCAATGGACCACGACAAGGCAGGCCTTGCGGTCATACAAAAGATAGCATGCATTTGATGTAAGTCCGGTGTATTGTGGTTGTCGTTGTTACTTATTTTTTGTTTGTACACCTATTGTTAGGCGCGACCAGACCCTGCAGATCCTGCTTTTAAGCTGGAGCCTCATGCTTCTGCAGAGCTTTTCCCCGCTTATTACAACGGGGCGGGGCGGGGCGGGGCGGGGCGGGGCGGGGCGGGGCGGGGCGGGGCGGGGCGGGGCGGGGCGGGGCGGGGCGGGGCGGGGCGGGGCGGGGCGGGGCGGGGCGGGGCGGGGCGGGGCGGGGCGGGGCGGGGCGGGGCGGGGCGGGGCGGGCGCGGGGCGGGGCGGGGCGGGGCGGGGCGGGGCGGGGCGGGGCGGGGCGGGGCGGGGCGGGGCGGGGCGGGGCGGGGCGGGGCGGGGCGGGGCGGGGCGGGGCGGGGCGGGGCGGGGCGGGGCGGGGCGGGGCGGGGCGGGGCGGGGCGGGGCGGGGCGGGGCGGGGCGGGGCGGGGCGGGGCGGGGCGGGGCGGGGCGGGGCGGGGCGGGGCGGGGCGGGGCGGGGCGGGGCGGGGCGGGGCGGGGCGGGGCGGGGCGGGGCGGGGCGGGGCGGGGCGGGGCGGGGCGGGGCGGGGCGGGGCGGGGCGGGGCGGGGCGGGCGGGCGGGGCGGGGCGGGGCGGGGCGGGGCGGGGCGGGGCGGGGCGGGGCGGGGCGGGGCGGGGCGGGGCGGGGCGGGGCGGGGCGGGGCGGGGCGGGGCGGGGCGGGGCGGGGCGGGGCGGGGCGGGGCGGGGCGGGGCGGGGCGGGGCGGGGCGGGGCGGGGCGGGGCGGGCGGGCGGGGCGGGGCGGGGCGGGGCGGGGCGGGGCGGGGCGGGGCGGGGGCGGGGCGGGGCGGGGCGGGGCGGGGCGGGGCGGGGCGGGGCGGGGCGGGGCGGGGCGGGGCGGGGCGGGGCGGGGCGGGGCGGGGCGGGGCGGGGCGGGGCGGGGCGGGGCGGGGCGGGGCGGGGCGGGGCGGGGCGGGGCGGGGCGGGGCGGGGCGGGGCGGGGCGGGGCGGGGCGGGGCGGGGCGGGGCGGGGCGGGGCGGGGCGGGGCGGGGCGGGGCGGGGCGGGGCGGGGCGGGGCGGGGGCGGGGCGGGGCGGGGCGGGGCGGGGCGGGGCGGGGCGGGGCGGGGCGGGGCGGGGCGGGGCGGGGCGGGGCGGGGCGGGGCGGGGCGGGGCGGGGCGGGGCGGGGCGGGGCGGGGCGGGGCGGGGCGGGGCGGGGCGGGGCGGGGCGGGGCGGGGCGGGGCGGGGCGGGGCGGGGCGGGGCGGGGCGGGGCGGGGCGGGGCGGGGCGGGGCGGGGCGGGGCGGGGCGGGGCGGGGCGGGGCGGGGCGGGGCGGGGCGGGGCGGGGCGGGGCGGGGCGGGGCGGGGCGGGGCGGGGCGGGGCGGGGCGGGGCGGGGCGGGGCGGGGCGGGGCGGGGCGGGGCGGGGCGGGGCGGGGCGGGGCGGGGCGGGGCGGGGCGGGGCGGGGCGGGGCGGGGCGGGGCGGGGCGGGGCGGGGCGGGGCGGGGCGGGGCGGGGCGGGGCGGGGCGGGGCGGGGCGGGGCGGGGCGGGGCGGGGCGGGGCGGGGCGGGGCGGGGCGGGGCGGGGCGGGGCGGGGCGGGGCGGGGCGGGGCGGGGCGGGGCGGGGCGGGGCGGGGCGGGGCGGGGCGGGGCGGGGCGGGGCGGGGCGGGGCGGGGCGGGGCGGGGCGGGGGGCGGGGCGGGGCGGGGCGGGGCGGGGCGGGGCGGGGCGGGGCGGGGCGGGGCGGGGCGGGGCGGGGCGGGGCGGGGCGGGGCGGGGCGGGGCGGGGCGGGGCGGGGCGGGGCGGGGCGGGGCGGGGCGGGGCGGGGCGGGGCGGGGCGGGGCGGGGCGGGGCGGGGCGGGGCGGGGCGGGGCGGGGCGGGGCGGGGCGGGGCGGGGCGGGGCGGGGCGGGGCGGGGCGGGGCGGGGCGGGGCGGGGCGGGGCGGGGCGGGGCGGGGCGGGGCGGGGCGGGGCGGGGCGGGGCGGGGCGGGGCGGGGCGGGGCGGGGCGGGGCGGGGCGGGGCGGGGCGGGGGCGGGGCGGGGCGGGGCGGGGCGGGGCGGGGCGGGGCGGGGCGGGGCGGGGCGGGGCGGGGCGGGGCGGGGCGGGGCGGGGCGGGGCGGGGCGGGGCGGGGCGGGGCGGGGCGGGGCGGGGCGGGGCGGGGCGGGGCGGGGCGGGGCGGGGCGGGGCGGGGCGGGGCGGGGCGGGGCGGGGCGGGGCGGGGCGGGGCGGGGCGGGGCGGGGCGGGGCGGGGCGGGGCGGGGCGGGGCGGGGCGGGGCGGGGCGGGGCGGGGCGGGGCGGGGCGGGGCGGGGCGGGGCGGGGCGGGGGCGGGGCGGGGCGGGGCGGGGCGGGGCGGGGCGGGGGCGGGGCGGGGCGGGGCGGGGCGGGGCGGGGCGGGGCGGGGCGGGGGCGGGGCGGGGCGGGGCGGGGCGCCTGAATGCGGCTACGCCTCAAGAAGCTGAGGCCGCGATTTCGATGCGCGAGACGAGGCGAGGCGATACGACCATGTGTGCATCCTGGCCGCTCATTACAAATGTCGACGATTCCTGCCAAAGAGTGTCATCTCGCCTCGCCTCGCCTCGCCCCGTTGGAATCGCGCCGTCAGAAAGTGGCCATGCTCAATTTGTGCAGGTCAAGCCAACGGTGGGTGTGGTTGCGCAGCATAGGGCTGATGCGCATGCGGCAGTGAAGGCAGCAACAGCAAGTACATAAGCAGCTGCTTGTCTATCCTCATCAACAAGGGTGTGTGTGGGAGCATGATACATAGGTGAATTGCAAAGCAGTGTAAAGCAGTGTGCTTGCTATCTGTGAGAGGTCCATCGACGTGGATGGATCGCACGTTCTTGAAGTCTCGAGTCTGTCACGCGTTGCGTTGGCACTATGCCAACCTCATTCCTTAAGGCTCTTGGGACATTCAGCGTCGTAACAAAGAAAGAAGAAGAAAAGAAAATATAATCAACTTCATCGAAGCGTTTAGGGGCGCGCCGACTCAGGTTCTCGCTTTCGGGGGAAGGGACTTGCTGGCTGACGTGTGCCGACAAAGTACTCTCACAGCACGCTCGCCAACCCGGAGAGACCGGAAACTGGGATTTAGCATCATGCGCGTTGTAGGGAATGATTCTCATACTCTACCTTGATGTCTTTAGTGTATTACAGTCAAAGACGAGATGGAGCACATCATCCACGTATGTCTACTGGGGCCGCATACGAACCGTTGCATGGATGTCACCCCTCACAATTGCGGGAGGCCATACTTGTTCCTCGGCAGTCGCAACTCGTGTCGTGGCGCAGTGAGGGATGGCGCGCCAGATTCAAGAGAAGGTCAGGAAGCACAGTTGCGCGGTATCCCCGAAGTGCCCGAGAGTATCGGATGGCTCAGCGGTCAGGCAGCCCAGCTCTGCGGTTAGCTTGCGTTGCATCCGAGGGCCCAGCTTGAGAAAGCTGCCGTGGGGCAGGCATTGGGCTAGCCTGCAGCAGCCCTGAGCCTCTCGTAGTTCCTGACGCCGGAGCAGCATGTCGGAGCTTCTACTAGGGTAGCGATTTTCGTTCAAAGGAGGCTCTGTAAATACCTCGTGCCTGCAGTATGAGGTGTTGTCCAAGGCTGGGGAGGGCACCTATGGCGTGGTGTATAAGGTGTGATTGCTGCAGTATGTGGCAGCAGCTGCAGGAGGGGCAGCAGGACCCCACCTGACCACATTCGTGTGGCCCCGGCCTCCCTGACTACTGACCCAGGCATCTGCGCATTGCACAGCTGTGCCTGCATGACTAGTGCGTGGCATGGCGGCTGCAGGCCGTAAGCCGTGCCGACCCTAGTCACCTGGTCGCCATAAAAGAGATGCGGCACGATGAGCAGGAGGAGGGGGTGCCCAGCAGTGCCCTACGTGAGATCTCACTCCTGCTGGACCTGGATCACACGAATGTGGTCAGGTGGGGTCACACAGTCAATACTTGACGTGGGGGTGGGCGAGCAAGCTGCATGGCTAGGCCAGGCTGGCTTGTCGGAAGGTTCGGGTGCCCCTCAGCTGTGCTCAACAGCCTGTGCACTGTATGTCTGGAAAGGGATGGGGTGCAGCGCGGGTTGGGGCAGGCACCATACAACACCACTATGTTGCCAGCAGCACTGAGGACAGAGGTGGGTGAGGGTGGGGTGCCGTGGGGTAATGACGGTGTTCACTCTTGGGCCCAGGGCAGTTGGATTTGGTGGCTGCTAGTCAACACAGCAATGAGCACAGGGCAGCGGGCTAGCTCGGCCAACAGCTGCTGCCCATACGCTGCGCCAGTGAGCCGAGTTGCTCTTGTTGGAGCCTGGCATGTTTTGCTATGCCAGCCAGCCTGCCTGCCAGTTAATCAGCTAAAAGACCTCACTCTAGACTAGGTGCAGTGCCACAGCCTGCCTCGCCACACCCATGTTCATCACCACTCTAAGTTGCACTTACCAAACAGTGCAGCTGCTATACAAAGGTGTTGGGACACACAAGTGTTACATGAGTAGGTGGACTCAGCATGAACGGTGCTACCAGCCGCATGGTGCAGCCCTGGCCTTTCTGCTGGCTGTTGCCTGACACACACTCCCATTGCACCTGCTGCTGGTTGCTGGCGGCAGCCTGTTGCTGGCTGTTGCCTGATGTGCACTTCCACTGCACCTGCTGCTGCTGCCTGGCGGCAGGCTGTTTGAGTTGTTGCCTGATGTGCACTGGGTGCTGGCGGCAGGCTGTTTGAGTTGTTGCCTGATATGCACTGGGTGCTGGCGGCAGGCTGTTTGAGTTGTTGCCTGATGTGCACTGTGTGCTGGCGGCAGGCTGTTTGAGTTGTTGCCTGATGTGCACTGTGTGCTGGCGGCAGGCTGTTTGAGTTGTTGCCTGATGTGCACTGGGTGCTGGCGTCAGGCTGTTTGAGTTGTTGCCTGATGTGCACTGGGTGCTGGCGGCAGGCTGTTTGAGTTGTTGCCTGATGTGCACTGGGTGCTGGCGGCAGGTTGTTTGAGTTGTTGCCTGATGTGCACTGGGTGCTGGCGGCAGGCTGTTTGAGTTGTTGCCTGATGTTCACTGTGTGCTGACGTCAGGCTGTTTGAGTTGTTGCCTGATGTGCACTGGGTGCTGGCGGCAGGTTGTTTGAGTTGTTGCCTGATGTGCACTGTGTGCTGGCGTCAGGCTGTTTGAGTTGTTGCCTGATGTGCACTGTGTGCTGGCGTCAGGCTGTTTGAGTTGTTGCCTGATGTGCACTGTGTGCTGGCGGCAGGCTGTTTGAGTTGTTGCCTGATGTGCACTGTGTGCTGGCGGCAGGCTGTTTGAGTTGTTGCCTGATGTGCACTGGGTGCTGGCGGCAGGCTGTTTGAGTTGTTGCCTGATGTGCACTGTGTGCTGGCGGCAGGTTGTTTGAGTTGTTGCCTGATGTGCACTGTGTGCTGGCGGCAGGCTGTTTGAGTTGTTGCCTGATGTGCACTGGGTGCTGGCGGCAGGTTGTTTGAGTTGTTGCCTGATGTGCACTGGGTGCTGGCGTCAGGCTGTTTGAGTTGTTGCCTGATGTGCACTGTGTGCTGGCGTCAGGCTGTTTGAGTTGTTGCCTGATGTGCACTGTGTGCTGGCGTCAGGCTGTTTGAGTTGTTGCCTGATGTGCACTGTGTGCTGGCGTCAGGCTGTTTGAGTTGTTGCCTGATGTGCACTGTGTGCTGGCGGCAGTTTGTTTGAGTTGTTGCCTGATGTGCACTGGGTGCTGGCGGCAGGCTGTTTGAGTTGTTGCCTGATGTGCACTGTGTGCTGGCGTCAGGCTGTTTGAGTTGTTGCCTGATGTGCACTGGGTGCTGGCGGCAGGCTGTTTGAGGTGTTCAATGACCTGCGCCAGCACCGGCTGTACCTGGTGTTCGAGTTCCTGGATGTGGACCTGTACCGGCTGATGCAGGCAGGTGTTGGGACAGGGTTGGGGCAGCGCAGGTCAGGGGCAGGGGCAGGGGGCAGGTCAGGTCAAGTCAGGTCAGGGGCAGGAAAGGCCAGGGGCGTGTCTGGGGCAGGGCAGAGGCAGGCTGGTGGAGGGAGTGAGAGAGGTGAGTGAGGGGTGTAGGAGGGGAAAGGTGGGGGCACTCAGGGGTGGGCGATGCAGGCGTGCCTCTAGTGAGAGCTGGTAGGGGGTAGGGGCATGGAGAGGGGCCAATCTAGCATGAAGCACGTTTAGATGCGGTGGCGCAAAACTGAGCTAATGTGGGCGCCAGCCTGCCCTGACTATATAGGGTGACGTTGCCTGTTTTGTACAGGATGACATGGCCCTGACTGTACAGTGTGACCAACACCCTGGAGCCCTGGCCTGCTGTATCTCAATCCCAGCACTTGTCACAATAAGCTGCACACCGGCTGGCAGGGATCAGTGTGACATACCCTGGACAGTGTGACATGCCCTGGGCAGTGTGACATACCCTGGACAGTGTGACATGCCCTGGACAGTGTGACACGCCCTGGCTTAGTAATAAGACTTGTCACGATGAGCTGCAGTCCTGCTGGCAGGGATCAGTGCTGCCCTCATTGTGGCATTTGGCATGCGTTGATGGTTGTCACATGTTGGGTCAATGGTGTGTATGTGCCTGCTGTGGCACGCGTGTGCGTGTGCAGGCCAACCCGGTGGCCTTCCGCACTGACCCCCGGCTGGTCAAGGTGGGCATCAGGGATCAGGACCCAGCTGGCGGCTGCCACCCCGCATGCTCACGTACACTGCACACCCTGTACACTGACACACTGCGCAGACTGCAACCAAGCAAGGCTGTAAGTGTGAGGCCATGTCCATGTCACAGCTTGCGGTGGGTATGCCCAGGCGGAGCACAGGGTTCCATCCTTCGCTGCCAGGGCCGTCCTCCTCCAGCCAGCCAGCCAGCCTGCTGCGTAGCACAAATGGGTGGGGTTCACGACATGGGTGTTGGCGGTCTTTGGGGGTCTGGCCTACCAGCAATTGGGGTTCCGGCACTTGACGTCTGCCGAGCCCCATGATCAGCTGCACCCTATCCTGGTGCAGTACCTACTGGTATACCCAGGTGCTTCACCTTCACACCTCGGCTGGTGTCAGCGCAGGTGGTGACACCACCTCAAGCCAGCCTGCCTGCTGCTTAGAAACGCGCGGGTGGGGTTTGTGGCACGGGGGGGGTGGTTGGGGCGCTGGCTTCCCAGTGTGCAGGGTTCTGTCGGGTTCTAGTCTACAGTATCGGGTGACCAGCTGCGCCCTACTGCTGCCTCACCTACTCGCCCCTCTGCTGCCTCCACCTACTCGCCCCTCTGCTGCCTCACCTACTCGCCCCTCTGCTGCCTCACCTACTCGCCCCTCTGCTGCCTCACCCTCGCACCTCACCTAATGCCAGTGCAGCAGTACTGTCTAGCCTGCTGCCTGCCGCTGCGCAGTACTACACCTGGCAGATCCTGCAAGGCCTGCACTACCTGCATAAGCGCAGGTCAGTGGAGTTCACACCACCACCACTGCTGCTGCTGCTGCTGCTGCTGCTGCCGTTGTTGCTGCCGCCGCCACCCCTGCTGCCGCTGCCAACCCTCGCTGCCGTCGTTCCACCATATGCAAAAGCGCTGCTGTCGCTGGCATGCAGCCTACTGGCCTCTTGCTCCGTATCGCTCACCACTGCCAGGACTTGTCAGCCTACACATCCTGCCCTCCATTAACTCTCCACCTGCCCAGCAGCAGCAGCAGCAGCAGCAGCAGCATCATGCTGCTCACAAGCTGGCCTCAGTGTTGGACGCAACCTGTCACACCATAATGCGCCCCAGTGCAAGGCCGCAGTGCATGCCTACAACGCCACATCTCTCTCCTCCCCATCCCTCCCCAGCTCGCCACCCCTGGGTGCCCCCTCCCCCTTTGTGCCTCGACCCCGATGCACACCCAAAATGCATGCCTGACTGTGAGGGCGCAATCCTTCTCTTTTCCTTTCTTTTCCCATCCCAACCCTCCCTTCCCTCCCATCCCTCCCATCCCTCCCATCCCTTCCCACCACAGCCTGCCACAGCCTCCCGCACCGTGCTTACCCCACCCCTGTGCCTCCACCCCCCCTATGCCTCCCCCCTCCTCCAGGGTGCTGCACCGCGACCTGAAGCCCCAGAACCTGTTGATCAGCCGGCGGGGCAACACCCTGAAGCTGGCGGACTTTGGGCTGGCCAGGGCCATGGGCGTGCCGGTGCGCTACCTCAGCCCTGAGGTGGGCGCAGGCCGGACTCAGCAGGGAGGGGAGGGGAGGCTGAAGGGGCTGGGGGGCCAGGGCCAGGGCCAGGGCCAGGGCCAGGGCCAAGTTCTAAGAAGCATAGCCAGGGATAGGGGTACCACACGGTGCACTGAGCTGAGCTGTGCGCTTGCTGCCCACCTGCTGGTGTTCCAGCCTGCCGAGCCGCTCTGCCTCGTACTGCCCTGGCTGCAGGTGGTGACCATCTGGTACCGCGCCCCTGAGCTGCTGATGGGCAGCAAGGTGTACACGGCTGCAGTGGATATATGGTGAGGGCTGGGGCAGGCAGGGCTCACAGCCAGGGTTAGGGGCGGGCAGCAAAGCCAAGGCACCAGTAACTTGCTTTTTGCGCTGTGTACAGCGTTTCAAGATGAAAAGCGATCTTGTAGATGAATATCCCTCTTATGTGTGTGTATACCAAACTCTCTCTTTTGATTCGCGTTGTCTACAGCGTCTGCGGTGAAAGTGATCTCGTAGTTGAATATCCCTCTTATGTATATGTGTATATATATGTATGTCTATGTGTTGTGCATCCTACTATGATTTAAGGTCTTGCCTTGTCTGCTTTTACCTTTCGACTTGGGCTACGGGCTATAACGGGGCAGAGCTATGAATTAAAAGGGGCCAGTGTCAGTGCCTGGTCCGAGCCCACGCTAGTCATGACTTGGGCATGTGGGCAACATTACACACAAAAATGGAAACTCTGCAAGTCACACCACTCCGCACAGCCGCTGCACCCACAGCTGCACCTCCTCAGCTGCCTCACCACCTGCCCCCTGCTGTCACCTGCCACCTGCCCCCTGCTGTCTAGGTCTGTTGGTTGCATCTTTGCTGAGCTGACCAGCATCAAGCCGCTGCTGCCTGGACTGAAGGTAAGAACCCATCCTGCCCCTCCCAACAGCCCTGGCTCCAGCCCCAGCCCCAGAGCATCACATGAAGTCAGCATGACTGCTGCTGGCCATTGGGTGTGAGCTTCAAATGTGATGGGGTGTGATGTATGGTGTAATGCCTGGCATGATGTGGTGCGGCTGGGGGTGTGATGGCTGCAGGAGATTGACCAACTGAACCGCATCTTCCAGTTGTGTGGCACCCCAGTGAGGCTGACTGGCCGGGGGTCAGCAGTATGGCTGGGGCCAGAGCTGCTGCTACCTTACCATACCACCGCGGACATGACTTGGCACAGCTTCTGCCCAACATGCCGCCTGATGGTGAGGGACTCCCCCTCCCCCTCCCCCTCCCCCTCCCCTCCCCCTCCCCCTCCCCCTCCCCCTCCCCCTCCCCCTCCCCCTCCCCCTCCCCCTCCCACCTCCCCCTCCCCCTCCCCCTCCCCCTCCCCCCCCCCTCCCCCTCCCCCTCCCCCTCCCCCTCCCCCTCCCCCTCCCCCTCCCCCTCCCCCTCCCCCTCCCCCTCCCCCTCCCCCTCCCCCTCCCCCTCCCCCCTCCCCCTCCCCCTCCCCCTCCCCCTCCCCCTCCCCCTCCCCCTCCCCCTCCCCCTCCCCCTCCCCCTCCCCCTCCCCCTCCCCTCCCCCTCCCCCTCCCCCTCCCCCTCCCCCTCCCCCTCCCCCTCCCCCTCCCCCTCCCCCTCCCCCTCCCCCTCCCCCTCCCCCTCCCCCTCCCCCTCCCCCTCCCCCTCCCCCTCCCCCTCCCCCTCCCCCTCCCCCTCCCCCTCCCCCTCCCCCTCCCCCTCCCCCTCCCCCTCCCCCTCCCCCTCCCCCTCCCCCTCCCCCTCCCTCTCCCCCTCCCTGTTCCATTCCCCTCTCCGCCAGGCAGAGCTGCTGACCCCTTGCGCTGCTGCAGGGCTGCACCTGCTGCGCAGCATGTTGACGCTAGACCCCTCCCAGCGCATCACCACCCAGGCTGCTCTCAGCCACCCCTACTTCACAGACATCGGCGTCATCCTAGCCGACCCCCCCCGGCTGGGCTGAGGAGCAGAGGCTAACCCCCAAACCACTGCATTACCCACCTGTGTGGTGGGGGCGGGGGCAGGGGTGGGGTGGGGGTGGGGGGGGGCTGAGGTGGGGGGCCCCATGGCTGACCCACAGCCTGCCACCGCCCGCCCTCCGTCCCACTCTCCGCTGCGCACAGCCAGGCTACTCCCCTGCTGTTGCAGGGGAAGGGGCAAGGCGGCAAGGGGACCTGAGGCGCAGGGGCGTCAGGCAAGCCGTGCAGGGCTGCTGTGTGACCAGCCGGACGTTCACTGTAGCCTTAGCAGGTAGTCATAGCTAGCCAGGTAGGTACCCATTGCATGGCTGCGAGAGCAAGCATGCATGCAGCCATGCGTAACACACGCCACACTGGGCCTGGCTGACCTGCCATGGCCAGCTCTTGCTGAAGGGCTGGGGGGCAGGGCAGCAGCAGGGGCAGCAGGGCAGGGGGGGCAGGACGGCAGGCGGGATCAGGGTAGGCGAGGCGCTGGTCGGGCTGAGGGCAAGTAATAGACAGAGTGCGGGGGCTAATGCATGCGTTAGTGGATATGACGTGATGGAAGTGTGATGTATATGTAGACAACACTGCACTGAGGGGTAGGAGTAATGGCAGGGCGGAGCATGACGTGGAATAAGTAAGTGCAGGGGGGCAGGGTTGTTGCAGCATGGCAAGTGCAGGATGATGCCAGGTGAGGAGCAATTTGCTGCACAGTGTGTTGCCCAGGATGTGCCTGTACCTCAGGGCAGTGATGCAGCGCCTGCCTCGGCGCATGCTTCTGCTGTGCACCCTGCATGGAAAAAAGCATACAGCAGTAGTGGAGTGAGCAGCATGGGGCAGCATGGGGAGGGCGTGGGGGTTGGGTGGGTGGGAGGACGTGGGGTGGTGTAGGTAAATGCAGGGTTAAGGGTTGTTGAAGCATGGCAAGTGCAGGGTGCCGTTAGGTGAGGAGCAACAGCCGGGTCAGCTGCAGCATTTGCCTGGTGCTGTGTCCTGCGCCCCACAGCCGCCATGCCCCTGGCGGCGGAGAAGGGTCCACAGCTGTACAGCCGGCCAGTTAAACAAGGTGGACTAAAGTTAAACGAAGGTGGCAAGCTAAACAGTTAAACAAGGTGGAGGGGTGGGCTGCGGGCTGCCGCCCAGTGTGTTGATATACATCAGAGTGTGTTGAGGCAAGGCACATCAAGGGCGCTGGCTCGCTGCCCGCCTCCTGCCCAGTGCCCTCGGTGGCTCCAATGGCCTCGGGGGCCTCAGGGGTGTGGGTGTGGCGTGCTGTCGCCTCACTGGTCTCAGGCCCCCACCTTCTGTCAGTGTGAACAGGTAGGCAGGCCCAGGGGCAAGGGGCCCCCCAGGGAATGCTGGCCTGCACACCACCTGTTCCGCTGCCCTAGCTGCCACTGTGCACACGCCACCCATCCTCATGTGCGCTTCCCCCAATGGCTGCGGCATAACTGGATGCGATGAGCAGGGCTGCCGCCACCCGCATGCCAGCTGACAGCATGCAGTGGGAAGAGGTGAACTGACAATGCCAAATGTGGCCGAAGTGTTAGGGACTTGATGCCGCAGTGGACGCCGTATTTGTGAGGAAGGAAGGTGAATGGGGCATGTTGGTAGTTCAGTTGAAAGGGTGAGGTGGGTTTGTTGTGGTTTTCATTTAGCTGATCAGGCCTGTAATTTGATTGCTAGTGGCATGTGCCGTGTAATGTTGTTGTGTGCTTCGCAAGCATGGGCCATGATCTGTTTTGTAACGCAAGATTTGAAGCTCGTGCAGCGTGTAGTTCAGCGGTGTCACAAGCACGCCCGCCCCGCCCGCACCCACACCCTCTCCCGCACTCAGCATGGCCTCCCACCTCCTTCCACCCCTCACTGCCCCCTCACCCCCCGCACTGCCTTTACACCCACTCCCACCCCAATCCACCCCGGGGCGGCAGATTGACAGCTGGTATGCTCGAAAATGCAGCAACATGACTGAGCAGTCACGGATGGAGCTGTAGGCAGCAGGGATGAAGTATCACTCCAGCTTTTTGTGTTTCCGTGCGTGTGTGGAGTGGCGCTGTTACATCGGTCTGGCATGCCATGTCAAGCGTTTGTACTGCAGCGACTGTCCCTGGCTATTTGCACATGTGTTTCAGGCCAGGTCGGTCACGGCGGGCGGTATGAGCACAACACGCATGAGTTCCAATACCGAGGTTGAAGCCGCCGTTGCGCTCAGCACATTGCATAGTATTCATTGATACAAGTTGCAGTCAGGAGTCCCCAACATGGGGGTGGTAATCTTTATGCAAGTACTCTCAACAAAGTGCAGCGTTTTCGGTAGCTTTTATCGCATTGGCAGTTGCGCAGTTTTGCTCGTATCCTGGCAAGCGGCGCGTTAATCATTGCATCAGAGTCCATGCCGGCGCAAGCGATCGCGGACACACCTCAGCTGCTCATCACCGATTGTTCTAGTGGTGAGTAGTGGCATCCAGCCAGAAGTACAATCACATTTCAGCCCGCCAGGCTCGCTCCGCGAGCCTTTTGTTAGTGTAAATGGTGTTGGAGGGCCATCGTTGGGAATGTTATGTATTGACATTGCTGCAAACGCGGGAAATGTGCGTCTCTCTCTCGTCAGTCACACAGGAAAAGGACCCTCATCCACAATTTGGCATGTTGTGAGCTGACCACCGTGACATTTCAGACTTTCGATACAGAACTCTGTTCCTTACTCGACGTCACAGCTGCTGGAGAAGAAAGCATGGCAATTAGTTGATCAGGCCTGCTCGAAATGACATTGGCGTGACCGACTTTGCCTTGCAGAAATGACTAGCCCACTCTGACGGCTGGACCCTGCCCCCTCGCACCCCCACCCCCTCCCAGACCCAACATGGCCCTCCCATCTCATCCCACCCCCTCCCAGCCCCAGCCATGCCCTCCACCCCCCCTTCCACCCCCTCCCAGCCCCTCCACAGCCCTCCCACCCCCCGCACATCCTTTTCACCACCTCCCACCCCTTCCCACCCCTTCCCACCCCCTCCCCTCTCCTACATGCGGCAAAGTGGGGTTGGACTGGGCTGGGCTGGGCTGGCCTGGCCTGGCCTGGCCTGGCCTGGCCTGGCCTGGCCTGGCCTGGCCTGGGACGGTGGGGCTGGGAGGAGTTATAAGGTTGAGAGATGGTGGTGGTAGGCACATGGTGCACGGCAGGGGTAGGCAAGGCCAAGCAATGCATAATGATGGTTGCACTCACAAGAAGCATGGCAAGGTGATCGTCATCAGAGTGACAGGTGGTATGCCCGAAGATGCTGCTGCATGGCCAGCAACTACTGTAGAAACAGGATCAGTGACGGATGCAGCTGCAGGACCAGCAGGGGTGAAGTGATGCTCCAGCCTTGTTTGTTTCCGTGCGTGTGTGGAGTGGCGCTGTTACATCGGTTTGGCACTGCGGCGACTGTCCCTGACTGTTTGCCGGGGTCACTGGGCCACGTCGGTCGCGGCGAGGCCCGCATGAGCAAGACACGCGTGAATTTGAATATCATGATTTGAGCCGCCAGTGCGCTCAGCACAGTGCACAGTATGTAATGATACATAAAAATATGTGCGAAGCATAAACAGGAACCACGTGGCTGAGACGCGGCGTCGTTTTGATTACCAGGGGTCGGTTTCCTGTCATTTTCTGTTGGTTGGGGACACCTGAGTTGCAGCCTGTGTTTGATTGTGACGTGTGCTTATTTTGGTCTTGCGTGAGGGGTTGTAGGGCAGTGTGCAGTGTGATCTGATTCTTTTCACTGCATGCGCCTCGCCTTTGATCAGACGAACGCTAACGTTCATTACATCGCGCTGACTCTTGCGCATGAGAGTCGCAGGCACAGCAGGTTACGGGTTGCCCACAACCGCCCCAACCGCAGAGAAAAGTAGAATACCAAAAAAGTCGCGAACCGGGCCGAAGAAGATGGCGAATTGCTGCAGCACTTTTGCGCTATCAAGCGCCTGGCAGCAACGACCATCACATGCCAGCAGACCACAACCCTGGCGCGCTTGTGCATGTGCGCCTGGAAGGGCTCTGCGATGCAGCGTCAAGACAGCAGCGTCAGCCACAGATAAAGGCGAGCTCCGCTGACCCGGCGATACAGGGGGTGGGGTGCGACACCGCCAGCCTCCGCTAGCATTTGTCACAGCGCACCCTTGTTCGCTGACCGCCCATGCAGAGGTGTTCGCGGGCCGCTTTGGTGCTTGGAGCATAGAACCTGAAGATGTCGCTGAGGTGCGACACCGTTTCCTTGGCCTTGGCCTTGGCCTTGGCCTGGTGTCAAGCGACTGAAGCAATAGTTCACACCCTGATCCTTACCCCTGCCCCGCGCCCCTCCCACCCTAGCATCCCCTACAACAGCACCATTTGAATGCCAACCCTCCTCATAGTGACACAATCATCGACACCCCTCACATACCACACTGTCTCCCACCCTCCCAGCTTGCTCCAGCCTTGGACCTCAGCAACCACCACAGCACAGCTCAGGCCCTTCCCTCTCTCTGCCACCCTTGCCCCTTTCCTAACTCCCCACCCCTCCACCCTGCTGGCCGGCCACCAAGCTGCAGGTGTGGGGCTACAGAGTGGGCATCTCAGTGGCTGCAGCAGGTGCGCACCTGCCCTATGGTCGTGCCACTGCCCCTTCCGGGCTCCAGCCTTAGCTCAGCTGTCACCTGGCCGCCCCTGCTTGCCCTGGACCTGCCTGACCACCTGCCCGCTATCTGCCTACCTACCCGCCTGACCCACACCGCCCTTCTTTCGCCTGCGCCTGGCTGCACCTCTTCCCCACTCCAGCCACCCTGGCCACCTCCTGCCTGGCCGTGGCCCCGGAGGGCAGCGATCTGCGCAGCTGGCTGCTCACCCTGGCTGACCCGCTGTGCTGCACGGGCGCCGCGGCTCTGGGCGTATCCCTGCAGCTTATCCACATCTACCTTGCGCCCCTGAAGCGGGCGCTGCAGGTCAGCAGGCCAGAGGGGCGAGAGAGCTGCAAATCAAGCTTAGCTTGGCCCCTCCCTCCCTGCCCTGCCCTGCCCCAACACGGCCTGCCGCACTCACCTCATCATAGCCAGGTTCACAGGTGTGTTGGGGAAGCAGGCCAAAGTAGGCAGGGCGCTGGCAACAAGGGCCAGCCACTTGGATTGTCCTGCCATAGACCCCGCGTCCCCATCCTGCCCCCCTGCTCCCTGCAACTTGTCTATAACCACCAGCCCCTGCTGCCCCCATGCTAAAACACCCTGTGTGAGGGAGAGGAGGGTGGTGAGGGACACCTGACACCCAGGTGGTTAAGCTGGTTGAGCTAGTTGAGGTGGTTAAGCTGGCTGAGGTGGTCGAGCGGGTTGAGCTGCAATCCCTTCTCTGCTGCCCCTTGCCAGGTGCTGTGGCTGCTGGGGTGTTGTGGAGGGGCGTACCTGATGGCTACCCAGGAGCCGCCTGTGGCCCTGTATGTGGCCCAGCACCCTGAGGCAGTGTGGCTGGTGGGGCCCTTGTGGGCCAGCCTGACAGGTCCGCCCCACAGCCAAGCCAGGTGGGCCCTGGGCCTCAGGGCAGAGGCAGAACAGGGACTAGTGCCTGGTGGTAGGGGTAGGGGCAGGGGTAGGGGCAGGAGAGGGGGCCAGGGCAGGAGGCTGCAGTGCCAGCAGTGGCTCCGCAAAGACAATGGCAGCAGCTCAGGAGAAACAGGTGGCAAGCAAGCAAGGGGTGGATGGTGATGGGTGATGCAAGGGATTCTGGTTTTGGAGGCTGGGTGTCAGGGGGCGGCAGGGGCTGCAGCGCAGGTGTGGCCTGAACAGTGCCTGCTGCTATGCGTCGCCAGTGTCCACGCCCAAGTTGCTGATGGGCAGCGCAAAACGGCCAGAATGGCACGAAGCCATCAGCACCTGCTCACCAGCCTGCTCCACTTCACACCCCCTTCTTCAGCCGTGATCCACCCATGAGGGTGCTAGTCACTGGGTCGCTATCTGTTACTGGCTCGTGGTTACTGGGTCGCTGCCTGCATGCTGTCTGGCTGCAGGTGTGGCTTTCAAGGAGGGGCTGTGTTATGGCAAGCTGGAGGCGGCGCTGCTGTTTGGCACCGTGCCCCTGTGGCTGCTGTGCCACTTAGGCCAGCTGGTGCCGCCAGAGGGGGAGCGGGGCCTCCTGGCGGTGGTGGTGGCCACTCTGGCAGTCTTTGCTGCTCGCAAGTACACCCAGGTGCGGCAGGTGCTGGGGTGGGCATGCAGGCTTGCATGCATGGGGAATTGTAGGGTGCGCAGGGTGCCGCTCCGGATTGGAGGGGGAGGGATCCTAGGGGACATATGGTGCTTGGCCTCCAGGGGGCAGGGCAGGGGGGAGGGCAGGGGGCAGGGCAGGGGGGAGGGCAGGGGGGAGGGCAGGGGGGAGGGCAGGGGGCAGGGCAGGGGGGAGGGCAGGGGGCAGGGCAGGGGGGAGGGCAGGGAGGAGGGCAGGGTGCAGGGCAGGGGGGGAGGGCAGGGCAGGGGGCAGGGCAGGGGGGAGGGCAGGGCAGGGGGCAGGGCAGGGGGGAGGGCAGGGGGGAGGGCAGGGGGCAGGGCAGGGGGAAGGGGGCAGGGCAGGCGTTTGCGGGGGTCCAGTCAGAGTAGGTTGTGGGAGCAGGCCGCTTTTCCTGCTGTCAGACATGAAGGTGCTTCGTTCAATCCTTGGATCGCTGCCTTGTATATGGCATACAGCACAGCTGGTGCACGTTTTGCATGTCTCAGCAGGCCCATGGAGGCTGGTGAAGGCGGGGCTAGCTTGAGATGGGCTGGGCTGGGCTGGGCTGGGCTAGGGGGTGCAACCTGTTCAACCTGTCATGCTTCACTGCTTTGCTGCCTGCTGTGCGTGGCACCTCCACCTCACCTCCTCACCTTCTCACCTTCTCACCTCCTGGCCAACAGCCCATCAAGGACGACATTGGCGACAAGAGCGTCTTCAAGTTCATGAGCCTGACAGCGGAGGAGCAGGAGGCGCTGCTGCAGGAGTACAAGCAGTAGCGGGCCGTCGTCACAGACTAATGCGGCCGGGGCAATAGCCACACAAGGCTTAGCACTGCAGCGGCCATGCTAGGGCTAGGTGACTCTTGACGGTTGTGAGGTTGGTTGGGGCCAGGGGCAGAGGCCGGCAGGAGGAAGCAGCAACAGCAACAGCGGCCGCGGTAGCTGAGAAGCAACTACTGGATGTGGTGGTTTGCCGTATATGTCGTTAGTCGGAGCCATGGCCACAATACGATGACACGGTGGGGCTGACACTGGTGGGCTGGCTGTTGCAGCATGTCGGGTGGAAGGCGCCAAGGCCAGAGGGGGGAGTGGCCCAGTGATCGATGCAATGTTCTTTCTCAAAGATAGGTGGCTTACACCGCTCAAGCCGTCAGCATTGTTCTTTTCCTTGCTCACAATGCCCAGCAGCCACATTAGGCTGATGGCTTAGCGGTCTGGGAAAAATCTGGAACGGGATTGTGCTTGCATCTCTAGGTATATTGGCTGCTAGGCAGGCTTGGGGCATGGCCCTTGCCTTGGCCGGGCGCTCCCGTAAGGCCCGGACCGCCATAGAGCCGGGGCCCCGGCCGGCCGCCATGGTCGGGGCCTCGTACGGCCGGCCGCCTTGCCATGCGCCCCGTGGGCCGGCCGCCATGGCCCCGTAGGCCATGGCCCCGTTGCTGCCGGCCGCCTTGGGCCGTGGGCCCCGTAGGCCGGCCGCCATCAAAGCGTTTCATGGCTCGCGCTCTAGGCTCATTGCAAGCAAGGAGCCGGGGCCAGTGTGGCGCTGAGCCAGCTAGTAACGGCGATATGGGTGCCGACGGCCTCATGTCTGCGCTGTGAGATGGTTCAGGAGGCATTGAGACATGTTCACTCAGGGCAATGTCCAATGTCAGTCAGCAGGCAGGAGCACAAAAACACAATTCTTATTCAAAAGGCTTGAACACAGTTTGTCGTCTACTGAGCCCATCCGGCAATTGTAACAAAATGTCAACAACCAGCGCAAAGCTACTGATCATTCCTGTGAGAGGATGTGGCCATTGACATCCATACTCCACCCCCTGCCGCACAAGCTCAGCACGCCATGCGTCTCAGCGGCGCTTCAACGCGTCTAGCCGCCTTGCGAGGTCGTCGTACTCATCGTCAGGCTCTGGACCTTTCGTGATGCCCTGGGGAGGGTGAGGCAAACCCAGCGAGGTTTCAGGCGTGCCGGTCGGCACCTTCGGCGCCTCCGGCACTTCCGGAGCCTTCAGCGCGTCGGGAGCTTGGAACGGCGACATGGGCCCGTTCTCGTACAAGTAGGACTGAGCGGGCAGAACAGGGCCCGGTACGTCGGGCGGTCCGGCGACGGGTGGCGGCATTCCGGCATGATCGACATGGCCCATCACTTGCGTGGCCAGCCCACCGGCAGCGAAGGGCGAGAGATCGTCATTGTAGATGTGGGGGGCCTGGTTTTCAGCCGCGTGTGATGTGTGATGCCATGCAGCCGCTTGAGTGTGAACTTCACCCTTCTCCGGAGGGCCTTGAGCCGCCTCATACGCCTGCAGCCACACCATTACCAGCAACATGTGCAGCTCGCGTGACATCTCAAGGCCTAGCCCTGCTCCATCTCCGCCCTTGATCCCTTTCGCATTGACTCAACCCCCAACCCTAACCCTGACCTAACCCTTTCCATGGGTACGCAGATGAGGGCGAGGGGCGAAGGTAAGGGCGAAGTTGAGGGCCAAAGTGGGGAGCTGCGCCCCCCGTCGAGCCCTACGCTCACCCTTCTAATCGCGGACTCACTCCGAGCAAAGGGCACACCTGGTGCTGGTCCAGGGGCCGGCATGAAGCCGTCAGGGCCGGCCTGCGACAACAGTGCACGCATCACCCAGTTAGCAATCCACCACCACCATCACAAACCATGACATCAGCACAGCACCACACACTCATGCCTGGGGCTCAAGCCACCCAACATGAGTGGTGGTGGTGCCTGCTGTGGCTCCACTGCTGAAGTGCTGCTGCTGACCGCTGCTGCTGACCGCTGCTGCTGACCGCTGCTGCTGACCGCTGCTGCTGACCGCTGCTGCTGACCGCTGCTGCTGACCGCTGCTGCTGACCGCTGCTGCTGACCGCTGCTGCTGACCGCTGCTGCTGACCGCTGCTGCTGACCGCTGCTGCTGACCGCTGCTGCTGACCGCTGCTGCTGACCGCTGCTGCTGACCGCTGCTGCTGACCGCTGCTGCTGACCGCTGCTGCTGACCGCTGCTGCTGACCGCTGCTGCTGACCGCTGCTGCTGACCGCTGCTGCTGACCGCTGCTGCTGACCGCTGCTGCTGACCGCTGCTGCTGACCGCTGCTGCTGACCGCTGCTGCTGACCGCTGCTGCTGACCGCTGCTGCTGACCGCTGCTGCTGACCGCTGCTGCTGACCGCTGCTGCTGACCGCTGCTGCTGACCGCTGCTGCTGACCGCTGCTGCTGACCGCTGCTGCTGACCGCTGCTGCTGACCGCTGCTGCTGACCGCTGCTGCTGACCGCTGCTGCTGACCGCTGCTGCTGACCGCTGCTGCTGACCGCTGCTGCTGACCGCTGCTGCTGACCGCTGCTGCTGACCGCTGCTGCTGACCGCTGCTGCTGACCGCTGCTGCTGACCGCTGCTGCTGACCGCTGCTGCTGACCGCTGCTGCTGACCGCTGCTGCTGACCGCTGCTGCTGACCGCTGCTGCTGACCGCTGCTGCTGACCGCTGCTGCTGACCGCTGCTGCTGACCGCTGCTGCTGACCGCTGCTGCTGACCGCTGCTGCTGACCGCTGCTGCTGACCGCTGCTGCTGACCGCTGCTGCTGACCGCTGCTGCTGACCGCTGCTGCTGACCGCTGCTGCTGACCGCTGCTGCTGAGCCTTCACTCAGGTCGCTGGCATCGCCCACCTGGGCCACAGCGCCAGAATGCCATGTAGCCTGGGGGTGGGCCGCCAGCCAGCCCTGCCAGGCAAGCACAGTAGCACGCATCAGGGCCCAGCAGTCAGCTGATGCCACAAGCCTAGCGCGCCCTTGCTGCCACTGGGCACCCCCCCCAGCTACTGGGCAGCTTCCATGGTGCGACAGGTCACACTCACCCCACGCTTCAATACATGCACAAGGGTTCGCCCACTGCTGCAGCTGCACACAGGTAGCCGCTAGCCAGCACACAATCACTCTCACATAAGCCCAGGAGGTGGGAAACATGTCAAATGAAAAATGTGAGGCAGTGAGTGAGGTTTGAACAATGAGAGCCTGGTGTGGTGTGGGGTGAGGTGGGCGGCGTGCATGTCTGGTCAGAGGCCTTGAGAGTGAGTCTGGCGGTGGCGCTGGGGGCTCACAGGGGGGGGCATGTCTGGGGGCAGCTGCTCCGGGGCTGCCTGGCCGGCTGCCTGCACCGCCTGCTGGTACACAGCAAGCTGGGCGGCGTAGTCTGCCATTGCCCGGGCATGCGCCGCAGCGGCGGCTGCAGCAGCGGCGGCTTGCTGGGGGTCCATGAAGGGCGGGGGCGGGCCTCCAGGCTGCATGCGGCAGCCAGAGGTGGTGGAGAAGCCCATGACAACTTGAAGCACACCCCATGTCCTGGAGAGGTTGTTGCCCCTGCCCCTACCCTACCCTTCCCACTAACACCCCTTTCCTTAACCACTCATACCTAACTTGAGGATCTACCTTTTACCCTTTCCTCTGCCCCACCTCCTGCTATGGCCCCTACCCTTCATTCTGCCTCACCCCCCTAGCCCCTTCACCCCCCTAGCCCCTTCACCCCCCTAGCCCCTTCACCCCCCTAGCCCCTTCACCCCCCTAGCCCCTTCACCCCCCTAGCCCCTTCACCCCCCTAGCCCCTTCACCCCCCTAGCCCCTTCACCCCCCCCTAGCCCCTTCACCCCCCTAGCCCCTTCACCCCCCTAGCCCCTTCACCCCCCTAGCCCCTTCACCCCCCTAGCCCCTTCACCCCCCTAGCCCCTTCACCCCCCTAGCCCCTCCACCCACCGTAAAGCCATAGGGCGCGGTGTGGTTGCGCGCAACCTGCCCAGGGGGAGGCTGGGCATAGTCTGGTGGTGGGCTGCGCTGCCCCGGCTGAGCCTCAGGCTGCTCAGGGTGGGCAAAGGCAGGAGGGGGTCCACGCGCCTGCTCTGCCCCGCGGGGGCCGGTAGGGGGCATGCCTGAACATGACCGGGCAGGCAGGCAGGTGGGCAGGTAGGTGGGCAGGCAGGCAGGCAGGCAGGTGGGCAGGCGCCCACAATGACCCCTTAGCAGTTGCAAACATGACACCATGCCAGACCAAGAGCACAGCACCAGGCAGAACCTCCTCAGCATCCCATTCCACGTTCCCAATCCACGTTCCAGTGTGCCCCTGTTGTGGCGTGCGGCCCCACCTCCCAACTTAACCACAGCATTGTGGACACCACAACACCCAGACTGACCTCAGTCACTGCCTTGCCAGTGTGCACCCCTGGCCCCGCACTGCCCTCCTTACTCGCACCCCCCCCGGCAGCAGCAGCAGCAGCAGCAGCAGCAGCGGCAGCAGCAGCGGCAGCAGGCCCCAGGTGTGGCTGCAACCAGGTATCAGGGGCCCCTGTGCAAGCAAGGGGTGGGGGTGGGGGGTAGGGCTCACCCGGTGGAGGGTGGTCCCCGGGGCGTGAGCCAGGCGGCAGCATGTCGTTGGCTGCTGCTGCCATGTCCCACTCGATGCCTGCCTCCTGGGCTATGTCAGACAGGGTGGCCAGCTTGTCCTCAGGCTGGGGGGGCTCCACTGAGGAGGGAGAGGGGAGGAGCAGCTGGGAGGAGGGGGGCTGGGGAGCAAAGGGGGGTGGGGGTGAGGGAGGGGGAGGGGGAGGGGGAGGGGGAGGGGGAGGGGGAGGGGGAGGGGGAGGGGAGGGGGAGGGGGAGGGGGAGGGGGAGGGGAGGGGGAGGGGGAGGGGGAGGGGGAGGGGAGGGGGAGGGGGAGGGGGAGGGGGAGGGGGAGGGGGAGGGGGAGGGGGAGGGGGAGGGGGGAGCGGGGAGGGGGTGAGGGTGGAGGGTGAGGGTGAGGGTGAGGGGTGAGGGTGAGGGTGAGGGGTGAGGGTGAGGGTGAGGGTGAGGGTGAGGGTGAGGGTGAGGGTGAGGGTGAGGGTGAGGGTGAGGGTGAGGGTGAGGGTGAGGGTGAGGGTGAGGGTGAGGTGAGGGTGAGGGTGAGGGTGAGGGTGAGGGTGAGGGTGAGGGTGAGGGTGAGGGTGAGGGTGAGGGTGAGGGTGAGGGTGAGGGTGAGGGTGAGGGTGAGGGTGAGGGTGAGGGTGAGGGTGAGGGTGAGGGTGAGGGTGAGGGTGAGGGTGAGGGTGAGGGTGAGGGTGAGGGTGAGGTGAGGGTGAGGGTGAGGTGAGGGTGAGGGTGAGGGTGAGGGGAGGGTGAGGGTGAGGGTGAGGGTGAGGGTGAGGGTGAGGGTGAGGGTGAGGGTGAGGGTGAGGGTGAGGGTGAGGGTGAGGGTGAGGGTGAGGGTGAGGGTGAGGGTGAGGGTGAGGGGAGGGGGAGGGGGAGGGGGAGGGCTGAAACCAGGGAGCAACTCACCAACAGGCAGCGGACCAGCTTCTCATTGACCTGCCAGTGCCGGCACGTGGCGTCATTACCCGCCTCATTCACATACTCCTTGCCATACTTTGCAGCGAACATGGTTTTCAGCTCGCCCAACTCCTGGATATCTTTCACTCGCTGCACAAAGGTGAGATGAAGAAATGGGAACTTGATGGGAGTTGAACCCACTACCTCATGTGCCACTGCCACGAGCAGCACATTCCTCCAGAGTTACAGGCCTACAGAGTGCTGCTGCTGCCAGGTAGGGGCTGCTCATGGAGGTGCACGCTTGGCCAAAGGTAATGTGAGGCAAGCTGCTCCACATGTCGCTGCTGCTGTTGCTGCTGCTGCTGTCCTCCCAGGGCACTGGTGCTGCTGCTGCTGATGATGATTCCAGGGCCCCTCCTGTTGACACCCTGTTGACGGTTTGCACTGCCCCATGCTACCCCACATAGGCCTACAACGCCCCATGCAACGAGTCCATGCAGCTCCTCACCGCAGCCGCATAGATAATTGAGCTGATGGCCTCCGTGAGGTCACTGGGCACCTCTCGAGTCTGAGCAATCTGCTGTGACCGCACCGTCACTAGCTCTAGGTACAGCTCAAGCGTGTCACATGCCTGCATGCATTGAAGCATGCATGGGCAAACATGCATGGCTTAACATGCAGCATGCCTGCGCACCTGTGTGAGGAAGGGTGATGGGTGGGAGCTGCATGCCATGCATGGTGATATTCGCGTGGAGCTAGCTAGGAACCCTGTTCACCCCCGGCTGGCTTCGCCCTCCGGACAGGGTCAGAGGGGTGGCAGGGTCAGGAGGGTGGCAGGGTTAGGGGGGTGACCGTTCCCAGTCACGGTGAATCTCGCTGCAAGCTGGCCCAGCTGACCTGCATCATCAGGTTCTCCCGAATCACCCCTTCCACTCTGATCCGCGCGCTGTCCAGCTTGCCTGTCCGCAGCAGCTCCGCCACCTCCTTGCGCAGCTGCTTGATCTATGGCCACAGCAGCACACACCGCAGGCTCCAGGAGTGTGGGCTAGGACACGGAGTGGGGCAACAGGGCAGGACTGGGGACGCTGATGTCAGGAGAGGGCTGTTGTCCGTCCACACCCAGGAGCTGACCCCAGCAGTGGTGGCACTGCTGCGTGCAAACCTGAGGTATAAGAGGGAGCCAAGGATAGTTCGCACAAGCTGTTGACAACAGCAGGTGCTGTAGTAAGAAATGTGTGAATTTCATATAGGAGTGAGTGAGAGAAGGTGGTGACGAATAGAGGAGGTGGCACCTAGGCACGAACATAGTGCAGAGATGACAGGGCTGGGTGCAGTTCTGCATGTGAATGCTCCTGGAGCTATGCTTGTATAGGCTTGATGTACCCACGGATGCTTACAGCATGCATGTCTCACCATTGTCATGCATCAACAGGCATGGGGCAGTGCAGTGGCAAGCTGTCGGACAGACATGCAGGGCATCCATGCTCTCCATCGCCCAGCTGCTGCTCTCACTGCAAGGTTTCGCTTGTTACGCTGGAGCTTGATCCTCGCCAGTCCCAGCTTGCACTGCGCAGGGCCAACAAAGCAGGACTGCACAGCTCTGCACTACTGGCTTGGCTGGCTGACTTATGTGACGCTGGCAAACCTAGCATTTTGTATCAAACTAACTATCCAATCAAGATATGAGCTGCATCCCTCAGGATCAGCTGTGTAGAACGTGATGGGACTGCAGGTGGAAGCTGCCGCAAGCCAGCGCCGCTGAAGACAATCAGCTGCGCGGCGCCTTCAACCCTAGCGCAGGTGTCACGCAGTTGCTGCTAGGCACCTCCGCTCACCTTTGTCTCCGCCTTAAAGACATTGAAGTTGCTGAACATTGCCCCGCTAAGCACGCCAGTCAATAAACGTGAGCGCGTATGTTCAATGCAAATATCGCATCACAGTCTGGCCCTGCGTGCGTCTTTTTTCTTGCTGTGAAGCAGTAAAGCTCCCATCTGGACACATGACATCGACTGCGAATGCCACTTTTTGCTTCACACTTTCAGTAGGTCACCCCGGCCATTGGCCATGCCAATCCGTGACAGGCCTGCCGCTCGCACCACGCCCTAGTGGAGGGTAGCGAAGGCTATCGCGGTAACTCACGCGTGCTAAAACTCGCGTTTTGGACTGAAGCCTCCCAGATCACTCCGCCCGCCAGCCGCGGACTGTGAACATGGTCGCTCGCTGCAGCCAGGGGCTCAGCAGGGTACGACCGTACGTGGGTGTCAGGTCGAAGCGCAAGATTCCCTGGGTTGGGTCGGGACCCCTCATGGCCCGGGCCCTTCCTGACACCTGGCGCGAGACCTGCCTAACCCTCCCTCCAAGCATGCAGAGCATCTCACTGAGGTGTCAGCAGCACCGTGCGTGGACTTTATTTCGCTACCGTGCACTCTGCTGAAGCTTTGACCCCATCATTCCGGGGCTTCTGTCAAGATCTTTTACCTCATGGTCAGTGGTCCTTTCCGCGTGCTTCCACCTGTGTCGGATAGCTGGGCGGGTCTATATTCCGGGTTGTGCTCCAGGCATACTCCATCACCTTGTGTGGTACACACAATGACAAAATGTGGCCGAGGGTGAATGTGGCATGGGGCGATCTCATCACAGGGGGCGATTGGCGGCGTCCTTGAGCACATCCCCGATGGGTTAGACCCTGTGCTGCCGCTGGGCGCCCTCATCGTTGCAGTTCTCGCATTGTGACCTGTGAAATTTGCGATGGGCCGTCATGGACCCCGACGCCGCGCTGCCCTGGCACGCGAAAATGCGATACGTGCCAAGCTGGTAAGCGGTGGCTGTGGCAGTGGCGGGAACCTCCATTGTGGCAACATCCATTGTGGCAACATCCATCCTTCACCCTGCATAGCCCTACCGAGCTGTCAGCCCCTGAAACTGTCCTTGCAACACCACACCAGTCAAGTGGGGATGCCAGATGGGGCCGTAAGCGCCCACGCACCTGCCTTGGCCGGGGCGCCCAGCAACAGCTGACCGTGGACCAGCAGCTGCTGCAGGATGCCCAGCGCCAGGTGGCTCTGGACCAACAGCAGCTTCAGGGTGCCCAGCACCAGCTGGCTGTGGACCAGCAGCAGCTGCAGGGTGCCCAGCGCCAGGGTGCCCACAGGCTGCTTCGCACCATCACTGGGTCACGGGCCATGCATGCAATGTTCTTCCCTGCTGATGGGGTTGCGCCCATGTGGTCTGAGACTGCATGTGCGTGTGTGAGGCACATGGGCAGCAAGCCACAGCAGTGCATGTGTCATGGAGCATCTACCCTGAGCAGCATACCCATGTTTGGACGTGTGACACTGGCAAGTGACAAGAAGGAAGATGCTGAGTGCTTGAGGCTTCTGCATGCACACTTCACACTTTCAGTAGCGACAGAATCACTTCACACTTTCAGTAGCGACAGAATTCAATGTCCCGTTGCCGCTTCTGCGTCGCCACCTAAGCCGCAGGAGCTGATGAGAGGACAGATGCCTCTAGCAGCCCAGCTTCTAGCAGCCCAGCTTCGCGTCTAGCAGCCCAGCTTCGCGTCTAGCAGCCCAGCTCGCGTCTAGCAGCTCAGCATCGCGGTTCGGTGTTAGCAGCCCAGCAGCTCGTCCTGCAACCCAGCTCGTGTCTAGCAGCTCAGCATCGCGGTTCGGCTTCTTAGCAGCCCAGCAGCTCGTCCTGCGACTCAGCTCGTGTCTAGCAGCTCAGCATCGCGGATCGGCTTCTTAGCAGCCCAGCAGCACGTTCTGAAACCCAGCTCGTGTAGCCCAGCAGTCCAGTTTTCTTCTCGTGGAGCTTTGCTCCTTAGCTCTTTCTCGCAGAGCAGCAGCTCAGTCGCAGCAGCAGTAACAGCAGTAGCAGCAGCAGCAGTGGCGTCTCCAACGACAAGGAGACGACTACCTGAAGAAACCACGCCCTAGTGTGCTGCACTCTGTGCTAGCCGGCTCTTTTATCCCTCCAGCCCAGCCCCCGGGTCAATGGGGGACTAAGGAGCTAAGTCCCCTCCTAGTGAGCCCGCTGCCTTCCTTGTGCCTTGCTCACGCTGTTTCTCGTCCTGAGCCCCAGGTTTCAGCCACCTCCTGGCCATGGACAGCAGCATTACAGCAGCTATTGCCCAGGTGGCGTCTACCCGTAGCGGGGGCTGGCTCACTCGCCGGCTGACCAGAGAGCCTTTCACCTTGGAGGTGGTGTGGGCCTTGCAGGTTGGGGCCAAAGCCCGGCACTTGGTGCAGAGCCAGCTCCAGCATGCCGCGGCAGCTGACTTTGTGGCAGGGTTTGCCGAAGCCTGTGCCACAGAGGTCCGGCTCTATGCCCTACAGCATGGCCCAGCTTTAGTTTCTTTAGAGTCCCACCTGCAACCTGACCACCCCTTCCATGCCCTTCACATCCTCCATGACCATGCCTCAGCGCAGGGCAGGCATCTCCACTCCTCCCTCCTGGCTCAGTCTGTCATGGAGGTGCAGTTCCAGGGGCAGGTCGTCAGTGTGCCTTTGACTCCCCTGCCCAGCCTCCCCCCTCCAGGTGCAGTGAAGGTAGTGCTGAGCCTGCACTACCAGCAGGCAGCGCGGCGGGGCATCACGGCGGCGGTGCTTGCAGCCGCTGGGTACACAGCCAGTGAATACAGCGGGGAGGGGTTGCCTGCTGTCCTACACCCAACCTCCACCTTCGTGTTCAGCGAGCGCCTGGGTGACCACCCCCGGCACAGCTACCTGGCAGGCACACAGTGCGGCAATGGGGGGGTGGTGGAGGCCTATGTGTTTCCCCCAGCAGGTGACCCCTGCTTAACCTCTCTGCCTAGGAGTGTGCAGAACCCCATGGGGCGGTGGGGGCGTATCCAGGTTTTTGGGGAGGACGGGGTCCCTCTCCAGCAAGGCGCCGAGGGGAATGTTTCTCCCCTACCTCCTCCTCCTCCCCCTCCTCCTGATCCCCCCTCGGCCCCACCCCCTTCACCTCAACCACCCGGCTCCCCCCCCCCCCAGCCCACCCATGAGCACGCTCCAGCCGTGGGCCCCATGGCGGACGCCTCAGGAGCCACGAGTGCTCCTGAGCATGCCGGAGAGGCCGCGGCTCCTACCCTGCTCACCCAGGCGAGTGTAGTAGGGTTGCCTGGCTGGACCTGCTTCGTCCCCGCCACCACCTCCCAGCCCCCTCCTGGCACCAGTGCCGCTGCTGGCCTTCTAGATCGAGAAAGAGCGGTAAGCTTGTGGACATCTGCTCCACAGCTGCCAGGGCGGCGGCAGCAGCAGCAGGTACAGCAGCAGCAACAGTTGCTAGGGTCACAGCAGCAGCAGCACCAGCAAGCACACCCTCTTCCCCCTGGCACTACAGTTGTTGCTACCCCCACCCAGCTCGCCCCAGTAGGGGGTAGCACTGCTGTGGTACTTGAGGGTATGCAGCCACAAGGTGGCCTGCTGTTGCCGTCTGAGACCGGTGAGGGCATGGCGGCTCCCGTGCCAGCCACACCTGCAGCCCCTCCCACCCACCTCACCCCAGCAGTGGGTGGCACTGCAGTGTGTGTTGCAGGCATCCAGCAGGAGCTTACCCAGCTGCTGCAGCCCCCGCCCGACAAGGGCGTCATGGCCCCCGTGCCAGCCACACCTGCTGCCCCTCCCACCCACCTCACCCCAGCAGTGGGTGGCACTGCAGTGTGTGTTGCAGGCATCCAGCAGGAGCTTACCCAGCTGCTGCAGCCCCCGCCCGACAAGGGCGTCATGGCCCCCGTGCCAGCCACACCTGCTGCCCCTCCCACCCACCTCACCCCAGCAGTGGGTGGCACTGCAGTGTGTGTTGCAGGCATCCAGCAGGAGCTTACCCAGCTGCTGCAGCCCCCGCCCGACAAGGGCGTCATGGCCCCCGTGCCAGCCACACCTGCTGCCCCTCCCACCCACCTCACCCCTACAGCTGACCCGCCGACAGTTTCTCTTCGCCCTCGGTATGCCCGCCTTGCCAAGGGTGGTACCACGGTGCTTCACCTAGCCAAGCCTCAGCAGCTCCAAGCCCCGGCTTCAGGCCCCAGCTCCAAGCCCTCCCGCTTTGACTCTTCGTGGGGTCCGTCCCGCTCGTTGACCATGCTACGGACACCCAACACCGACCTCTGCACTGACTCTCCGCCAGTGAGTAGGAGGGCGGAGGGTCCTTTTCTCGCAGTGTCCAGTCAGTCTCCGCAGGGCCCCCCCGCCCAGCCGTTCATACCCACCCCCAACCAGCACGCCCCAGCAGGGAGTGGCATGGCGGGGTACGAGGGGGGGAAGGGGGGGTCAGGGTAGCCAGGCTCGGGAGCAGCCGGGTGGCCAGGCAGGCCAGGGCTCCCCCTCAGCGCCGGTCACGGCCACCCCCAACCAGCACGCCCCAGCAGGGGGTGGCATGGCGGGGTACGAGGGGGAGAGGGGGGGTCAGGGTAGCCAGGCTCGGGAGCAGCCGGTTGGCCAGGCAGGCCAGGGCTCCCCCTCAGCGCCGGTCACGGCCACCCCCAACCAGCACGCCCCAGCAGGGGGTGGCATGGCGGGGTACGAGGGGGAGAGGGGGGGTCAGGGTAGCCAGGCTCGGGAGCAGCTGGTTGGCCAGGCAGGCCAGGGCTCCCCCTCAGCGCCGGTCACGGCCACCCCCAACCAGCACGCCCCAGCAGGGGGTGGCATGGCGGGGTACGAGGGGGGGAGGGGGGGTCAGGGTAGCCAGGCTCGGGAGCAGCCGGTTGGCCAGGCAGGCCAGGGCTCCCCCTCAGCGCCGGTCACGGCCACCCCCAACCAGCACGCCCCAGCAGGGGGTGGCATGGCGGGGTACGAGGGGGGGAGGGGGGGTCAGGGTAGCCAGGCTCGAGAGCAGCCGGTTGGCCAGGCAGGCCAGGGCTCCCCCTCAGCGCCGGTCACGGCCACCCCCAACCAGCACGCCCCAGCAGGGGGTGGCATGGCGGGGTACGAGGGGGAGAGGGGGGGTCAGGGTAGCCAGGCTCGGGAGCAGCTGGTTGGCCAGGCAGGCCAGGGCTCCCCCTCAGCGCCGGTCACGGCCACCCCCAACCAGCACGCCCAAGCAGGGGGTGGCATGGCGGGGTACGAGGGGGGGAGGGGGGGTCAGGGTAGCCAGGCTCGGGAGCAGCCGGTTGGCCAGGCAGGCCAGGGCTCCCCCTCAGCGCCGGTCACGGCCACCCCCAACCAGCACGCCCCAGCAGGGGGTGGCATGGCGGGGTACGAGGGGGGGAGGGGGGGTCAGGGTAGCCAGGCTCGGGAGCAGCCGGTTGGCCAGGCAGGCCAGGGCTCCCCCTCAGCGCCGGTCACGGCCACCCCCAACCAGCACGCCCCAGCAGGGGGTGGCATGGCGGGGTACGAGGGGGAGAGGGGGGGTCAGGGTAGCCAGGCTCGGGAGCAGCCGGTTGGCCAGGCAGGCCAGGGCTCCCCCTCAGCGCCGGTCACGGCCACCCCCAACCAGCACGCCCCAGCAGGGGGTGGCATGGCGGGGTACGAGGGGGGGAGGGGGGGTCAGGGTAGCCAGGCTCGGGAGCAGCCGGTTGGCCAGGCAGGCCAGGGCTCCCCCTCAGCGCCGGTCACGGCCACCCCCAACCAGCACCCCCCAGCAGGGGGTGGCATGGCGGGGTACGAGTCGGGGAAGGAGTTCAAGGGTGCCCTTGCGCAGCTGCAACAGCGGACCATCCTTCTTGGGCACCCAAGAGTTCATGCCCCGTTGGCCTTCGTTCCTAGGACAGTTGGCAAGGAGACCAGCGCTTTTGCTAGGATGGGCAGGAGGGCCAGTCAGTGGGTAGAGGGAAGGAATGGAGCAGCCTCGAGCACAGCCTTGCGGGTGTTGGCGGGGACAGGGCAGCTGGCGGAGGTTCCTGCAGTTGGGTTCTCTGAGTTTGCGGGCACTGATACCCCCGTTGACATGGATGTGGCACATCTCCCTCCCGCACCTTCCACCGTGCTCGGCTCCCCCACCCTGCGACCCTCTTTGGGAGGGCCCCCACCTCAACGGCCCATCGCCAAGGGCACAGCCGCCCTGCGGGTGGAGAGGTTTGTCCGGGGTGCGGCAAGGACGCTCCAGGACCTGGTTGACCGGGCTCGCCGTCCCAGGGTTTCGTGTCAGCCAGCCCACGGAGCTGTTACAACGCAGCCCACCCCAGCTCCGCGACCTGCCCATCTTTGCCATCCCCCTGTTGCCATCAGTCCACCCACGGAGGCTCCTCAAGTGGTCAGATACGGGGTCATGGACTGTGACAGCTCAGAGGTCAGCGACCTTCCAACCTCCCCTCCCCGCGTCCGCTATGGGGTGCTCTCAGATTTGGAGTCCGAGGATGGTAGCATGGGGCATGAGCAGCACGCCGGGCAGGCCGGGCAGCGCCGTTGTCCCTCCCCTCTCCTGCCAGGGGCGCGCTCATCCGCAGGCCAGGGGACAGCTGGGTTCAGTGAGAGGAAGAGGTTTCGGCCAGCGCGTCAAAGGTCTAGGGTACCAGAGGTTTTAGCGGGGGATGGTCAGGGGGGAGGTCAAGGGGTCCAGCAGGGAGGCCTACAGGGGGACCAGCAGGGGGACCAGCTTGGGAGTAGGGAAGGGGGTGATCAGGGGGGTCAACAGGGGTGGCCGGGGTTGGGAGCAGGGTGGGTGGTGGGTCCAGGAGTGGGTCGGAGGGTTAGGGAGGCTCGGTCTGTCGGAGGTACGCCAGCGGGGCCAGTGGCGGTGACAGCAGTAGGCTTGGGCCAAGAGGCCGGCGTGGGGCACGAGTTAGGGCGGGAGCGGAGGTTGGTCCTTTACCTTCCCCTACCACCTCGCCCGCCTTTGGCTCTCCCGGGCATAGCCCGTCACGCCGTCCCCTCTCCCTGCCGTAAGAAAGCGGTTTGCGTCGAGACGCCGCTCCCACCCCCTCCTCCTCTTGGCTCGCTCTCTCGGTACAGTTCACGCGTAGCCCGCGCGGGGGCCCACCAAGTCTAGCCATGCAGCGTCCGGGTGTGGCTGCCAGTTTCCAGGCAGTCACCCTCAACGTCAGGGGCCTTGCCCACCCTCACAAGCTCCAGGCCCTGCTGGATTGGGCTGCCAGTAGCACCGCACAAGTTTTCTTCCTTCAGGAGTGCCACCAGGCGGAGTGCCTTTGGCAGTGGGCGGAGGCAGCCACAGGGGCCAAGCCGGGGTGGCGGGGCCAATGGTTCTACAGCCCAGGCACCGGCCACTCCAAGGGCTGCCTGGTCCTAGTCAAGCCCTCCACCATCTTGCTCAGCTGCACACAGGTGCAGTTGCAGGTAGACGGGGCACAGGGGAGGGTGGTGAGGGTAGATGCAGAGTTAGCGGGCAAGCCAGCCTCGCTAGTGTGTGTGTACGCCCCAGCCCAGCCAGCACAGCGGGCTGCTTTCTTCGGGGCCTGCCTGCCAGCTTGCCTCCCTCACGCCACAGAGCGCCGCATGCTCATCATGGGTGGGGATTTCAACTGCATCCTCTCCCCGGACGACAAGGTGGGCACACCCGTGGGGGCGACCAGTCAGCACGCGGAGGACTGGGTGGGTAGCAGGGGTGTAGGGGCGGAGCAGCTGGAGCGGTTGGTGGAGGAGAGGGGCTTGGTGGATGCCTGGCGCCGTATGCGCCCCACCTCCCGCGACCTCACGCACCTCAGCAACCGCTGGCAGACAGGGGCCCGCCTTGACCGCTGGTATGTCTCAGCCTCTGCGGCGGAGTGGCAGTTGGACAGCTCCATTCAGGGCCTCAAGCCGGTCTCCACCGATCACTTCCCAGTGTCCGTGGTCATGTACCCTCCAGATCTGCCTCTCACAGCCCGCGCCCCGTGGCAGCTGCACCCCGCCCACCTTGATAACCCAGCCCTGCTCGACGGCCTGACGGGCTTCCTGAGTCTGGAAGCCACTCACCACGCAGCCCAGCTTGCCAGCTCCCAGGGGCCGCAGCGGCGTGACGTCGATCGGGCTAGGTGGGCGCTCGTGAAGCAAGGCCTCGCTCTCCATGCCCAGCGCTTCCTCAGAGCGCAAAGCAGGGAGCAGCGGGATCTACAACACCGCAGGGAGAAGGCAGCCACCGCAGCGAGGGCTCATGTGGTGTCACAGCTACGCCGTGCGGGTCAGCCCGGAGACGCAGACCTGCGTGCGGCGGTGCAGCTGGGGGAGGTAGCAGCTCTGGCGGGGGTGCAGGACAGGGAGCAGGGGGCGACGCGCTCCATGCAAGCCAGTGCAGTCCTGGACCAGTGCTATGGAGATCGCTCCTCTTTCTACTTCTACCACCGCGACCAGCCGGCGCACACCCCTACTCTCATCACCTCCCTGCAGCTCCCCACCCAGCCGGGCCAGGTAGCAGACCTCTCCAGCCCTGCAGGTGTCCTGGCAGCCTGCCGTGTCTTCGAGCAGCACTTCTCGGCTTCCTCTCCCACAGGGGTGTACGCCGCCAAACCGGTTGACCCAGCAGCTCGGGCCACCCTACTCGCCAGCCTCACCTCTCGCCTCACCCCCGCCCAAGCGAACAGCTGTGAGGGCCCCGGCACAGACCCCATGCTGTCAGCGGAGGAGTTGGGCCATGCGTTGCAGGGGTGCGCCCACAGCAAGGCCCCTGGCAAGGACGGCCTCCCTATGGAGGTGTACGACCGGCTGTGGCCCCAGCTGGTGGGCCCGATGCGGGCCATGTTGAGGGAGGCTCTGGCAGATACCACCGACCCCGCCCCTCTGGCCGAGTTCCTCACCGGCGTCATCACGCTAGTGCCCAAGTCTGGCAAGCCGAGGGACCAGGTGGCCGGGTACCGCCCCATCACGCTTCTCAACTGCGATGTGCGGTTGGTGGCCAGGGCGCTGGAGGACCGGCTGCAACAGCCACTGGACCTGCTAGTGCCCCTCTCCCAGTCGGCCTTCATCCTTGGGAGGGACATCAGCGACAACGTGCAGTTCCACCTCAGCCTCCTAGAGTACCTGCAGCAGCGTGGGAGCCCAGCCTGGCTCTTGCTCCTGGACCTGGCAGGGGCCTACGACAACGTGTCTTGGGGATTGCTCCAGGACACCATGGAGGCCATGGGGTTCCGCCAGGACGGGCATGTGCGGTGGGCCCAGCTGTTGCACCGGGGGGCCAGCAGTCAGGTGCTGGTTAACGGTCGTCTCACCGACAGCTTCCCCCTAGCCTCAGGGCTGCTCCAGGGCAGTGGGGCTTCCCCGCTGTACTGGTGCATCGCGCTCCAGCCCCTAGTCAGCTACCTCAGCTCCCTCCAGTTGGCAGGCCGCATCAACACGCCCACCATCCCCCACAGCCCTCTTTCCATGTGCCAGCCCACCCTCCTTCCAGTCCTCCCCTCCAAGGAGTTTGCAGACGACCTCACCATCGCTGTGCTGGACAGGGTCAGGGACGGGGCGGTGGTGTTGGAGGCTCTGGGCCTGTTCCGGGCCGCGGGGGGGCCAGCCCTCAGCGTAGCCAAGAGCTCAGCGCTCCCTTGTGGTCAGCCGGCAGAGGTCTCGGCAGCGGGGCAGGAGGGGTGCAGAGCAAGGGCGGGCAGCCAAGGGGGGGAGAGCGCAGGGGAGGGCGACGCTGGGGGGGCCAGCTCAGGGGAGGGCAGGGTCGCTAGTTGGGGGGGGGGCAGGGGGGAGGGTGGGACGGGGGCAGGCAGGGCTCAGAGGGACAAGAGCGGGACGGTGAGCTTAGAGAGGGGCAGAGGCACAGGAGCGGGGCATGGCAGAGGGGCTGGCAGCAGCAAGGACGGAGGAGGAGAGAGGCTGGGCGAGGGAGGTCAGCAGCACAGGTCGCTCAGGCAGGTGCCCCCTTCCTCAACAGTTGCTGCCACCCCTACCCAGCTTGCCCCAGCAGAGGGGGGCAGGACTGAGGTGGAGGGGGGAGGTGGCGGGGCAGGGGGAGAGGGGGTGGCTAGGAGCACAGGGCAGGGCCGGGACGAGGGCGGGGCGGAGCGGGGGGGCCAGGGCTGGGAGGGCCAGGGGGCGGGTGAGGGAGAGGGTGGTGCAGGGCCAGGGACCGGGGCTGGAGCCGTGACCATCCCCCCGGCGCCACAGGGCGTTCCCGTCCGTCACTTGGGGGTGCCTCTCGGTGCAGCTAGCTACTCCGCCATGAGCGAGGCTGCCTTTGGAGGGGCAGCAGCAGCCATGGTGGCCGCCTCCCTTCCCTGGCGACCGCAAGGTCTTAACCTGCTGGGTCGGGTGCAAGTGGCGCAGCAATGCCTGGCTTCAAAGGCCATTTACCAGATGGCGTTCGTGCAACCCCTGGCTGCAGCCGGAGTGGCGATGGGCAAGGCGGTCAAGCGCTTTGTGGCAGCCTCGGACCTGCCCCAGGAGCGTAGCCCCAACATGGCCTGCCTCTACCCCAACGACGCAGCTTGTGTGATGCCCCGACGGGAGGGTGGACTGGGGCTGCCAGACCTGGAGATCACCAGCACCGCCATGCTAGCCAAAACTGTGGCCCAGCTCTTCTCGCCGAGAGTCCGGGAGTGGCAGCCCTTGTTGCACAGCCTGCTCGCCGACCCCCAGCACAGCCTCAGCACCTGGGTAGTCACGGACCCCACAGCCTCCCCTGTGCCCAACCTCAGCCCCCGCCTACAGGCCCACGTCACAGCCATTGCACAGCTCAAGCTCCACCGCGTAGTGGCCCCGGCCGCCCAATCTCACTTCTCGGTGCTGGCGGAGCCGCTGCGCTTCAACGCCCTGGTCAGACTGCGGGGCAGGCCTTACAGTGACCCCCTAGCAGTTGAGGCCCTGCGCTGGACCCACGTACGGCACGTGCGCGAGGCCCTCCATCGACCCCGCTCCGCCTTCGCCTCAGATGAGCAGCAGGCAGCCGTGAGGTGGGAGGCTGACATGGTGCGGGCTACCCTGCCGGAGCCGTGGCAACAGGTGGTGGATGGTCGGCAGCTCCCAGCACCGGAGTGGGAGTGTGCGTGGGGCGGGATGGGCTTCCTTGTGCGGCGCGTTCCCTCTCAGCGGCCGACCCACTGGGTGTCACCTAGCGGTAGGCTGATGGCTCTGGACGCTCAAGGGCAGGGTCCTTTGGGGGCTCTAGGGGTTCATCCCGGGGTGGAGTGGCAGGCTGCAGCAGTGGTGCTCCTGGACAAGCCCAGCTATCGGCTGTCCCTTGAGGAGCGTGCGGCCCACATGCGGCCGCTCCCGGAGCAGCGGGGGGGGGCAGTTGCCCTTGCAGCGTTGGAGCCTAGGGGGGGGCAGGTGGGGGACGAGGGTGTGGGTAGGGACAACGGGCAGTCAACGGGAGGGGGGAGGGCACAGGGTTTTGGGCGCAGTAGGGGTCGGGGCAGGGGTCGTGGGAGGGCTGGGAATCGCAGCGGGGAAGGGGGGGCAGGCTCAGCGGGCAGGGAGGCTCCCCCCTCCTGGCCTAGGGAGGAGTGGCTGCTCGGCCCTTGGTCCCAAGTGCAGCTGGACCCTCAGGTTTGGGGCATGGGCAACACCTCCCTCCTGGTGCTCACCGTCAAGGCAGCACGGTTGCGCCTCACGCAGCTACAGCGGGCCCGCGTCGACCCCACCTATCCTGCTGGTGGGGGCCTATGGCCAGCCCTTTGGGGACCACGCCCGCTGCCGGGGGCTGAGCCAGCTCAAGTGCTAGCCGCCGCGGGAGCTGGCCTTCGGACCCTGGAGCAGCGCTGGCTAGATAGCGCCACCCTCCTGGCAGCGCAGCGGGCAGCGGGGGAGCGGGAGCAGCAGGGCAGGGATGTAGAGGAGCTGCTCCCGGAGGAAGTGCAGGGCAGCCAGACACCGCGGTGGCGTGCCACCAACGCTAGACCTCCTCCGCGGCCCACCCCGGAGCTCAGGGCGGTGCAGCGGGCACAGCGGCAGCTCGACGCTCAGCTCCAACGGGGAAGGGGGGGCAGGCACGGCGGCAACAGGCGGGCAGGCGCGCTGCCAGCTGCCGGGCATGGAGCTCTGGCTGGCATGGTAGACGAACTAGCCCGCTCAGCCCAAGCCGGCCAGCCTTGCCTAGAGGTGTGGCAGGAGCTGCTGGACCCCACCCTCCGCCGGGAGCATGTCATTGTGGCGTGGCGGGTGCTGCACGGGAGCCTCATGGTGGGGGCCATGTGGGGCCACATCCTGAAAGAAGCTGCGGCCCCTGCTTCTTCAGCCTGTCGCCTTTGCCAGTTGGGACCCCTGGAGACACTCACCCATGCCTTTCTTACCTGTCCCTCCGTGGCTCCCGCTTGGGAGTGGGTGCTGGACGTGTACGGCCGCCTCACAGGCACCCGCCCTCCCTCAAGCGACGCTCTCCTGCTCCTCAGCGGGCGCCCTACGCACAACGAGGCTGGCCCCTTTCAGCCCCCCGATGCCCACCTGTGGCTGCGCCTACGCGTGGCCTACTTGGGGTCGGTGTGGCGCATCCGGAGCTTGGGCCCAGCCGCAGCGCTTCAGCCACAGTCGCTCGCCCATCGGGTGGCGCAGGGAGTCATCTTCACCCTATCGTCGGCGGTGCAGCGGGACTGGTACCGGGTGGGTAGGGACATCCGGGTGGGGCTGGGCGGCGCCGTCCCGTCCACGTGGTTCAAGGGGAGAGACCCGCGGCTGGATGAGAGGAAGTTTGCGAGCCTGTGGCCTGCAGCGTCGGGAGGGTGGTTCCAGCGGCAGCAGGGGGAGCTGGTTGTGCGCCTGTCGTTGCAGTGGCCTGTGCCCGCCCCCCCCATCCTAGGCGCCGCAGCGGAGCCCGGCTAGGGGCTGTCCGTACCGGGGGTTAGGGTATGGGAGTGGGAGCAGTGCCTTTTTCTTGTTTAGGCTGGGCAGTTTAGAGCGCTGGGGTGGTTGGGTTGGGGATGGGAGGGAAAGGGAAGAGGGGCGCTGTTTTTGCCCCTTGGGTAGCTAGGGGGAGCTCTCGCGGGTGGGGGTTGCCCTCGCGGGTGGGGTTTCTTCTGGGGCTGGGTCGGGTGAGTGGGTCGTTTTCTCGTCAGCGTGTAGTAGGAGGGCTGGTGTCTTTTGGGGGCCTTCTAGTCTTCGACTCCTGTCTTGTGTGGTCTTATCGCTTGGTTTTGCCTGCGTTTCTCTCCTCTGACGGATTCCTCTCCTAAACTCTCACCTAGTGCGGTATTGGTATCCTTCTCTTCCTCTGTAACTCTCCTCCAAAAAAAAAAAAAAAAAAAAAAAAAAAAAATGGCCCGGGCCCTTCCTGACACCTGGCGCGAGACCTGCCTAACCCTCCCTCCAAGCATGCAGAGCATCTCACTGAGGTGTCAGCAGCACCGTGCGTGGACTTTATTTCGCTACCGTGCACTCTGCTGAAGCTTTGACCCCATCATTCCGGGGCTTCTGTCAAGATCTTTTACCTCATGGTCAGTGGTCCTTTCCGCGTGCTTCCACCTGTGTCGGATAGCTGGGCGGGTCTATATTCCGGGTTGTGCTCCAGGCATACTCCATCACCTTGTGTGGTACACACAATGACAAAATGTGGCCGAGGGTGAATGTGGCATGGGGCGATCTCATCACAGGGGGCGATTGGCGGCGTCCTTGAGCACATCCCCGATGGGTTAGACCCTGTGCTGCCGCTGGGCGCCCTCATCGTTGCAGTTCTCGCATTGTGACCTGTGAAATTTGCGATGGGCCGTCATGGACCCCGACGCCGCGCTGCCCTGGCACGCGAAAATGCGATACGTGCCAAGCTGGTAAGCGGTGGCTGTGGCAGTGGCGGGAACCTCCATTGTGGCAACATCCATTGTGGCAACATCCATCCTTCACCCTGCATAGCCCTACCGAGCTGTCAGCCCCTGAAACTGTCCTTGCAACACCACACCAGTCAAGTGGGGATGCCAGATGGGGCCGTAAGCGCCCACGCACCTGCCTTGGCCGGGGCGCCCAGCAACAGCTGACCGTGGACCAGCAGCTGCTGCAGGATGCCCAGCGCCAGGTGGCTCTGGACCAACAGCAGCTTCAGGGTGCCCAGCACCAGCTGGCTGTGGACCAGCAGCAGCTGCAGGGTGCCCAGCGCCAGGGTGCCCACAGGCTGCTTCGCACCATCACTGGGTCACGGGCCATGCATGCAATGTTCTTCCCTGCTGATGGGGTTGCGCCCATGTGGTCTGAGACTGCATGTGCGTGTGTGAGGCACATGGGCAGCAAGCCACAGCAGTGCATGTGTCATGGAGCATCTACCCTGAGCAGCATACCCATGTTTGGACGTGTGACACTGGCAAGTGACAAGAAGGAAGATGCTGAGTGCTTGAGGCTTCTGCATGCACACTTCACACTTTCAGTAGCGACAGAAGCAGTGATGGGTAATACATGTATCGATACAGGAAATACAAGAAAATACACGAAAAAACGTGTATTTTTTGTATCGATACAATACAGCGATACAGAGGCGACATGTCACGCGGGAAATGAGCAGCTAGGAGCAGCGCAGCCAGTCCCGCAGCCTGTCCTTGATGGCTGGGCAGGACGGCGACGGCGGAAAGTCAGGGCCTCCAACTCTGAAGTTCTTGCATGTAAAACCGGCACATGCGACCGACTGCTCCGGGAGCAGGCCGATTGCTTTAGCCTCGCGCGGCATGGATTTAGCGTGGACTCTAGTTGTGGCAGCAGCCAGCAGTAATACGATACGTGTATTCTTGTATTATACAAAAATACGTATCTGTATCGATACACGTATCTTGTATTACCCATCACTGGACAGAAGTGACAACAATGACAGCAGCACCAGCGCCAGTACCAGCAACAGCAGTAAGGGCAGCAGAAGCATCAGGATCAGCAGGAGCGATGACAGCAGGCAAATGAGCATATGTGTCAGGCTGAGCTGGACGACAACAACTGAGACACCTGCTAGGTTTGGCTGTAGAATGGCATCTCTCACACACCAGCATGGACTGTGCCCTTGACCTTGGCTTAACACTTGGTTTGGCAAGGAAGGGTCTTACAAGTGAGCATTGACATATGTTGCCTTGCAGGTGGCTGTACCCGGTGCGCAGCATGGCGACGCGGTCCCGGATCCGGGGATTGATGTGCTCTACAAGCAATGTCATCAAGCGCAGATTCTACGACCGAGACGTGTCAGCCGCGCTGAACATCCGCCGCATTGCAGCCGGGCCGGGCCGCCCACGCGAGCTCAGCAGCTGGCTGGGCCGCCCCGCCATGCCCAACCCAGGCAGACCAGGACAGGAGTGGGTGCAAGTGCGCGACAGAGGCCTGCTGCGGAAGTGGCAGCGGCGGCACCAGCGGCAGCGATAGTGACATGTGTATCATGCCATGAGCCAAACAAACAAACAATACGATTGCCCCTTACAAAGGGGATGTGTGTGCGCTAGAGTGCGCATAGGGTAGGGCTCTAGCGAATAGGTTAGGGACACAGTCCCGACTCCTAGGTTACGGACACACACCGGTCTCTCACTGCTGTGGAGAAGTGTAGGGGCTCCACAGGAGGATAGGGATACATGTACAGCATTGTTGATACATCCATTCAGATATATCCACTGTCATACAGAGCTGGCCGAGCAGGTTGTATGGCAGAGCTGGCCCAGCTGGCCCCAGCTTCTCTCTTTTCTCCGTCCATTGGAAACGCGTTTGAATTCATGCACATGGGCGATCTCTTTTCTCTTTTCTCTTTTCTCTCCGTCCATTGGAAACGCGCTGTAACCATGGTAGCCGAGCAAGTCGTCCCGGTATACGAGAATAATAACGAGTCGATTATGCAACAGCAGAATGAGTTGCGGGCAGAACAGGCGAAGATTGCATATGTGGGCGACCGCGTCGACCTCAGTGTGCTTAAAGCGGGTGAAAATGAGGGCTGGAGAGTAGTTGCTTTGCATGACACTCTTCAGCTCCACCCAGCACACTTAAACCCACTTCAACACAGAGTACGAGGCTGGTAGTGATGTGTGGGTGCGGAAAATAGAATGGCTGGAGCACAAATTCTCCCACTTCCGGCGCACAAGAGGGGACGGCAGTGAGTGAGCAGCCGACAGACTGATGATGCAGCCAGCGACAGTAAAGCTTCCTGCATGATGCCTGACCCTGTGCCATATGCCCCCGTGTGCCCCCACAGACTGCTTCTACCGAGCATTCATCTTCTCCTACTTGGAAGGCCTGCTGCTGAGCCAAGACACCCAAGAGACAAAGCGGTGCGTGGCCAGCCCCCTGTCAGGCAGCCGTCCACATGAGCAAGGTGGCAGAGGGCAAGGGCAAGGTGGCAGGCGGGCCAGAGTGTTAGGGGGCAGCTAAGCCAGGGGAGCAGGGGGTGCGAGGGGCAGGAAGGTCCCAGTAGGGGCAGGCAGGGGGCCAGCAGGGCAGGAGGGTGCAGCCCCATGAGCCCACAGTCGCCTGGACAGGGCCCACTGGCAGCCAGGGAGCACACCAGCTCATTTTGCGGGTGTCTCCATGGATAGCCACAGCGCTCCTCCTCACTGCCCGCACTGTGCTTTGCCCAGCCTCTCTCCTGCCCGACGTTCCCACTGCCCCGCCTTTCCCAGCCACGCCTCTGCTCTCCCTTGCCCGACCTTCCCACTGCCCCGCTCAGCCCAGCTTGCCATGACCCTGACCTGACCTAGCCATGACCCTGACCCTGACCCCAGCTAGCCTGGCACAAAGGTAGGCCTGGTGTGAGGGGCATGTGTCCCGGCTCATGCCCCTGCTGCCTGGCCTGACTGCCCTGCGGCCATGGGCTGCGCCTGGCTGCAGGCTGGCTGAGGTGCTGCAGGGCTGGCGCAGCAAACTGGTGGAGGCTGGGTTCCAGGACCTGGTGTTCTCAGACGCCCTGGACCTGCTCCTGGAACAGGTGCGGGGCCTGGGAGGGGGGAGCAGGGCAGGGGCGGGCGGTTGGGGGGGCTGGCACAGGGCAGGGGAGGGCGGGGAGGAGGGCAAGGTACAGCGCAGGGGAGGGCGTGGCGAGGTGAGAGCATGGCTCCCTGTTGAGGTCTCAAGCTGTCTCCTTGCAGCCTCCTGCTCACTCTCATCATCATCATCATCATCGCATACTGAAGTTCTAGTCCGGTCTGTAAGCCTCAGCCCCAAAGCCCAAGCGCTGCAGCTTGCACAGGCATGCAGGGCACGGCTTGCAAGCCTGGGGTGAGTCAGTCAGTCAGGGACAGCCACACCCCTGGCGCTGAATCCACGGTTTTTCAATATGTATGTGCCATAGCAAATGCCATGCAAATGCCATCAAATGCTGTGTGATGATGTGATGGTGAGGGGGCTGCGTTAAACACGCTTGTCTGGTGTAGCCAGGCATCTCATGCATTGATCTCATGCATGGCAGCAGCGCTGGCGGTGTTTGCTATTTCAGCATATCTTGGAACATGCCATGCACAGCAGCATGATGGGTGAGCTGCTGATGCGTGCCTGCATGCTGTGTCTTGCTGTGCTGGTGCTGGTGTTTATGCTGTTGTTGGTGTGCGCAGCTGAACTCCATCAGCCAGGGCTTCCTGAGCAGCGAGGCCCTGCAAGAGGCCTACCAGGACGACACAGCCAGCAACCTGGTCATCATGCTGCTGCGCTTCATCGTCAGTGCTGAGGTCAGGGCCCACTGACCAGGGGGCAGGGGAGGGGCAGGGGAGCGACAGGGTCAGGGGAGGAGCAGGGCAGGGGCAGGGGAGGGGCAGGGGTGGGGTAGGGGAGGAGCAAGGGAGGGGCAGGCTCGCACCCTCCTACTCACTAAACAACCATCGACATGCTGACCATGTAGCAGCAACACAGTGCATACCCTAGCTTGCCAGTGGCGCTCTGTTGTACAGACCCGACCAAGGGTTTGACATGTGTTTGGAAAGAGAGAGAGTGGGGTCTGCTACATACACACAGATTAAGCGGCGAGATGACTTCTTTCTGCCCTTCATCCTGGGCATGTACGACGACCCCCCAGCCTGTGTCGACACCTTCTGTCAGCGCTATGTGGAGCCCATGGCAGAAGAGAGCGACAACATCCACATCGTGGCCCTCACGGACGCGCTGCAGGTGCAGTGGCAGGGTGTGGAGGGGTGGGTTGGGTTGCGTCAGTTGGATTCGTTGGGTTGTTGTATTGGTTGGGCTGCGCAGGGGAGATGGGTCACATTGGTGGGGCGGGTGCCAGGTGCTTGAAGGTCCAGGGCTAGGCTAGCAGGGTGAGTGGTGGGTCATGCAGGGCAAGGGTCCTTGCTCTGGAGCAGTCGCGTGACGTTCTAGGGAGTGAGGACCACATGACTTTCACAAGGCATGCATGGACAACCATGCCAGGTTGTGACATTTCCTCCTTCCTTTGTCTCCACACAACCCTCTTTTGTCAGCAACGCGTGAACGATAAAAGTGATCGAAAAGAGTCGAATCGGCAGCTACGTCGTACTCTTTGTCCTCCAACTGTTCAAATCAGCGGGCACCGGCTGTACCCGGTGGCGGTCGCAGGTGCCGGTGACGGTCGTGTACCTGGACCGGAGCGGGGTGGAGTCTCGCGCGTCACACCTTGCGACGAGGACAGAGCTTGAAGTCAATGAGCACACCATCGTCCCTGACGCCTGCGCTGCGGCAGGCGCGCCCATACGCGTGCATGTGTTGTACCGGCCCGGACATTATGACATCCTGTACAAGCGGCCAGAGTAAGGCTAATTAGCTGAAGACCGGCTAGGGTGTAGCAGTTGGACGAGAATAGCTGTTGCGACCACCAGCAAATGGGGCGGGTGTGAGTCCTTATGGCGGGAATAGTCTGGTTGAGCCAGCTCAATTGACACAGCTGACGGATGACAAAGCACGGCAAATCGCCTTCAATTCAGAGCCCTATCATCTGGCACACCAGTTTTGACAATGATGCACTGCCAACGCAACTATGCGTACATTTGCGCACATTCGGCATGGCCAAACATATCAAGTTAGAAACACTGAAGAACCCCAAACAATTAAGAAAGAGCCACATGGAAGGAAAACTGTGTCTGAAACGCATCCTGTGATGTCTAAATCGCAGCCTGTCCTTCGCTAGAAGCTGAGTGGTAGTATCAAGCATTATTAGGTGCACAAAACCGCCGTATGCCTCATGCCGCTGTGATCAAACCCCGCGGATGAACCGTACTGCCAACCGGAAGTCACCCGCCACGAAGTCCCCGGCGACGCCGCCTTCCGCCCGAAACTTTGAGACCTTCAAACCCAGCTGGCGCACCCGGCCTGGCTCCAAAGGAGGCTGACCACGCACCGCCTGGCCGCGGAAACTTGGAATAAAACCTGCGGTTGGCAACGTAAGCCGGGCCGGGAGCATGGCAACAAGAGCGGAACGACCAACACATTGGCGGCATTGACACGTATTTTTCGCTTTACGGCATGTCTGTAACATATGGTGTGCTAGGCTGATCTCGTGCCCGTAGCTGACCCCAAAGAGGATGCAGCCTTACTCCCACCTGAAAAGGGCAGCCTGACCTCTTGCCACTTCCCAAGGCTGGTGGTGGTGAAATCATGCTGGTACTGCACGCCGTCGTAGCCATCGTCCATCTGAGATCATGGCAAGCATGCTTCTTGTCCCTGTGCCCCTGGCCTAAGAGCTGTGCATCTCTAGAGAAGTGGGCATCTGAGGCTGCATCGACCATCGTCGTGTAACTTGTAACAGAATCATTTAGCTGCTGCATGCTTAGGCTAGTACGCATGCTGACTCACCCCCATCCCTAGTTCGCCTAGCATGGCAGGACAGCGCAGTACTGTGTTGCAGTCATGGCCAGCAATACAACACATGCACAAAAACTCACCCCATCCGTGCGAGCTTGGCCTTACCAACACAGCATCAAATCCCACCACCCGTCTACCAGCCCTGCTCCCCTGCCCATGGTTGAGTTGTGTGACCTCTTCATGTGCATGCTGCCATGGAGCGGGTCACAAGTTTTCATGCTCTAGTTGCTACACCAGGCTAACAGCGATATCGTATTTTGATGTGAGAAAGAAGAAGAACAAGATGACTACTCTGGCGTGAAAGCCGGGGTGCATTAAGGAAGGAGCTTCCACCTGGGGTGCGGCCTGCTCCCACCACCTTTAGTTGATGTGTGATACATGAAGGAAGTTAAGGATGAAAGATGGAGGGAAGGATGGGTCAGGTACATGACTGGGAGCTGGGAGCACCGAGGAACTGTTAACTGTATAAAAGATCGCAAACGTCTCAAAGACCAGCACCTAGCGGCATAACGTCTCTGAAGAAGCAGAAGAGCATCGTCAAGCAAAATCAGCGCCTGGCAAAAAGCTTTTGTCATGATTGGCTCCGTTTCAACTGTGTGTGCCATCCCCAACCCTGACCTGGACCCTACACCTGCCATGCTAAGCACAGCTCCACTCCGCACCCATGCCCCCATGCAAGCCATGCAGCCTCCCCACCTTGAGGTCAATCTTGTAGGTCCGGCCATCACCCAGCACTTGCAGGCACAAGGCACTGCAGCCCCGCAGCCCTTGCCACCCCTCCCAGGGTGCAGAGCGGCAGCTGGCAAAGCCCCCATTGCATGCACTGCTCACGTGGCCTGCAGCAAGACAGGACCAGCAGGGTGAGTGTGTTGGATGCTCCCACCTCCTGCATGTGCATGCGCTGCAACCAACCTCCTAGGCAGCAGACCTCTACCAACCAGCAGGGGATGAGCCCAGCCACACAGCACGGCTATAACCCGCTGCCTGACCCTCTCTGAGACCTTGTCCTCCATCCGCCTGCAGTGACCGGGTCCTCCCCTCCACCTGGCTCAGCCTCACTTTGCTGCTTGGGTGCCGACAGGCCATGTGACAATGCCACTTCTGCTGCTGCTGGCGACAAGGATGCTGCCGTCACTGCCCAACCTGTACTCCCTGCACCGCCCATGTCTCCTTATCCATGACCAGGACTAGCTGACAAGGCGCTGCTGGCCATCACCCAGCTCACCCACAGCCTACCATGCTGCCTTCACCCCTGGACTGCACCGGCCTGGGCCCGCAGCGCAGCACCAGTGCCCACCTGCAAACACCAGGGCCTGCTGCTGCGCGTCATAGGTGACCTGTGAGCTGGACACGCCGCCCATCACCACGTCATCCAGCGCTTGCCAGCGGAGCCCGGCCAACTGCGCGCCGTCCAGGGCCAGCCCCTCACCAGGGCCCCGGTGTCCTTGGCCTGACTGCTGGCTGCGAGGACCCGCGACCTCTGCGCTGCTGTCTGCAATGCAGCATTGAACATGCAGCGCACTGCGGGATCAAGTGGCGCTCGCTGGAGCGGTGCTGGTGGCCGGACATGCCAGCTCCGCCAGACAAGGGCAGGGAGTACCCAGGCCTGGGCTACAAGCAGGTGCAACACTGCTTAGCCAAGGCCCAGCTACAGCGGCCTGCTGCGGCATGTAAGTGTGCACTCTCTTGAGCCGTTGTAGGCCTATATCAGAGCATGTTTGTCATGCTGATTCTAGGCTGTAGCCTTGCCACAGGGGTCAGGCAATAGTGTGTAGGTGAAAGGCGCCCATGCCATGTGCATGGGAGCATAACTCCATGGAAACAAAACACCACCCAAAGTGAGGGAACCTGGTTCTGCCTTTGCGGTGGTGCTTGTTGCCCGCTGGGCTGATGCGGGAGGGGCTAAGCCTGAATGTGAGCTTTGGCTTGCAGGCTTTGGCTTGTGAGGCTGGGCGGGCTGGGCGGGCTGGGCGGGCGGGGTAGGCTGGGCAGGCCTGTGCTAGAGGGATGCGGTGTCTGTGGTTGACTGTGCCATGCCTAACCTGGCGCCACCATGTCAGCCACCATGTGTTTGCCTTGTGTGCATACCTGCAGTTGGAGGAGGACATGGCCGAGGTTTCCATGGAGCGTCATGGGCATGCCAAGCAGCTGGTGGTCTTCTTTGGTGCAGCTGGCATTGGCACTGGGGGTGGGTGGGGTGCTGATGCGGTGTTGCGTGCCTGCCGCAAGGTGGTGTGCAGGACCAGGGGGACAGACCAGCGGCGGGGCAGGGTGGTGCTAGTGGATGAGCACCGCACCAGCCGGGTCAGCTCAGCAGTGAATGGCCAGCAGCCTTGTGAGAGGCAGCTGAACAAGCGCAGGGCCACCAGGCCTGCAGGCTGGAAGCCCCCAGCAGGGCAGGTGGAACCCCGCCTAGTGCGGCCAGCCTGGAGCCAGCAGCGTGACCAGCCAGTGCGGGGCATGATGTGGTGCCCAATAGTGCCCCCCCGCAAGCCCCCACAGGCCCCACGCAGCAGCCAGGCAGCCACACAGCCAGCAGCAGCCTCAGATCCAGGGCCCAGCACTCCCCTGCCAGCCAAGCGCACCAAGCGCACCAAGGCTGAGCCAGAGGCAGCTGAGCCCACAAAGGGCAAAGGCAAGGCTGCCAAGGCCAAGCCAGCACCACAGCCAGGCAGGTGGCTGGACAGGGACTGCAATGCGGCCCTGAACATGCAGCGCATTGGGGAGAGCAGGTGGCGGCCGCTGGAGCTGTGCTACTGGCCAGACCAGGGAGCGCTGCCTGCTAAGGGCAAGGAGTATCCTGGGTTGGGGTACAAGCGGCTGCGAGACAAGCCACCCAAGGCCCAGCAACAGCAGCCTGCTGGGGCACAGTAGTGTGTGCCCCCCCATCTGAGCTGTCATCAGCTTACGCTTAGTGCATGTCTTGTCATGCCAACTCTACGCATGCCCTGTCACAGGGGTCAGGTAATGATGTAGGTGGTAGGCGACCGTGACCATGTGTATGCCATGTCTAGGCCATGGCATACACATGCGATGGGAACTCCACACAGGCAAAAACACCGTTTTGTAGTGGTTCACAATTAGTGTGTTCGACTGCAATGAATGCTCAAGGTTGAGAGCCAAGGTGCTGGAGGGAGGTGTTGCAGCTGTTATTTAAGCTGTTAAAGATTGCTGGCTTTTTTCGTCTACAAGCACTGCCGGACCAGCTGTGGTCCGCGTGTCTCAAGGTCTGGCCTGCTCACTAGCTGCCCTCAAGAGGGAGTCACAGGCCCCGGCCTACCCCGGCATGGGGTTAGGTCCATCACAGGTGTGGTAGGGCTGGAGGCTTTGCAGCAGCTTGCTAGCATGGCTACAGGCATGTGCTCGCTCTGAAGGTGTGGCAGGACTTAAGGATGGCTGCAGGTCAGTGAACAAGGCTAACCCACCTAGCAGCTTGTCAAACGTGCGACGCATGGTCCAGGCTTGGCTGTCATGATCCTGCTGCCTCTCAGCTAGGGCCAGGGCTTGCCTGCATGGCTGCATGTCAAGTGTAATGAATTCAATCAGCCTAGGCTTCAGCACAGTACCTCTACAACTAGGGGCTATACTAACTGGGATTCAGAGGTATTGTCCGGGCTATTACCTAAGTCCCTGTCCCTACGCCTACGTGAAGATGGGGCGACACGTTAAGCATGACGTTCACTTCTTACTGTTCTCTCGCAACCCAGGGTTCGGCGGGTTCGGTCATTGGGGCTTCACCTTAGGGCAGCAGCGCTGTGCTCAGGCACAGCTCCGGTCTGCAGCAGTTGTGAGGCGGCCGCTTTGTAGATCGAGTAGCACTCCGCTGCACAGTGTTAGCCACACAGTCTCGCATTTGACTCAGCGCGCCACACTGCACACTGGCAAGTCACCTTTGCGGCCCAGGTTATACACTGGAGCGCCCCGGTTGATGGCCTCGCGCAGCACATTCGTGACCCGGTCCATGGTTTGGCAGCGTGTCCTCTTCCCTTTGTTACCTCAGCAGCTTCCTCAGCTTACCCCAGCTATTGTGCATAGTCCAACTGTCACCAGATGGCTGTTGGAGTTACTTTTTCCACTGGCCCAAGTGGGTACAGAACTCAGGAGCCTAAGCTAGTCACTGTCAGGCGTTCCCAACATGGGGTTGGTAATCTTCATGCAACTGCAGCCCACCTACTCAATCTTTTGATGTAACGTTTGTTGCGTCTGCTGCGATGTGATATCGCGCGTTTAATGTAAGACTGAAATTGCCATCGGAGTCATTCGATGCGGGCAGCGCTGTATCGCTGTAATGGTGAGCTGCACAGTAGGGATTTGTCACCCCCTCCAGCTATAATCCGCTTCATGTTTTGGACCATTGATCAACAGCCTGACCTCACACATATCTTTTGTAGCAAACTCATTGACGCGTCCAACTCAATCATTGGGTTTGTATGTGACAAGATATACCGCTTACAAGGTACACATGCTGATGGCTACAGGTGCACGAGCAGCCGACTGAGCTTGCGCTTGGCTTACCACTCCGCCACGTGGCCACCACCAACACAGCCTAACCCACCATCTCCCAACCTCGTCTACCCCGCCCAGCTCCCAGTAGCCCCTCCTCCCAGCCTGCCATCTGCCTCCTGCCCCCTAACTCTCCTTCTCCCCGCCTCCTACCTCTCCCCTACCTCTCCTTCACCCATCTCCCCCCTACCTCTCCTTCACCCATCTCCGTATCCATCACCCCCCATCCCGGTGAAAGCCGGCCCGGCACATCATCGCATGCACATGAACACCGGGAAATCCTACCATGCATCCTAGCTACGAAACAGCTCTGTTGCACTCTCCCCGGAAAGCTACGTCCCGGAGCTTGCAGTTTTGATATCAGTCAGAATCTTGCGACAACAGGCAAAACAGGCATGCACGGATAGGCAGGCAGAGACATGCATGCTTCAGGCTTCATGCAACAGACAGGCAAATGCATGAGCTCCATGCAAACCATGCTAGAACTATGAAATCAGAGTCTGGAGTTGACCGTCGTCTCGTTCTCCTCCTCCTCTAAAGTTGACCAAAGAAACCATCGTGACAGAAACTGAGAAACAGAAGATGTGGTAGCTATGTTCAGCGCAGGTTGCAATGGGTGATCAATCCATGCTGGCTGCCTAGTGCTAGAACAGAGTTGGCGGGATGTAGACAGACATATGCCTTGTCCCTAACCAGAGTGGATGGTTGCGGGGTCATGTGCTGTGCTGCAATCATGCCCATGTGTTGCAGGTCGGTGCGCACGGGAGTTATATGGCTCCCCCGGCTCTGCTGTAGTAACTGGCATGTTAGCCAGCCAGTGCAGCCGTGAGGAGACGCTGGTACTGTGCACTTTGAGGTCACTTGAGGTGCAAGGCTGCGAAGCCGGGGTGCATTAAGGAAGGAGCTTCCACCTGGGGTGCGGCCTGCTCCCACCACCTTTAGTTGATGTGTGATACATGAAGGAAGTTAAGGATGAAAGATGCAGGGAAGGATGGGTCAGGTACATGACTGGGAGCTGGGAGCACCGAGGAACTGTTAACTGTATAAAAGATCGCAAACGTCTCAAAGACCAGCACCTAGCGGCATAACGTCTCTGAAGAAGCAGAAGAGCATCGTCAAGCAAAATCAGCGCCTGGCAAAAAGCTTTTGTCATGATTGGCTCCGTTTCAACTGTGTGTGCCATCCCCAACCCTGACCTGGACCCTACACCTGCCATGCTAAGCACAGCTCCACTCCGCACCCATGCCCCCATGCAAGCCATGCAGCCTCCCCACCTTGAGGTCAATCTTGTAGGTCCGGCCATCACCCAGCACTTGCAGGCACAAGGCACTGCAGCCCCGCAGCCCTTGCCACCCCTCCCAGGGTGCAGAGCGGCAGCTGGCAAAGCCCCCATTGCATGCACTGCTCACGTGGCCTGCAGCAAGACAGGACCAGCAGGGTGAGTGTGTTGGATGCTCCCACCTCCTGCATGTGCATGCGCTGCAACCAACCTCCTAGGCAGCAGACCTCTACCAACCAGCAGGGGATGAGCCCAGCCACACAGCACAGCCACAAACCGCTGCCTGACCCTCTCTGAGACCTTTTCCTCCATCCGCCTGCAGTGAACGGGTCCTTCCCTCCACCTGGCTCAAGTCACTTTGCTGCTTGGGTGACGACAGGCCATGTGACAACGCCACTTCTGCTGCTGCTGGCGACAAGGATGCTGCCATCACTGCCCAACCTGTACTCCCTGCACCGCCCATGTCTCCTTATCCATGACCAGGACTAGCTGACAAGGCGCTGCTGGCCATCACCCAGCTCACCCACAGCCTACCATGCTGCCTTCACCCCTGGACTGCACCGGCCTGGGCCCGCAGCGCAGCACCAGTGCCCACCTGCAAACACCAGGGCCTGCTGCTGCGCGTCATAGGTGACCTGTGAGCTGGACACGCCGCCCATCACCACGTCATCCAGCGCTTGCCAGCGGAGCCCGGCCAACTGCGCGCCGTCCAGGGCCAGCCCCTCACCAGGGCCCCGGTGTCCTTGGCCTGACTGCTGGCTGCGAGGACCCGCGACCTCTGCGCTGCTGTCTGCAATGCAGCATTGAACATGCAGCGCACTGCGGGATCAAGTGGCGCTCGCTGGAGCGGTGCTGGTGGCCGGACATGCCAGCTCCGCCAGACAAGGGCAGGGAGTACCCAGGCCTGGGCTACAAGCAGGTGCAACACTGCTTAGCCAAGGCCCAGCTACAGCGGCCTGCTGCGGCATGTAAGTGTGCACTCTCTTGAGCCGTTGTAGGCCTATATCAGAGCATGTTTGTCATGCTGATTCTAGGCTGTAGCCTTGCCACAGGGGTCAGGCAATAGTGTGTAGGTGAAAGGCGCCCATGCCATGTGCATGGGAGCATAACTCCATGGAAACAAAACACCACCCAAAGTGAGGGAACCTGGTTCTGCCTTTGCGGTGGTGCTTGTTGCCCGCTGGGCTGATGCGGGAGGGGCTAAGCCTGAATGTGAGCTTTGGCTTGTGAGGCTGGGCAGGCCTGTGCTAGAGGGAGGTGCTCGGACCCTTAGGAAGTGCGCATTAGGAAGTGCCCTTAGGATGCCCTTTGGAAGTGTCCTTTGGGGGCCAAGCAGCTGGTGGTCTTCTTTGGTGCAGCTGGCATTGGCACTGGGGGTGGGTGGGGTGCTGATGCGGTGTTGCGTGCCTGCCGCAAGGTGGTGTGCAGGACCAGGGGGACAGACCAGCGGCGGGGCAGGGTGGTGCTAGTGGATGAGCACCGCACCAGCCGGGTCAGCTCAGCAGTGAATGGCCAGCAGCCTTGTGAGAGGCAGCTGAACAAGCGCAGGGCCACCAGGCCTGCAGGCTGGAAGCCCCCAGCAGGGCAGGTGGAACCCCGCCTAGTGCGGCCAGCCTGGAGCCAGCAGCGTGACCAGCCAGTGCGGGGCATGATGTGGTGCCCAATAGTGCCCCCCCGCAAGCCCCCACAGGCCCCACGCAGCAGCCAGGCAGCCACACAGCCAGCAGCAGCCTCAGATCCAGGGCCCAGCACTCCCCTGCCAGCCAAGCGCACCAAGCGCACCAAGGCTGAGCCAGAGGCAGCTGAGCCCACAAAGGGCAAAGGCAAGGCTGCCAAGGCCAAGCCAGCACCACAGCCAGGCAGGTGGCTGGACAGGGACTGCAATGCGGCCCTGAACATGCAGCGCATTGGGGAGAGCAGGTGGCGGCCGCTGGAGCTGTGCTACTGGCCAGACCAGGGAGCGCTGCCTGCTAAGGGCAAGGAGTATCCTGGGTTGGGGTACAAGCGGCTGCGAGACAAGCCACCCAAGGCCCAGCAACAGCAGCCTGCTGGGGCACAGTAGTGTGTGCCCCCCCATCTGAGCTGTCATCAGCTTACGCTTAGTGCATGTCTTGTCATGCCAACTCTACGCATGCCCTGTCACAGGGGTCAGGTAATGATGTAGGTGGTAGGCGACCGTGACCATGTGTATGCCATGTCTAGGCCATGGCATACACATGCGATGGGAACTCCACACAGGCAAAAACACCGTTTTGTAGTGGTTCACAATTAGTGTGTTCGACTGCAATGAATGCTCAAGGTTGAGAGCCAAGGTGCTGGAGGGAGGTGTTCCCAGTGACCATGTGACCAGTGACCATGAGCGGTGAGTGTTGCTGCTGTTGAAAGCTGCAGCATGGCGTCAGGTGTGCTATGCTGCTATGCTGCTATGCTGCTATGCTGCTATGCTGCTATGCTGTTGTTGTCTACAAGCACTGCCAGACCAGCTGTGGTCCGCGTGTCTCAAGGTCTGGCCTGCTCACTAGCTGCCCTCAAGAGGGAGTCACAGGCCCTGGCCTGACCCGGCATGGGGTCAGGTCCATCACAGGTGTGGTAGGGCTGGAGGCTTTGCAGCAGCTCGCTAGCATGGCTACAGGCATGTGCTCGCTCTGAAGGTGTGGCAGGACCCAAGGATGGCTGCAGGTCAGTAAACAAGGCTAACCCACCTAGCAGCTTGTCAAACGTGCGACGCATGGTCCAGGCTTGGCTGTCATGATCCTGCTGCCTCTCAGCTAGGGCCAGGGCTTGCCTGCATGGCTGCATGTCAAGTGTAATGAATTCAATCAGCCTAGGCTTCAGCACAGTACCTCTACAACTAGGGGCTATACTAACTGGGATTCAGAGGTATTGTCCGGGCTATTACCTAAGTCCCTGTTGTTGTGAGATTGTCATCCAGCCCATCAGACTTCCGTGTGTAGTGGTTATGGACTGGTGAATGATGACATGCTTGATAGAGGTTTCAGTGTGACATGTTGCTCTTAAGCTTGTTCTCTAGTAGTTTATGTAACGCAAGATCTGTGCTCCTCATCAGGTTATGGGCCCACTCGCCCGTGGTGCCGTGTCGGTCGACCAGTTTGAATAGGGGGCAGTGAGCGTTCCGGGCAAGACAGCTTAAGTGCTTGCGCTCGTTAGTGTTTCTGGGCAAGATAGCTTAAGTGCTTGCGCTCAAGGAGTTCCGGGCAAGAAGGTTTCAGTACCTGCGTCCGTGGTGTTATCCGGGCAAGAACGTTTCAGTACGTGCGTCCGTGGAGTGGTCCGGGCAAGACAGCTTCAGTGCTTGCGTCCGTGATGTGTTCTGGGCAAGATGGCTTCAGTGCCCGAGCCCGTGGGTGAAGTGCAGCAAGACAACCGCGGTGTTTGAGCTGGGAGCATGGCTTGTGAGGTCCATCGCTCGGGCGTGAGGAAGGTGGTTGAGAGCAACCAGTGGTCAAAGTTTGGACGAGATTGTTGTTGTGCTAAGAGGCTTGCTTGCAGAGTACAAGCCTATGGTGGAGCAGGCCTATGGAGCAGCCAACAGTGCAGAGAGCACTGCCCCATGTGTTGCGGTGTGAGGCTGAGTTGGGCAAGTAGGCGGAGCATGGTATGGGTGGCAGAATGAATGGTCTGCATGTGCGGGATGGCAAAGCAGTGGGAGCTCGGCAGGGCACTCATGAGACCAGCACAGGAGCGGCTAAGGTTGTGGAGTGCTAGGTGTGCCATGAGTGGGGCAACGTTGCTCGCTGATGCCCTCATCATAAGGAGAAGGAAGAGAAGGAGTCAGGCTCGTGGGGTAGGTGTGCCTGCAAACGTGTCGTGTGGTGGGGTACATGTGGATGTGTCCATGCTGATGTGCATGTTAACATGACTTGTGATGTGCATGTGGACATGTCTCTAGTGCTTTGGCTGATGTGCTGTCTGAGTGGGAGTGTTGTGAGATTGTCATCCAGCCCATCAGACTTCCGTGTGTAGTGGTTATGGACTGGTGAATGATGACATGCTTGATAGAGGTTTCAGTGTGACATGTTGCTCTTAAGCTTGTTCTCTAGTAGTTTATGTAACGCAAGATCTGTGCTCCTCATCACCTGTCCCTACGCCTACGTGAAGATGGGGCGACACGTTAAGCATGACGTTCACTTCTTACTGTTCTCTCGCAACCCAGGGTTCGGCGGGTTCGGTCATTGGGGCTTCACCTTAGGGCAGCAGCGCTGTGCTCAGGCATAGCTCCGGTCTGCAGCAGTTGTGAGGCGGCCGCTTTGTAGATCGAGTAGCACTCCGCTGCACAGTGTTAGCCACACAGTCTCGCATTTGACTCAGCGCGCCACACTGCACACTGGCAAGTCACCTTTGCGGCCCAGGTTATACACTGGAGCGCCCCGGTTGATGGCCTCGCGCAGCACATTCGTGACCCGGTCCATGGTTTGGCAGCGTGTCCTCTTCCCTTTGTTACCTCAGCAGCTTCCTCAGCTTACCCCAGCTATTGTGCATAGTCCAACTGTCACCAGACGGCTGTTGGAGTTACTTTTTCCACTGGCCCAAGTGGGTACAGAACTCAGGAGCCTAAGCTAGTCACGGAAGCACACACACCAGATGGGCGGAGCTGAAGTGGGTCTACAACAGGTCTCACTGCAGGTCCCACAGACGGGCTGAGTGAGGCCCCACGGGACGGGCAGGACCGACGCCTAATCTGCCGCAGCAACCGGCCCCGGCTGCCGCCACCGCGTTGCTGCGCTACCATGTTGCCGGTCGCTTTTTCACCGCTTCTTTTGCTCGCAGCTGTGTTCTCATAGGCTGCGATGTGCTACCACTCCCTTGCCCAGCTAGCCAGGGTCTGGTAGCTTCGGCCAGGGTGTGTGCGACGCCGACCCGTGCGATGCTGTTCCGCCCAAACTTGATGAAAAGTAGACATCAGCCAAGCCACAAGGAATGGCTCCATCTGTGTGTTAAACTAGTTAACTGTGGGGGCCGACTACGGTTAGTAGTATATTTCATGGTGTCGCGGCAGAGTGAACGTGCAAGGAATGCGCCCAGTTGCTATTGCCTTCCGCAAACGAGCATATGGGAAGGAAGTTCTGAGCTGGGCTGCGGCACCAGGCGCTCGTCAACATGGCAGCTACATCGCAGCCCGCCCGGTCGCTGCTAGAATACTATGGCCCCAAGTCATCGCTGGATGGCTTGAAACTCCAAATGCCCGTAACCCCGGAAGAGGTGGGCTGACTACAAGTTTGAATCCAAACACTGCTCAAATGCACTCACGGACTTGTCACGTCGCCCGCAGCTGGAGTTCTTTGCGGAGCAGGAAATGGTGACCATCATTCCCAACTTCTCCTTCGACTCCCATGAGGGTCCGTCGCAGCTTTACTGCATTGGGGTCAGTCTGCCGTGCTCTGGTGTGTTCATTCCGCAATCCTCTTGAGCTGCAAGCATCCCAGTGTGGTTTTGATGCAGTGCCATACCACGCAGCCAGGTGTAACAGCAGTAACAGCTGCAACAGTGAAGGCTGCAACATGCAATAGGGAGCAACAGGGCACTAACACGGCATGCGGCATTGACTGGCAGGGTGCGCTGTGCAAACAGCATGGCTGTTTCTCACATACTGAAAGATAGAAAGACTGCGCCCTCGCCGTCGAGCGTGCATCTAGGGAGAAGAGTAGCCTTAAGGCCCTTGCTACCCTTGCTGCCCCAGTCCTGCCTCCACCCTTCATCATCTTTCAACCCCTCGCCCCTCACTAGGGCCTCCACTAGAGTCGGACCACTAGGGACCACTAGGGACCACTGGCGGGACCACTCAAGATGATGTTATGGGGCTATGTACAATTATGTTCCCATGCATATGACACATGGCATGGGTGCCTACCACTCGCACTATTGCCTGACCCCTGTGACAGAGCTGTAGCCTATAGTTGGCATGACCTGCATGCACTAATTGTTAGAGCATGTTACACACATTACCATGCCCCAGCAGGCTGCTGCTGCTGCTGCTGCTGTTGGGCCTGCTGTGGCTTGTCTTACGCCCGATTGTATCCCAGCTCGGGGTTCTCCTTTCCCTTGGCTGGCGAAGCTGCCTGGTCTTGCCACTAGCACAGCTCCAGTGGACGCCACCTGCTCTCCCCAATGCGCTGCATGTTCAATGCAGCATTGCAGTCCCTGTCCAGCCACCTGCCTGGCTGTGGTGCCGGCTTGGCTTCTGCAGCCTTGCCCTGGGTCTTGCCTTTAGTGGGCTGGGTGAGCTCAGCTGCCTGCTCAACCTTGGTGCGCTTGCTGCGCTTGGCTGGCGGGGGTGTGCTGGGTCCAGGTTCCGAGGCTGCTGGCTTTGTGGCTTCCTGGCTGCTGCATGGGGGCTGTGGGGGCTCGCTGGGGGCCACTCCTGGGCATCACATCATGCCCCGCACTGGCTGATCACGCTGCTGGCTCCAGGCTGGGCGCAGCAGGCGGTGTTCCACCTGCCCTTCTGGGGGCTTCCAGCCTGCAGGCCTGGTGGGCTGCTCATGGTCCAGCTGCTCCTTACAGGGCTGTTGGCCATTCACTACACTTTAAGTGATGACTGGTGTGCAACGCTAGCCATTATCAGTTGAAGTGCAGTGGCATAACATTATGACAGCCAGGAGGTGAACTTTGCTAGCTTGCCTCTATGTTACTTGTCACAAATAAATAATGTGACTCCTCCCAATTGCCATCGTCAGCATTGCTGCCACGCTGCCTGCAACCAGCATGGCTAGCCAATGCCCGTTGACGCCGTGCAAGCCGTGCTTGCAGCGCTGCTGCTCATCGCCCACCCCTTGCCTGGGCTATGCAGGGTGTGTACGGCCCCTTCCGGCCAAACATGCCAGTGGTGGTGCCACTGTGGCTGGCCACCATGCTGCACCGCCGCAAGCGCTGTACGGTCCAGATGCCAGACTGGATGCAGCCAGACAGGCTGAGAGGTGCGGGGGAGCCAGTTTTGGCAACAGGCCAAACCAACAGCTCTGGTCACACTGGCGCCCCTGGCAGGGTGGCTGGCGGGGAGGTGGTTAGAAGCTGGGGTAGTGCAGCTTCCCAGCTTTGGGTCTCACACTTGCCAAGGTGGGGTTCACTTAATATCACACTTTGACCCCATTGATATTCTGACTCTGGGCCTCAGCCTACCCAATGCCACCCATCACACTCATCCCTCCACAGATGTGGGTGGGGGGGTGAGGGGTTGCAGCCAGGGGCACCGTCCCATAGCTTGTCCACTCAAGGCCCTGCAGGTGGTTTGTGAGAGGATGGCCAACTGCCAGGCGGTTACCACCGTGGACCTGCATTGTTGTGGTAGCCCTCAACATCTGAACACGACTCCGGTTCACTTTGTAAGGGACCACAGATGCACACAGCCATGTACAGCGAGCACACCGCGCTCGCGGCTTGCCAGCTTTGATAATTATCACGATGACCATCACCACCACCACCACCACCACCATGAACACCACCACAGCTAGTGGCGGCTGACTCGTTAACCCAGGCCATCACCTGGCTGTGCCGCTGGCTGCACCTTTTATCCTCTTAGGAAACAAAGCCTACACACAGCCAGGGGTGGCTGCACCCTGCTGACCCGCAGGTGTCTTTGAGGAGGAGAAGGCAGTGCCCCAGGTGTTCCAGCCCCTGCCCTTTTACTTCATAGAGGTGGCGCAGCTGCTGTTCAGGCACAACCCCTCAGAGACCTTTGGCAGCGAGGAGCAGTTTGCAGAGGTGAGCGGCAGGCAAGGGGCAGCAGTGCAGCCGGGCAATGAGAAGGGGATTGGCTGCTGCTGCTGCTGGGTGGGTGGTGGGTGGGGAGGCCTGGGAGTGCAGGGTACAGATACAGCTGTGCTGCATGAATTGCATGGGATAGTATGGCTATGCTGTGTAACCAAGTTGCATACTATGGCAAGGGAAATCGCCCATATGGTACATATGGTGCATGTGGTGAGGTGGATGTTGAGGGAGTGATACAGTGAGTGATTGCCAGGGGAGCGGTGAGAGGATAAAGCGCAGCAATGTGTGTGTGCGGCAGAGTGATGTTGCGGGTGTGACGTAGGAGGGTGAGGTGTGACTAGGCGAATGTGACTGTGTAGCTGTGGGATGGTGAGGGTGGTTGGCTCGCGGGTGGCTGAGCCGCACAAGATGTAGATGGTGGCATGCAGGGCAAACCGTCTGGCTGGTAGGGGGCTCCAAACAACTCCCTTGGCTGGAAGGGCTGACCCTCGCGGGCAGGCGCACGGGCGGGTGGGCGGGCGGGCGGGGGCAAGGCCCTGACCTGAGGTCAGGGCAGCAGGCTGTGTTCCCTCAGCGCACCACTGACTCACCAGGTGCCGCCACTGCTGCCTGGGCCGTGTGGTGCCAGGTCATGAGCACTCCAGCCACAGGCCTGCGCTGCACCCTGACACCCTGACAGCCTGTCCAACTGCCCAGCACTGGTGTGGCAGCAACAGGGGCCTACACCCTTGCCACTTCCCTTTAGAGTCCACTAGGTCATGACAGGTCAGGGGGTGGTGAGGCCACCGCTGAGCCAGGAGCACTTGCCAGCCTGGCCACATCTCCACGTCTGTATTCTTCAAGGAGATCAGATGGGAGGTGCACCATCAGATGTGAGCTGCACCGCCTCTGTCACAACATGACAGTTGTGTCGTGCAGGACAGCCTGCCCAGCCTAGGGTACAGCTATTGATAAGGGAAACATCAGCCTGGTCAGCCCAGGGTTAGCACAGCACAGTCCAGGGTCCAGGGAACATCACAGCACCGGGTGTTGGGGCGTGCAGCCTGGCCCCCACCTGGGGCTGCTGGCTTTGAGGGCGGCAGGGGAGGGTGAGGGTGAGGGCGAGGGCGTGGGCTGTGCAGGTGCGCCACTTGCTGGAGGACATCCGCAAGGTGCGCTATAACAAGATCGAGACGGGGCTGCGCAAGGTGTCGGGCGCCATCACCGTCAAGCTCAACAACCTGGCTGCGGCAGAGTGCAACATGATCCGCCTGCTGTTCAAGGGCACGCTGGACCACTTCTACGAGCTCAACAAGGTCAGGCCTGCCGCAAGGGGTGGGGTGTGATGTGGGGTGTGACGCTGGCTGGCTGGGGGTGATGGTCAAGGGATGTGTCCTGGGATTTGAGGGGCAGTGGTTCCAAGGGTGAAGGCGATGGGAGGGCGGGCAGGCGGAGCATTGGAGCTGTGTTAGCCCAATGATGTGGGGGGACCAGGTGCACTGATGCTGTAAAGGAGCATAGGCGAGTGTAGGGCGCCTGGCTCAACTGCTTTGGGTCATCATCATCATCATCATCATCATCATCATCATCATCATCATCATCATCATCATCATCATCATCATCATCATCATCATCATCATCATCATCATCATCATCATCATCATCATCATCATCATCATCATCATCATCATCATCATCATCATCATCATCATCATCATCATCATCATCATCATCATCATCATCATCATCATCATCATCATCATCATCATCATCATCATCATCATCATCATCATCATCATCATCATCATCATCATCATCATCATCATCATCATCATCATCATCATCATCATCATCATCATCATCATCATCATCATCATCATCATCATCATCATCATCATCATCATCATCATCATCATCATCATCATCATCATCATCATCATCATCATCATCATCATCATCATCATCATCATCATCATCATCATCATCATCATCATCATCATCATCATCATCATCATCATCATCATCATCATCATCATCATCATCATCATCATCATCATCATCATCATCATCATCATCATCATCATCATCATCATCATCATCATCATCATCATCATCATCATCATCATCATCATCATCATCATCATCATCATCATCATCATCATCATCATCATCATCATCATCATCATCATCATCATCATCATCATCATCATCATCATCATCATCATCATCATCATCATCATCATCATCATCATCATCATCATCATCATCATCATCATCATCATCATCATCATCATCATCATCATCATCATCATCATCATCATCATCATCATCATCATCATCATCATCATCATCATCATCATCATCATCATCATCATCATCATCATCATCATCATCATCATCATCATCATCATCATCATCATCATCATCATCATCATCATCATCATCATCATCATCATCATCATCATCATCATCATCATCATCATCATCATCATCATCATCATCATCATCATCATCATCATCATCATCATCATCATCATCATCATCATCATCATCATCATCATCATCATCATCATCATCATCATCATCATCATCATCATCATCATCATCATCATCATCATCATCATCATCATCATCATCATCATCATCATCATCATCATCATCATCATCATCATCATCATCATCATCATCATCATCATCATCATCATCATCATCATCATCATCATCATCATCATCATCATCATCATCATCATCATCATCATCATCATCATCATCATCATCATCATCATCATCATCATCATCATCATCATCATCATCATCATCATCATCATCATCATCATCATCATCATCATCATCATCATCATCATCATCATCATCATCATCATCATCATCATCATCATCATCATCATCATCATCATCATCATCATCATCATCATCATCATCATCATCATCATCATCATCATCATCATCATCATCATCATCATCATCATCATCATCATCATCATCATCATCATCATCATCATCATCATCATCATCATCATCATCATCATCATCATCATCATCATCATCATCATCATCATCATCATCATCACTTGGCATTTGCCTGTCGGCATGTGGCAGCTGGAGTGCTTGGCAGTGGGTCACACATGTTGCTGCAACGCTCAAGCTCAGAGGGCCCAGCAGCTGCTGCTTGTGCGTGTTCACTGTGCTTACCCTGGTGTGGCCTAGCACATACTGCATGAGCGAAGCTGGCCGTGTGCATGCCACATGTCAGCACCTGCCACCTGCCATGCAGAGCCAGACTTGTGGTGGTGGAGCAATGAGGTGTGATGTGGGGTGTTGCTGTTAATGCTCGCAGAACAACAAAGCGTGGGAGCAGGCGTCCCTCAACCCCTCCATGTCCATGCCTTCCTTGTAGCATGCTGGCGTTCCATCACGTGCCGCGCCCTCGCCACACCAGCCTTTTCGCAACCAGTGACCCCCCTGGGGTGTCAGGGGCGGGCCATGCATGTGGCATGTGGCATGACGGGTGGTGGCTGCTCACGCATGTATAGCTCCTACTCGGGCAATAGCCAGAGGGCAAAGTCAGAGCAGGGTGGTGGTCACTGGGCAGAGCGGGAGGTCGTGGTCAGATGGGACGGCCGGTTAGCTATGGCCAGCTGGCCACTGACAGCGGCCACTGACAGCGTCACTGGGAGCAGGTGTGAGGCAGGAAGGCCTCTGCAGGGACCCCACCACCCAGATGTGTTGGTCACTCTTGGCAGGGTGGGCTTGGCAGAGGGGAGCGATGGGGTGGGGAGGCACCCTCATTGAGGCTCATCCTGTAACAGCTCCTTTGACAGTTTCTCTCCCTCCATCCATCTCCCTCCAGCCACACCCCTCCCTCTCCCTCCAGCCACACCCCTACCTCGCACTCCAGCCACTCCAGCCCCATCTGCCCTGTGCCCATAGGCATCACACTAGGCTGTGCAGGCTTTCTGTCATCAGGCAGATGCTGCTACACACAGCCTTGCTTACATCAGCTGGCATGGTCATCATGGTGTGCGTCATGGCAGCATCAGTAGCACGACATGCCGATGCCATGAGGACGGCATGCAAGATGTGGTCACTGCAGACAAACATCATGCGTTGTTGCACTGGAGTGGACGGTTGGAGTTCTCGCCTCACGAAAGCAGTGCCCCACACCATAGAGACTGCTCAGTCCTGCAGCTGACAGACCAGACGGTGCAGGCTATGGTGGGAGGTGGCCATCACCCATCCGCAAACATGATTAGGGATGAATCTTTACCGTGCACCCTCACAGTAGTGACAGAATTCATGAGCTACATGTTTATGTCAGAAACATTCTGTATTTTCATGCAACCTCACAAACACCATGGCTCCTGAGGCACTCAATTTTCGCCAGAGACCAGCCAGGGCGCCAAATGCGAGCACAGTCACATCAGCCTTCTTACACTGCTCCAGCGCGCGCCGAATGCGAATAGTTAGAAATGCCGAATAGTTAGGCTAGGACGCATCAGCATGCAGCTGTTTTGTAGGTGATGCTGCATCACTGATGCTCACTGGCATGCCACAGCCCGATCAACTGACAGCATGGTCTGCAGTTGGTTGCCTGCAGTGATGGGTAATACGTGTATCGATACAGGAAATACAAGAAAATACACGAAAAACGTGTATTTTTTGTATCGATACAATACAGCGATACAGAGGCTACATGTCACGCGGGAAAGGAGCAGCTAGGAGCAGCGCAGCCAGTCCCGCAGCCTGTCCTTGATGGCTGGGCAGGACGGCGACGGCGGAACGTAAGGGCCTCCCAACTTTGATGTTCTTGCATGTACATTGTACAACCGGCACATGCAACCGACTGCTCCGGGAGCAGGCCGATTGCATTAGCCCTGCGCGGCATGGCTTTAGCGCGGACTTTTGTTGTGGCAGCAGCCAGCAGCTGCTTCAAAGGCATCCACGCAACTTGCCGGCCGGCACTTGTATTTTTTGATACGATACGTGTATTTTTGTGTTACACAAAAAATACGTATCGGTATCGATACACGTATCTTGTATTACCCATCACTGGTTGCCTGGGTGTACATTGTGATGTAATCTTGACAGCACTTGGAGCAGTGAACGCAAAGTTGCAGCCGTCCTACTAGCAGGTGGCGGTTCTCTTTAAGTTAGTGGCGCCTAAGACCTAAACTCTAGGGCCCATGCTTTCCCCCATTTTCATGCAAGCCACGCGCCTTGGATCCCATTCCGCACATTGCCGCGCTGCATCCAGCTGCGATGCGCAGGCTGCTGCGATGCTCACAGCTAGCCGCGCTTCATGCCGGCCGTGGCCTCGAAGCAACGGTGTGCCAGGCAACGGTGTGCCAGGGGTGCGATGGGCTGTCTACATCCAGCACTCTTTCATATTCGCTTAGCCGTCAACTCCTTACTCGGCCAACTTCCGGCGTGTCAAGTGATGCGAATCAACTGTGTGCGGGCGGGAGCACCCTGGGGAGCACTTGTGCTGCATCGCGCGGATTAGCAACGCGGACACCGGCTACAGGTCCGCACTGCGCAAGTGATGCTTTACGCAACAAGGCAACGAGGAAGCAGCTTACGCTTGGGCCTGGCATTAGGACAACATCAGGACCAGGCACCTGGATGGGTTTCAGTGGTCCTGGGTGGGCAAGGTCAAAGCAGGAGGCTGGTGTGCATGCTTGCAGCTATGCATGTCAATCTGGGTGGCAAGGCCGTGACCCTGGAGACTGGCGTACTGGCCCGGCTGGCTGATGGTTCCTGCACAGCCCGCCAGGGGGGTACAGTGGTGCTGGCCACCGTGGTGGGGTCAGAGGCCATGGAGGATGGGGCGGACTTCCTGCCGCTGCAGGTGAAGCTGGCACTGGCACTGCTGCACTGGCACAGTGGTACAGGCCACAGGGCCTACCATGATACCCGCTGGATGCCCTGGGTTTAGTTGCTGAGGGCAGGCAGGGTCTCCCAGGGCAGCACATCAGGGCCAAGGCTGCCATGGCTGACCCATGGGCCCTGGTCCCCCACTCCACCCACAACACATTCAACTGACAGTGTGCACCTTGAACGCTGCTACTGCTGCATAGCGCTGCTGCCGCTGCTGGTGGTCCTGCTGCTGCTGCTGCTGCTGGTGATGCTGCTGTGGCACTGAGGGCACTCAGGGTACTCAGAGCAGCGGTGGCAGCGGCCGCATGCACTGCTGCTGACGCGGGTGCTGACACTTTGTGCACATCCCAACCCCAGCCCCACCACCCCATGCATGCACAGACTGGCTGATGCTCCTTGGCTACCACGGTTTACACACTTTGTCAAAGGTTCTGCGGTACATCACACATCTCACCAGGTATGGCTTGTAAGCTGTGCCTGCACACTGCCACATCACACATCACACACGTCCAAACCCTGCCACCGCGAGGATTACTCCCAGCACTAGTCGGCCATGTCCTGGACCGAACCTATTACGCCGCTGCTCTCCCCGGTTGCCACACCCCCTCGACGGTCCAGGTGGAGTTCCGAGAACCCCTGTATGCCAGCGGCCGGCTGCCCCGCACTCCGACCCGGCGTGAGCGCGGCAGCGGGAGCGAGCGCGAGGTGCTCGCCTCGCGGGCCCTGGACCGCGCGCTGCGCCCCTTGTTCGCGCCCGGCTACTTCTATCCCACGAACGTGAGAGCACGTTGCTGTTGTCCACAGTATCATATGGAGTTCAGCGAGCAGCGTGGCACATGCCAGTGTGCAGCTCAGTGTGTTATTGTGTGTGCAGCTCAGCTAGCTCCGGTGTGCCCACTCTCCACTCCACCACCTTATTACACGTAGACATGGAGTGACATTGATTGCCAGCCATGGCATCGCATAGCCTACAGCCGCCACTGCTGCCTGGGCCGTGCGGTGCCAGATCATGTGCACACACCCCACACAGGCCTGCGTGGCACCCTGCCAGCCTGCACAACTGCCCACCCACCTTGGGTCCTGTGGCGGCACAGCATGAGTCTGTGGTGTGTGGTGTGTGGGGGATGTGTGTGGGGTTAGGGGTGGGACAGGCAGTGGGCAGCACCTGTGCAGAAGGGGGTTAATGGGACAAGCGTTTCTGGGGTGGACAATTGAAGCGGCCGGGCAGCAAACCTTGCTGTGCGCATTGTCACCCCAAACTGGCTTGGTCCATCTGCTGGCAGTGCAAGAGAAGCAGGGTCAGGATAGTTACTAGGTTAAGAGCAGCAGCAGCAGCAGCATAACGGACGACGCTGGGTTATGGTGTGATGCGTTGGGCTGTGCTGTGCTGAACGCAGGTTCAGGTGCAAGTGCTGTCAGATGACGGCAGCGCTGATCCAGAGGTGTTGGCCCTCAACGCCGCCTCCGCAGCCCTAGCCCTCAGCAACGTGGCCTGGGGCGGGCCTCTTGGGTGCGTCCCCTGCCGGCACCAGCTCTCACACCCCGCAGCGGATATGGGATCACTCCACCCTCATGCTGTGCGTGCTTAAATCAGCTGACTGGCCCCGGCCCCGGCCCCCACCCTGACCACGGCCACCCACCCTGGCCCCGGCCACCCACCCCGCCCTGACCCCGGCCACCCACCCTGACTCAGACCCCGACCTGACCTAGCGCTGCCTTCCTGCTCCGCCAGGGCTGTGCGTATCGCCCGCGTGGAGGGGAAGCTGGTGGCCAACCCTGATGTGTGTAGCCTGGCCCAGTGTGATATGGAGCTGTTGGTGGCAGGCAGCGGCAGCCAGGTGGTGATGCTGGAGATGGGGGCGGCTGAGGTGGGTGGCGGCTGGCAGGGGCCAGCAGGGAGGTAGGCGCCCGGCAGCAACAGCAACAAGCCAGGACACACTACATCACAAGCAGCAGCAACAGCAACAAGCAAGGACACACTACATCACAAGCAGCAGCAACAGCAACAAGCAAGGACACACTACATCACAAGCAGCAGCAACAGCAACAAGCAAGGACACACTACATCACAAGCAGCAGCAACAGCAACAAGCCAGGACACACTACATCACAAGCAGCAGCAACAGCAACAAGCAAGGACACACTACATCACAAGCAGCAGCAACAGCAACAAGCCAGGACACACTACATCACAAGCAGCAGCAACAGCAACAAGCCAGGACACACTACATCACAAGCAGCAGCAACAGCAACAAGCCAGGACACACTACATCACAAGCAGCAGCAACAGCAACAAGCCAGGACACACTACATCACAAGCAGCAGCAACAGCAACAAGCCAGGACACACTACATCACAAGCAGCAGCAACAGCAACAAGCCAGGACACACTACATCACAAGCAGCAGCAACAGCAACAAGCCAGGACACACTACATCACAAGCAGCAGCAACAGCAACAAGCAAGGACACACTACATCACAAGCAGCAGCAACAGCAACAAGCCAGGACACACTACATCACAAGCAGCAGCAACAGCAACAAGCAAGGACACACTACATCACAAGCAGCAGCAACAGCAACAAGCAAGGACACACTACATCACAAGCAGCAGCAACAGCAACAAGCAAGGACACACTACATCACAAGCAGCAGCAACAGCAACAAGCCAGGACACACTACATCACAAGCAGCAGCAACAGCAACAAGCAAGGACACACTACATCACAAGCAGCAGCAACAGCAACAAGCCAGGACACACTACATCACAAGCAGCAGCAACAGCAACAAGCCAGGACACACTACATCACAAGCAGCAGCAACAGCAACAAGCCAGGACACACTACATCACAAGCAGCAGCAACAGCAACAAGCCAGGACACACTACATCACAAGCAGCAGCAACAGCAACAAGCCAGGACACACTACATCCCAAGCAGCAGCAGCAGTAGCAGCAGCAGGGGCAGAAGGTCAGGGCGCCCACATTGTGAGGGTATTATCAGCCATCATCAGGGTTGCCACTGCCACAGCTCATACTGCCACTGCTGTCGATGTTCCTGCCACTGCTGCCACTGCTGCCACTGCCACTGCCACTGCTGCCACTGCCACTGCCACTGCTGCCACTGGCACTGCGGCCACTGCTGCCGCCACTACCGCTGTTGGCTGTTCCAGGTGGGTGAAGAGGTGATCAGCGCAGCGCTGGCCCTGGCCCTGCAGCAGCTGGGGCCCATGGTGGCTGCTCAGCAGGAGCTGGCTGACCGGGCAGGCAGGCGCAAGCGAGTGGTGCCGCTGGCAGGGCCCACAGCACAGCAGGCAGTCCAGGTCCAGGTGGGTTGGGTTTGCTGCAACAGGGTTGGAAAAAGCAGGGTTGGAAAAAGCAGGGTTGAAGAAAGCAGGGTTAAAAAAAGCTCACGAAAAGGTCACATTATGTCGTGCGCAGGAGGGCATGCAAGAGGGCCAAAAGGTCCTACAGGGCAGAGCAGGTCTGGGCATTAAAAAGCAGGAGTACAGAAAGAAAATTAAAAAGTATAAAGGAATGAAACAAATTAAAAGAAAAAGAAAAAAACATATGGGCATTCATGGAGGAGGGTGGCACTGGGTGTGGCCCCTAGCCGCCCTCCACGTAAAGCTGGTCAGCACAGGGCATTCACCTGTCAGCATTGCCACTATGCACATGCCTGCCTCCATCATAATCATTCTCAATTGTCATCATTATCATCATCATGCACTCCATGTGCTGCACATATGCATGCACATGTGAATGCACATCCACTCTGTAGGTCAAGATGTCTCTAAGGCATCAGCACACCATGTCTTTAAGACATCAGCAGATACGGTTAGGTTCAGAATACAAATGACGTCAAGTATATCAGGATGAATCATATCTCTTCATCATTAATCATCATTATCATCATCGTGTGTTCCATGCACAGCACTCCTCAGCGTGTGTGTTGCAGGCATTGTTGCAACACACAACCTCAATACTCACGGACTTCATAAGCTGGTGCTCGTTTTGCAATGTCCTGTAATGGGTGATGCTGGTGCTGCTGCAGGAGGTGTTGGTGCCGCTGCTGCAGCCAGTCCTGACATCAGGGGGGTCTCAGGGCAAGGCCGCCCGTGGTGCAGCCCTGGAGCGCGCCAAGGCTGCCGGCTGGGCTGCCATGGGGGGGACTGGACCCACAGGCCTGGCGCCCCCCCTGACCCTTCCACCCCCATGTGCACCCGCCCACCCCCTCCTCAACCCTTCTACCAACCCAGACAGCACAGGGGTGAAGGGGGAGGGTGGAGGTTATGTTGCAGCACACGCAGCGGCACCCACCGCCCTGCCCCCGCCTCCTGGTCTGACGTATGCCAACTACTGCCTGGCCTATGAGTCAGTGGTGTCAGGGCTGATGCGGGCGGCAGCGCTGGGGCGGACTCTAGCCATGCCCACCCCACACCCTGCTGAACTGCTCAGCCTGGGAGTCCCTAGCGGGGCAGGGGCAGGGGGGGCAGGGGCAGGGGCAGGGGGGCCAGGAGTTGCAGCACAGGCAGGGGCTGGGGCAGCAGGGGCCCCTGCCAGCCCTCCCTGCCCCCCTGCTTCCCTCGCCCGTGTTGACGGGCGCCAGCTGCATGAGATGCGGGCCGTGGAGTCAGTGGCGGGCTACCTGCCGCCAGGGGTCAGCCACGGCTCTGCCCTGTTCAGCCGGGGCGAAACGCAGGCACTGTGCATTGCCACGGTGAGAGCCACCAACACTACCAACTGACCAACCAACTTACCAACTAACTAACCAGCCCTGCTACAAGCCACCTCAAGCTACAATCAGCCAGGGGTCAGGGGCAAGGGAAGGGGGGTAGGGGGCAGGGGCAGGGGCAGTGGGCACCCCAGTTTGCTGCGAATGATGTGCTGGGGGCTGCAAATGATGAGCTGGGGCTGCAGGTGCTGGGTGTGGCTGCAGATGTTTAGGGAAGGTGGGGCTGGTGAGGTGGGGCTGGTGGGTAGGTGGGGCTGGGTAGAGGGAACTGTGGGGACGTGCCAGGTGCAGGGGGGGAGTGCAGGCAGCTGGGTGGGGTGGCATGTTGTGGGGGCTGGGGGCTGGGTGCTGGGGGCAGGGGGGCCAGGGGCAGGGGGGCCAGTTGTGTGATGCAGGCTGCAGGTGGGAGTGCCCGGTGAAGCCCTGGTGACCCCCACCCCGCATGGTCTGCTGGCCTCCCCCTTCATGCTGCACTACAGCTTCCCACCATACGCAACAAACGAGGTGGGTGGGTGGCATGGCAGCAGTGCAGGTCCAGCAGCGGCAGAAACTACGGGGCAGGCGAATAGTGCCAGACGGCCAGGCCACTGATGAACACACTGGCTTCTGGAGTGGCGCCAAACACCCCCCCCTACCCCCCCCCCTACCCCCCCCCCCTACCCCCCCCCCTACACACACCCCTACACACACCCCTACACACACCCCCCCTCCACACACCCCTACACCCCCCTCCCCCCCCCCCCCCCCCCTACACACACCCCTACGACCCCCATACACACCAACCCCTGAACGGCACGCGGAATAACAGGAAGAAAGATGGGGCCACGGCGGCTTCCATCGGATTTGAGAGGCGCGGGTATCCAAACCCAGCTGCTCATAAGCACTACTTCGCTACTCAGTTACTTGGCAGCTTCACTTTACTGTGCTCATGTCAGACTCGGCTGCCTGGGAATGCAGCACCCTCACCTGCACGTCAGCAAGCCAGCTGCATGCCCCTGCCCTCAACCTATGACTAGGAGGGCAGGGGCGGCAGGGAGCTCACCTGACGGTTTGCTCACACGCCTGTTATGCCCTGCCCTGCCTGCCCATCTGCCCACTCGCACTCACCGACCCAGCCGCCAGCCAGGCCCCATCCATACCTCCTCACCCAGCAGCTTCATGAGCGCCTCGTTGGCGGCTGACTCCACCCCCTCCTCGGCCTCCCCCTTTCCAAAGCCAGCAGCATGTCCATCCCCTCACTTGCACTCTTCAACTTGACCGCCAGCCAGCCTGGGTGCTGGCAAGAAACCATGCTGCCGCCATCCCACCCTATAGCCAGCCAGCATCTGCCTGTGGGTCTGCTTGGCTGTTGGTGGTGGTGGTGATGAGGGTGATGATGATGAGGGTGATGATGATGAAGGTGATGATGGTGATGATGAAGGCAGTGCAGAGCCACTCAAGGGTGGCCATCCTGCCTGGCCGGTGCAGATAGAGAAGCTGCGCGAGCCTTCAAGGCGGGAGGTGGGCCACGGTGCACTGGCACAAAAAGCCCTGGCGCCCCTCATGCCCCGCCCCTCCCAGGCCTGGCCTTGGGTCACCCGCATCAATGCAGAGACGCTGGCGTCTAATGGCTCCTCGTCAATGGTAGGGGCAGGGGCAGGGGCAAGGGGGGCAGGGGCAGGGGCAGGGGCAGGGGCAGGGGCAGGGGCAGGGGCAGGGGCAGGGGCAGGGGCAGGGGCAGGGGCAGGGGCAGGGGCAGGGGCAGGGGCAGGGGCAGGGGCAGGGGCAGGGGCAGGGGCAGGGGCAGGGGCAGGGGCAGGGGCAGGGGCAGGGGCAGGGGCAGGGGCAGGGGCAGGGGCAGGGGCAGGGGCAGGGGCAGGGGCAGGGGCAGGGGCAGGGGCAGGGGCAGGGGCAGGGGCAGGGGCAGGGGCAGGGGCAGGGGCAGGGGCAGGGGCAGGGGCAGGGGCAGGGGCAGGGGCAAGGGGGGCAGGGGCAGGGGCAGGGGCGGGGGCAGGGGCAGGGGCAGGGGCAGGGGCAGGGGCAGGGGCAGGGGCAGGGGCAGGGGCAGGGGCAGGGGCAGGGGCAGGGGCAGGGGCAGGGGCAGGGGCAGGGGCAGGGGCAGGGGCAGGGGCAGGGGCAGGGGCAGGGGCAGGGGCAGGGGCAGGGGCAGGGGCAGGGGCAGGGGCAGGGGCAGGGGCAGGGGCAGGGGCAGGGGCAGGGGCAGGGGCAGGGGCAGGGGCAGGGGCAGGGGCAGGGGCAGGGGCAGGGGCAGGGGCAGGGGCAGGGGGGGCAGGGGCAGGGGCAGGGGCAACATTGTAAACAGCAGAACAGCTAGGTGCATGGGGCAGAGCACTCTCACTGCATGACCCCTACCCCCCTACATTGGTCTTATCCCATGTTCTACAGCTTGCTCTGCCTACCCCCTGTTTCAGACCTGCACAGCACCTGATCCGGCCTCACCCCCTCCCCCCCTCTCTCCCAGCACCTGCCCCAGCCCCCCTGCTGCCCCCCCGCTGCCCCCCATGTGCCCGCAGGCAGCAGTGTGCGGGGGCAGCCTGGCTGCAGCAGTGGCTGGCGTCCCCCTGCGCAACCTGGGAGCGGGTATCAGCATAGGCCTTCTGAGCGATCGCTGGCCAGTAGCGTGCTCTGATGCTGGCCAGTGGCTGGGGCAAGGCCAGGGTGTTGAACCTGGCCAGGGGCAAGGCCAGGGGCAGAGCCACAATGGTGCCAGGCTGGCTGACTCAGTAGCGCCAGCAAGCAGCTCAAGTGGGGGCGTGCTACAGCAACAACAGCAACAGCAGCAGCAGCAGCAGCAGCAGCAGCGGAGGCAGCATTTGGGTTCAGGGTCACCCACATCTTGGTGCTGGTCCCGCTTGCCTACATCTGGGAAAGGGCAGGGCAGCGGGGGGGCTGGGGCAGCAGCTTCAGGGGTAGGGGTAGGGGTGGGTTACAATCAGCCAGACCTGCTGCCTGAGCAGTGGCTAGAGGGGAACTACGCCCTCATCACAGGTGCGGCGGGGGGCTGCATCTCACGGGCCCGCCCGCTTGCCTGCTCGGCTCACAAATGCCCGCCCGCCCATCCAATGCCTGCATGCTCACCCAATGCCCGCCCACCCACCCACCAGCCCTCTGCCAGCCATCCAGCCCATCAACTCACAACCTCCATACCATGCAGGTTCTGTCCTGACTTGCGTTGCTCTGCCACACCTTGCCCTTTCCCAACCCTGAGTTTCCTCTGTGACTGGCAGCTGTCTCCACAGGGTCAAACAACCGTGCCCTCCCTGCTGGACCTGCTCCACAACTAATTGCTCTCCCCACTGCCTACCCGCCCGTCCGCCTGCCTGCCCGCCCGCCCGCCCGCCCGCCCGCCCGCCCGCCCGCCCGCCCGCCCGCCCGCCCGCCCGCCCGCCCGCCCGCCCGCCCGCCCGCCCGCCCGCCCGCCCGCCCGCCCGCCCGCCCGCCCGCCCGCCCGCCCGCCCGCCCGCCCGCCCGCCCGCCCGCCCGCCCGCCCGCCCGCCCGCCCGCCCGCCCGCCCGCCCGCCCGCCCGCCCAGCTGCCTGCCTGCCTGCCTGCCTGTTTCCCTCCCTGGCTCTCCGCAGACATTGCTGGGCTGGAGGATGGCCTGGGGGACATGGACTTCAAGGTGGCGGGCAGCCGGGCGGGAGTCACAGCGCTGCAGCTGGACATCAAGCAGCCAGGCCTGGACCCCCAGGTGCTTGGCTTCAGCCCTTGTAGGGGCCAGGCGGGAGTGGGAAGAGGCAGAGGCAGGGGGAGGAGGAGAGGAGGATGGGATGCATGCTCAGCACTGTCCCCTCCTTATAGATAAAAACACGACAAGTGTGGCATGCAACAGCTCATGAACCCAGGTCCAACCCCCATTGGCCCATTAACTTCGTTTCTGCTTATTGCTAGTTTTTGACACTTTTGCTCGTAAAGGCTCCCATCAGCCGTTTTGCTGATGCTTAGCCTGGTGCTAAGTGCCAACCCTCTATGGGCTGTCCACATGCACTGGTCGTGGCTGCCTGCCCCTCATAATCCCCAGCACTCCTCAGCCCTGCATCCCCGGTCCTTCACAGCCCCCCACTACCCCAGCTAGTCCCACAGCCAAGTGTAGAACACCCCAGGTGAGGCCTGAGGTGGCGGCTGTGAGGTGCAGGTGCTGGTGACAGCCTTGGCCCAGGCCAAGCAGGCCCGACTGCAGCTGCTGGACACCATGGAGGCGGCGCTGGCCGCCTGGCAGCAGGCTAGGCCCGGTGCCCAGCGGTCAGAAGCCGGGCTGGGGCTGTCAGGCGGGGAGGCGGGAGGACCCTGGCTGGAGACCCTGCAAATTGACAAGGACAACGTGGTGTGTGGAAGGACTAGGAGGGGTGGGGAGGGAGGGCAGTGAATGAGATGCTGTGTCTGCCATGGGCGTGTCGGGGGGCGCTTGCTGGCAAAGAGTCAACAATCTTGGCAGCAACCAGCTGTCTGTGTGCCATGCATGTTGTTTGAAGACAAGCCCACCTCTGACACAGGGCAGCATTCCTGCTCACCCTGCTGGCCCTGCCCTGCTGGCCCTGACCTGCCCTGCTGGCCCTGCCCTGCTGGTCTACACCGCCCTGCCCGCCCTTCATGTCTGGCCCTGCGCTGCTGGCCGCAACCCGCCCTTGCTGGCCCTGCCCTGCTGGCTCTGCCCTGCAGCCGCTGCTGAGTGGCGTGCGTGGTCTAGGCCTGGAGACCCTGCAGGAGAGCAGCGGGGCGCGGCTGGTGGTGGACCCTACCGGCCTGGTACAGGTCAGCTCCGCCCTGACCCCTCTGCGGCTCATGCCTAGCCGTTTGTGCAGCGTACAGCATCACCAGCACCCTCTGCCTCCCCTGCTACCTCCCACATCCCCCATGCTGGGTGCCGGGAGCAGGCTTTGGTCATGGCTATGGCTGTGACTGGCATTTGATAATCACACACCCTACCACCCCCTACCACACCCCACCTGGGCCGCCTTCCTGGACCTGCCCATCAGGCAGTCAGCACCACTAGTGCTGGATCTAATGCTGCCTGGGGATTGCCTGGGGGTTGCCTGGGGGTCATGGGACAAGGCCCCTCAGAGCTGCCTAGGGGTTGCCATGAGGCTGCCGTGGAGTTCCACCCATGCAACATCCCCTCGCCTGCCAACACCCTGGCTGTGCCACAGCAATCATTTTTAGCTCGCCGGAGCATCCTTAGTTTGTGAGGGGAGTCTGCAACGCCAGGCAGCCGTTGCATGCCCTTGTTCCCAGCTCGACTTGTTGCTGGTGCACCTTTGTGCGCCTGGGCTGATGTGCACCTTCAGTTGTGGGGTGGGTGACCAAGGGATGGGTGTTTGATGGCCTCGAGGGGTGGGTTAGGGTTAGGGTTAGGGTTAGGGTTAGGGTTAGGGTTAGGGTTGGGTGGGTGGGTGGGTATGGTTAGGGTTAGGGTAGGGTGGGTGTCCGACGGCCTTGAGGGGCGGGTGTCCGACGGCTTCAACAGTGTGGGCCACCGTGACCATCACCATGATCATCACCTTCATCACCACCTTCATCCATCGTCGTCATTCCTGACTCATTGCTGGCACTGCTGGCTGCAGATCTACGCCCCAACTGCAGCAGCGCTGGCTGCAGCTAAGGCCGCAGTGCAAGCCGTGGAGGGCACAGACATGCAGGAAGGCCAGGAGTTCGATGCCCGGGTAGGCTGAATCGCACCAGAGCCTGGCAGCTGCTGGGCTGGCAGCGCAGGGCTGACTGGCAGCTGGCAGGGCCATGTATACGAAGGGGGGTGTACCCTAGCCCTGGTGCTGAAGCTGAGTCTAGGTCTGGGTCAGGGTCAGGGTCAGGGTCGGGGTCAGGGTCAGGGTCAGGGTCAGGGTCAGGGTCTGGGTCTGGGTCTGGGTCTGGGTCTGGGTCTGGCAGACCGCCGTCGTGACCAGGTTGCCTAGACATTGGGGTCAGGTGCAGTCATGGATACATGCACTGTCACCCTCATGCATGGCAAATTGAGTGTGTATGGGTCACAGCAATCACAACTGGTGTATGCCATGTGATGATGAGGACCTGCATGCGTGCATGCATGCATGTGCACAGGTGCTGCAGGTGCATGACTGGGGCTGCGTACTCCTCATGCCCAACGGCACACGGCACATCCTCCACATTTCTGAAGTGTCGCACACAAAGGTCAGATCCCCTGCGTGAGGGCAGGGAAAGCTCCCTGCGCCCCCAATCCCCTTCCCTACTCTCCATGGCTGTGCTGATTTGTTGCAAGCACCCTCTATTTTGCTGCCCAACAATCACCAACAAACATAGGCTTTGCTGTTGCTGGCCATGCGCGTGGTACAATGCGGAGTAGGTGGCCGTAGAGTTTTGCCGCTGTGTGAGGCTCTGCTGGCTTGCGGCTCGCACTTGCACTTTGTCACAACCGCGCAACGGAGCAGCTGAAGGCAAGGCTCCCCCATGTCGATGTCGGTTAGCCATACCAGTATTGCCTGGTTGAAGCAGAGTAACGGATGTGTGTGCTACACGCATGTGGCCTCGCAGGTGAACGACCTGCGCGAAGTCATGCACGAAGGTGACATCACTCGCGTGAAATGCTTGGGCAGGGACCTGAGAGGTTTAGTGCGGCTGTCGCGCAAGGCTCTGCTCCCCGTACTTGAGCCGGTTAAGGGTTAGTTGCAATATGTAGACATGTGTAAGCAGGCACCTAGACAGGCACCGTGCTGCAGTAAACGACCGCGAAAAGGTGCCTTCCGTGCAGTAACCACCCCCCTCCTCGCCGCCCACCCACCGGGCATCTTGCTCTCAATTAAGTATACATCGGGGCAATGCTACGGCAATGCATACCGCGCGCCTTGCGGCCTGCGGACAACGCTGCCCGATGCATCTGCGTGATTACAGGCTGACGTGGGGCCGCCTCAGTGCTGTCAGTATCCTGCCTAGTTTCGCGAGCAAACCGGTAGTAATTGAGTTTTACTCAGTTATAACTTCAATTTACCCGGATCTAAACGTTTTTTGCCCGTGTTTAAAAGGCTGTAATTGAGTTTTACTTAGTTGTAATCGTTAATAGACCTCGTTTTAAGAATCGTTAACTGCAGCGACCTGGTGTATTGCACATTTGGTGCTTGCCAGAGGTACCACACTCCTACAATTTAGTCCCTGCGTTTGTCCCTGCGTTCTACCGACCTTGTCCGATCGGGCTGAAAATTTGATAGATGGCAGTTTTCAGAAAATAAAACATATTTTCCAAGAAAAATATTTTGACAAAATCAACAGCTGTTGCGCTGTGGCCCGCAACCTATCCCTGCACTCATCCCTGCACTCTAGCCACAGGGCCACAGCGCAGCCGCCTTTGATTTTTTCAAAATATTTTATCTGAAAAATATGTTTTATTTTCTGCAAACTACCATCTATCAAAATTCCAGCCGGATCGGACAAGGTCGGTAGAACGCAGGGACAAACGCAGGGACTAAATTGTAGGAGTGCAGGATTGATTGACAGACACATCAACAACCTGAAGCAAAAGGTGAGGTGCCCTGCCCTGCCCTGCCCTGCCCTGCCCTGCCCTGCCCTGACCTGACCTGACCTGACCTGACCTGACCTGACCTGACCTGACCTGACCTGACCTGACCTGACCTGACCTGACCTGACCTGACCTGACCTGACCTTCATCTGCAGACCTTCGAGCACTTGAGACCCGTCGGGGTCATGGGCGAGCTGAAGGTGCTGCAAGGTCAAACAACCAACCAATCTAGTCGCATTGACATCCTATCAAGTCGCATTGACAGCCTGCTGGGCCACCAGGCCCCCAGCCTGCTGGGCCACCAGGGCTACAGCCTGCTGGGCCCCCAGGGCTACAGCCTGCTGGGCCCCCAGGGCTCCAGCCTGCAGGGCCACCAGGGCCACAGCCTGCTGGGCCCCCATGCCCCCAGCCTGCAGGGCCCCCATGCCCCCAGCCTGCAGGGCCACCAGGGCTACAGCCTGCTGGGCCCCCAGGGCTACAGCCTGCTGGGCCCCCAGGGCTCCAGCCTGCAGGGCCACCAGGGCCACAGCCTGCTGGGCCCCCATGCCCCCAGCCTGCAGGGCCCCCATGCCCCCAGCCTGCAGGGCCCCCAGGCCCCCAGCCTGCTGGGCCCCCAGGGCTACAGCCTGCAGGGCCACCAGGGCCACAGCCTGCTGGGCCCCCATGCCCCCAGCCTGCAGGGCCCCCATGCCCCCAGCCTGCAGGGCCCCCAGGCCCCCAGCCTGCTGGGCCCCCAGGGCTACAGCCTGCAGGGCCACCAGGGCCACAGCCTGCTGGGCCACCAGGCCCCCAGCCTGCAGGGCCCCCATGCCCCCAGCCTGCAGGGCCCCCAGGGCTACAGCCTGCAGGGCCCCCATGCCCCCAGCCTGCAGGGCCCCCAGGCCCCCAGCCTGCAGGGCCCCCATGCCCCCAGCCTGCAGGGCCCCCAGGCCCCCAGCCTGCAGGGCCCCCAGGCCCCCAGCCTGCTGGGCCCCCAGGCCCCCAGCCTGCAGGGCCCCCAGGGCTACAGCCTGCTGGGCCCCCAGGCCCCCAGCCTGCAGGGCCACCAGGCCCCCAGCCTGCAGGGCCCCCCGGCCCCCAGCCTGCAGGGCCCCCAGGGCTACAGCCTGCTGGGCCCCCAGGCCCCCAGCCTGCTGGGCCCCCATGCCCCCAGCCTGCTGGGCCCCCAGGCCCCCAGCCTGCTGGGCCCCCAGGCCCCCAGCCTGCTGGGCCCCCAGGCCCCCAGCCTGCAGGGCCCCCAGGCCCCCAGCCTGCAGGGCCCCCAGGCCCCCAGCCTGCAGGCCCCCCAGGCCCCCAGCCTGCAGGGCCCCCATGCCCCCAGCCTGCTGGGCCACCAGGCCCCCAGCCTGCAGGGCCCCCATGCCCCCAGCCTGCAGGGCCACCAGGGCTACAGCCTGCAGGGCCCCCATGCCCCCAGCCTGCAGGGCCCCCATGCCCCCAGCCTGCTGGGCCCCCAGGGCTACAGCCTGCAGGGCCCCCATGCCCCTAGCCTGCAGGGCCCCCAGGCCCCCAGCCTGCAGGGCCCCCATGCCCCCAGCCTGCAAGGCCCCCATGCCCCCAGCCTGCTGGGCCCCCAGGGCTACAGCCTGCAGGGCCCCCAGGCCCCCAGCCTGCAGGGCCCCCATGCCCCCAGCCTGCAGGGCCACCAGGGCTACAGCCTGCTGGGCCACCAGGGCTACAGCCTGCAGGGCCCCCAGGCCCCCAGCCTGCAGGGCCACCAGGCCCCCAGCCTGCAGGGCCACCAGGGCTACAGCCTGCAGGGCCACCAGGGCTACAGCCTGCAAGGGCCCCCAGGCTCCCAGCCTCTCTGGCCCGGAGGCCCCCAGCCTCTCTGGCCCGGAGGTCCACAGCCCCCAGGCCCCCTGCCTGCTGTGCCCCCAGGATCCCAGCCTCCTGCTAGGAAACAGAACCAAGGAGGACCGGGAGAGTGGCTGAGGTCCGTTAACAGCTTCCAGGGCTTCCAGGATGCATGGAACAGAGGCCAGCAAGGAGTCAGACCACCCTTAAAGCAGCTAGAGGCCGACCCAGAGAAGCGCCACAGGGAGGGGAAGAACTACAGCTGTCAGATTGAGTCCTTCAAGGACTGCATATTCACCCTGGAGGTCCTGAAGGCGGTCAAGGGCTTGACTGTGGAGCAGCTGCAGCAGCAAGCTAACCAGCAGTGGGTCAATGACGCTGCCAAGGCCAAGGGGCCAAACAAGAACAGGGTGGGAAGGCAATGGTCTGGCCATCGAAAGTGGTTGGAGGACACACACCCGGAGTGCTTCCTAGCTGGAAGGGTGCTGAAAAAGAATCCCTCCATGTCAGCACATGATGCCTATGAAGGGGTCCAGGGGCTTAAGGAGACTCTGGCCACACCCTCTAGGGCACTGAAGAAGGCCAGGGTGGCAGCAGGATTGCACAGCCCTGATGCAGCTTCTGTGAACAGGGCTCTTCAGTTTGGGGAGCCTATGGGAACAGGGTCTGATGTGGCATCATGTGCTGACACGTTCATCACACAGCTGCAAGAGAAGGCCCGTGCTCTGGCAGGCAGGAGTGAGAGCCAGTCCTTCAAGGAGGTAGCTGAAGAGGTCGAGCTAAGCAAGCTCTCACAGCTGGCTACTGCACTCTCCCTCCCTACCACTGATCCCTCTAAGAGAGGCCAACAGGGCCTATGTGGCTACTCATTGTACCTCTCCATGAAGCGGGCTGGGATGGAGGCTCTGCATCCGGGACTGCAGCCATCTCAGATCACCCAGCTCCTGGCATCCGCTTGGAATGATGTGGGGGCAGCTGTTCAGTCAGGGTATAAAATGTATGCTGCCATCGTCAACAGGTTGGAAGGAAGGAAGTGACACTGAGAAGGCTGGTTGGTGTTGCATTGGCAGCGCATGACTTGGCTGAGCCCACAGACCATTGTATGAGAGTGTTGGGCTTGGTGTCGGGCTACTTGTTTAGATATGTTGCAACCTGATGCTGTTGCTCAAGCACTGCCTTATGATGGAGTTAGTGTATTGTGCAGGAGACTGCTTGCTCTCTTTGTTCTTTCGTACTCATGTGTAGGCATGACGTTGGCAAAACGAGACGAGACAAGCTGTTGTGTTGGAGGTTATTAATCTTACATGTTGAACATGTTGAACAACCTCAAACAACCTCTGCCATGCTGCTGTTGCTCATGAACTGCAGCACACCTGCTGCTACTAGCACCATGCACTGCCACACCCCTACAGCCTGCTGCTGCCCATGCCCTGCTACCCATGCCCTGCAGCCTCCTGCTGCTGCTCATGCCCTACAGCCTCCTTCTGCTGCCCATACCCTGCAGCCCATGCCCTGCAGCCTGCTGCTGCTCATGCCCTGCAGCCCATGCCCTGCAGCCTCCTACTGTTGCTGCTGCCCATGCCCTGCAGCCTCCTGCAGCTGCTCATGCCCTGCTGCCCATGCCCTGCAGCCTCCTGCTGCTGCTGCCCATGCCCTGCAGCCTCCTGCTGCTGCTCATGCCCTGCTGTCCATGCCCTCCAGCCTCTTGCTGCTGCTGCTTATGCCCTGCAGCCTCCTACTGTTGCTGCAGCCCCATGCCCTGCAGCCTCCTGCTGCTGCTGCTCATGCCCTGCAGCCCATGCCCTGCAGCCTCCTGCTGCTGCTGCTACTCATGCCCTGCAGCCTCCTGCTGCTGCTGCTGCCCATGCCCTGCTGCCCATGCCCTGCAGCCTCCTGTTGCCTGCAAGCAGTGCCACACCCCTACTGCAGCACACCTGTAGCCTGCTCCTACTAGCAGCATGCACACCTGCAGCCTGTTGTTGTTGCTCATGTACATATGCAGACCAGCCTGCATGCACAAGCTGACACAGGTAAGCTGGCTCTGGCTCCCGCCATTTCCGCCCTTGCTGCGTCCTGCTGCGCTCGGCGCTCGGCGCTCGTCGTGCTTAGAATGCCCAGACTCGAATAACTGCGAGCGGCACAGAGCGCAGGCACAGAGCGCCACGGCAGTGTTGCAAACAAATAGCACGAGCAGCCCTGCACCCACAGCGACGTGACCAACCTGCGCTGACCACGGCCTCACGCTTGAACAGGGCCTCACGGACCACGCTGGAACATGGCATGGCAATGCGGGGCGTGACAGTGGCTCACCCTCGACGACGTCGACTCCTTAACCCAACCCCCCTCCAACCGACCCGAGCCTCCGAAACCTCCTACCCCCCGACCAGCACGGGAGAGCCTCCCCACCCCACCGCTGCATTGCTGGGGCCCGCCCCGTGCCCCCCGCGCACTCCGAGGGCGTCCGTAACCTCCCGCATGGCCCCCTCAAAAAGCGTCCGAAACCTCAGCCCTAACAAAAAGTGCTCCCAACGAACACGTAACAGCCGGCCAACACCATCGCAGGTCACAAGGAGCATCACATTGCGCGGCTTCGCCGCGCCAATAGAGCTTCGCCTACGTAAAACTCAATTACACTAGATAATGGAGTCGCCAGGGCAGCAGGCCTGAGCGATACGGGGTTACGGGTTACGGATACGCTTACATTACTTACCGTAGCTCAGTAAGCACACGCGTAAGTTCCGCCTAACCGATCTGTAAGTTCCGCCGTAAGGGGGCCCATGCAAACATGCGGGCCATCTTTTTCGCTTCTCCCCTTCCGCCTTCCCTGCTTCCTCCAGCCCTTGTTTGTTGTCCAGCACTTTGTTTACGCATCGAGCCTATCTGCTTCCGAGTGTTTAGTACTAAGCACGTTACACCCAACCATCTGCATAAGCATCAACGCCTCTCTCAATCACGTGCCTAAGCAGGTCTGCACTGTGACAGCTGCTGGGCTTCTAACCCCCCGAACCCTCCCCTTCTCATGCATGCGATGAAGTCATGCATGCAATGAATGGGCGCCCATGTCGTGCGCCACTGACGTGAGCGTTGTGCCAGCTGCCATCCAGCACCTGCACGACAGGAAGTAGTAGGTAGTAGTAGTAGTTGTTACACTAAGGAGGTAGGGCTTGGGAGGATACAAGCCAGCCTCCAAAGGTAAAAGACCAAGGAGAGAACAGAGAAAAAGGGATGGAGGAGTTGAACTACCTAGGAGAGAAAGAACGGTAAGAGATGGGAGAGTAGGTGGCACAACCAGGTAGATGGCACAGTGTGATAGATGGCACAGTGGACCTGACAGCACAATGTGATAGATGGCACAGTGTGGTAGATGGCACAGTGTGATAGATGGCACAGTGTGATAGATGGCACAGTGGACCTGACATGTAACAGAGTGCATGGCTCGGGAGAGGCCCAACCTCTGTTTACACGAAGTGTGACGGTGAAATACCACCGCGGGCCGTAGAGCTAACGAGGACTTGGTGCAAGGGCAACAAGAGACTATCCCCGTAAGGAAGCTACGGACGTTGGATCGCGAGGAAGGAGCGACCCAATCACGACTTCACTATTTCCGCGGGCAAGTAGGCCCTTTAGCATTGCCACTTTGTGACATTTGGTTTCCGACCGATGTTAAGGGGCTTCGGCTCCCTTCGTTGGCCGTGGCACTTGTCCCGCTTTGGTTTTTTTCTTCTTTTCCTCTTTGGCGGGGCTTACAAGCACCTTAGCCTATCTCGCACCAACCCAAAGGGCGTGCTCGGTTAACCCGCAAAAGGGCACCACCCGCATTCCCGCTCTTAGGGCAATCCCGTAGGGATCCCGTTGAGGCTCTCAATTCGGCCCATAAGTGTTTGCTTTGCGTGCCTTCATAGATGCCCGGATCCAAGAAGCTCGGGAATGGCTTGGCCGGAAAAAGCCAAGCTTCTAAGGCGCAAAGCGACTCATCTGAGTCTCGCCCACGCCCAGGCCCAGAGTGCCCTGGGGTGGAGCAAGCCGCAAAGGCCATGGAAGCTCTTCAAACAACAGACCCCAAGGTCAGAGTTTGCTTGCAACAATTGCAAGAGCTTGTACATGCAGTGGTGCCAACAAGCAAGCAGCGCAAGCAAGTGTTGTGCACCGTGCTAGTAGGCACACCAGCGACTAGACTAAAGCTGTCTCAGTCTCTCAAGCATGAAACTCTAACGAGTTGGCTGATGCTAAAATCTGCTGGTGCATGTGCCCTGTCCACCTGGTTTCAGAAGCTGGAGGTGGGGGCTCAGGACAACACTGTCTCAAGCCTCACCCAGTCACCAGCAGCCGGTGGTTCAGCCACTTGCATGGGACCCATTGGTGGAACAGCAAGCGGTGCTATCACAGCACGCCTGCCCCCTTTGGTGTCACCTCACCATCACTCTCGCCCAGCAGCACCAGCTGGAGCAGTTGCAGCCCCTGAACCAACAATGGGTCAGCTGCAGATGGAGATGGTGAGCCTGCAGTCCAAGCTGCAGATTGAGCAGGTTGCAGTCATAAAACTGCGTGCCCGTGTGGCTCAGCTGGAACCACTTGAGCACACCCGCCTGATGAGGGAGCGCTTCACCAGCGCAACAGCGCAGCTGCAGACTGCGTCTGGTGACCTGGTGCGGGTCACAGCCCGGCTGCAGGAGCTACTCTCCCTCCCCTTCCTCACTGCTGAACAGGCTGAGGAGCAGGCGAAAGCCAGCGCAATGCACACTTCCCTGCGCCAACACATCGCCCGGCTCACAGCCGAGGTGAACAGCTGCGCAACAGCAGCAACTGCGACAGGAGCTGCCGAGCTTGATGCCGCAGCGAACGAGCTGGCAGCGGCACAGCGCCAGACTCAACTCGAGCGCACCCTGCGCGAGAGAGCTCAAGAAGAGCTGCGCACGGGCAATGCGCACAACCAAGCGCGTTTCCGTGAGCTGGAGGGGCAAGTCGAGTCCATGAAGCACAACTACAACGTGGTGCAGGGCGACAAAGCCGCGCTGCAGAACAAGCTCAACTCTTTTGAGTCCCGCCTGCGCAACGCCCGAACTATCCTGAGCCAGTTCCCTGGTGGGGTGGAGGCGATGCTCACCAAGCACCTCCATGAGCTGAGTGCCACTGAGCAAACCCGAGCGCAAAAGGCAAGCCTGCACCCTAGCTTCAATGAGAACGTTCTCTTCTCCTTCATGGCCACATCGGAGGCGGCAGGTGCTAATCCTTCTCTGCCATCGGCAGCGGGAGCGCCTGGCCCGTCAAACGCTGTCCCGCCACTGCCCCCACCCATCACCGAGGATGAGGAACTATGGCAAGAGGACGCCTTCACTGCCGACGAGCTGGAGGCGGGTCCTGGCCCATACATGGGCCCAAAGGAGCATGAGGCTGTGCAAGCGTGGTTTGAGGCCGGCCCTGCCAACCGGCTAAGGCATTACCTTGAGTACGCCGCCAACATGAAGCTCGGCGACCTGGCCAACCACCCCAACTGGGGCCCTTCTGCCTGTGGACTCCACTTCCATGAGTGGGCGCAGTGCGTCAAACCGCTATTCGCGGAGAAGGATCGCAAGCGCCCTGCAAGCGCACCTCCCAGTGAGGACGGTGGCTGTGGTGCCCGTGGCGGCGGCCGCGGTGGCCGCACCGGAGGCCGTGGCCGTGCCCGTGGACGTGGAGACTATTCCCGTGAGCACCACCACAACGACCCAAACAACAACCGTGGAGGCCGAGGTGGCCGCGGTGGCCGCGGCGAGGGACGGGGCGGTCATGATAACCGCACCTGACAATCCGGGTCAGCAAGACATCTGACCGACAAGGATCAAGCGTGGCCATACCTGGCGTGAGTGGAAGCAGCTTACTGAAGGCTGGCACTTGATACACACTTTTCCTAAAGGCAACTTAATGCGGACCAACGGTGAAACTCCGTCCTGCGCTGTTCAAGTGTTTAGTGATGCGCCTGTCAGTGTTTCTATGTTGTGTGTGACAACTGTGAACAAAACTGCAAGTGCCCCACTGATGACATTTGGTGCCACTGTCAAGTGTAATCCTGTGACTGTGCTCATGGATTCGGGCGCGACCCATTGCTTCATAAGCAAGGATGTTGTTGCCAGGCTACAGCTGAGAACCATTGGTTGTTCTCGCCCCGTCGTACTAGCCAATGGCAGTCAGGGTGAGACCCAAGGACGGTGCAACATCAAAGTCAAAATGCATGGCCTTGTTAAAGCCTGTACATGTTTTGTAATCGACATGGCTTCTCAACAGGATATCATACTGGGTCAAGATTTCATGCTTGCCAACAAAGTGGTGTTGGACTACAAGGAACAAGTTTGTGCAATTGAAGGGCCGTACAATCGGCGTTGCACACTAACTCCCAAACCACCGGCAGACCAAGCTAATTCCCTTGGCATCTCTTGCATAAGCATGAGTAAAGCCAAACGCGATGTAAGCAAGGGACAACACGCGGTCATGGTCTACGTGACTTCAAACATCGTCGAGACAATTGACGAGCGCTTAAACGACCTAAAGGTCAGCGCGCCTGTAAAAAGGTTGATCAACGAATATCACACAATATTCTCGGAGGAGTTGCGGGGACTCCCACCAACGCGCAAAGTCGCGCATACCATTCCCCTTGAGCCAGGAGCGAAGCCGCCATTCCGACCCATGTATCGGATGTCTCCAGCGGAACTACAAGAGGTCGAAAGACAAATTAAAGAGCTCTTAGCTCATGATCTTATCGAACCTAGCTCCTCACCTTTTGGTGCACCTGTTTTGTTTGTCACCAAAGCAGATGGCTCTCTACGCATGTGCATTGACTACCGGGCATTGAACAAGGTCACTGTGAAAAACAAATACCCTTTGCCACGGATAGATCAATTGCTCGACCGTCTGCATGGTGCTACAGTATTTAGCAGCCTTGATTTGCAGTCTGGCTATCATCAAATCCGCATCCAACCAGAGGATGTACCCAAATCGGCTTTTCGCACACCCTATGGACATTATCAGTTCAAAGTGCTGAGCTTCGGCCTCACCAATGCTCCCGCCACCTTCCAGGCGGTGATGAATGATATATTCCGAGATTACCTCAATGAGTTTGTCGTGGTATACCTCGACGATATCCTTGTGTTCAGCAAAAACAAAGCTGAGCACTTGAAGCATCTGGAAATTGTGTTCCGCATCCTTAAGGAGCATGAACTATATGCCAAGTGTAACGGCGAGCCTCGAGCGACACCGTTCCCCTTTGCCCGCGACACCTGGTGTACTGCCTATGGCGGGCGCAGGTGGGCGCATTACTTTTACCGAGTGAGTAGGGCAGGTTAAAGCCTAGCAGCTCTGCTGTGAGGACAACTGGTTCGATTCCAGGGGGCCCCGTTCTAAGCCCTAGCCCTCTCACGAGGTTCGCTGTAACTCCGCTCCATGGCAGTTTCTTCGCAGTCACACGCCAGACGATCGCTCGGCTTATAGCGTGGTTCAGCACGTTACAGATGGTTTCCGACCAGACTAGCGTCTGACTGAGAAGCCTGTCCCTCAGCCCTCGGTTATGGTTCGCTATCAACGCATCCGCTATATACCGACTGTTGAGGACTACCACAACTCGATGGTCCATCAGATTCCTCTGAACCAGAACGGGCCGACTTTGCCCCCAGGAGTTCAGCCTTTGCCTGCGCCTCCGCCCCCGGAGGACCACATTGGTGCAATGCCCGGATCTGTGGTAATTAATGCCGACGGGGTTGTCCTGCAAATGGGTCCTCCTGTTCCTCGCTCTGCGCGGATTCCAGGTGGCGCTCCTGGCGAAGCTCCTCCTGCTGGGGATCCTCCCGTTGCCACGGAGCCTGCCCCTGGTCAGGATCTCGCTCCTGAGGAAGGAGCAGGGCTCGCCCCTGAGTTCCTTCCTTGCGGTGCAGTCAACGCACCTGCCACCAATCCTGGTGTCCCCCCGGCCACCAATCCTGGTGATGCCCCTGTCTACATTCCTGGTGTTTCCCCCGCGACCAATCCTGGTCCTTCCCTGTCGCCAGATCCTGGTGCTCCTGGGCCGTCCCGTCTGCGGACTAGGCGCCAGACCCCGTCGCCAGACCCCGATCCCTCTGAGTATGATGAGGAAGAAGAGGACGACCCTGAGCCAACGCGGGTGGACCAGCTGGAACAGCGCAACCGTGAGCTGGTGGCTGCTCTGGCGCAGCGTAATGCTGCTCTTTCGTCTGTGCAACAGCGCCTGGATACCCTGGAAGGCAACGTAGCTGCGGCTCAAAACACGGTAAGAGGTCCTAGTCCTCTGACTGCAGCCCGACCGATGTCATTTGCCAGTCCTGGTACTTTGAGGCCTACTGCTAACTTTACACAGCCTGTTCAGGTTGATGTTGCAGCATCTGCTCGTGCTGCACAACGTATATCAGCTTTTAGAGCTGCTGGTTATGCTGGTGGACATGCTATTACAGATACAAATGGCCATCGTATGCCTTCTACTTATCCTGCTAATGGTGCTGTCCCCAGTACAGGTGGTCCTAACAGGTCCCCTACTAATCCTGGTGCATATGCGCCGCGTCTTAATGACTACCGTACTCCCTATAATGCCGGTGCAGTACTTCACACTGATGTGGCTCAAAGGATTGATGCTGATTTCCCTTTGGCTGATCGTGCATATCCTGTGTATCATGGTGACCTGCCTGCTCCATCTCAACTGTTTGGTGGGCCTAGAGGGAGAGAATCCACTCCCACTAGGCATGGTGAGAGTCCTTTTGGACCTGTCTTGTCACATGGGTACAATGGCTTTCAAGCTAATCCCCCTCGACAGACCACCCGTACTACCAGTGATCCTGGTGTAGCCACACCTAAACTGTATGATGAGCATGGTAGGCCAGTTCAGGTTCCTCACTGGTACACTGACATGCACATGAAAGCACATGCTGATCCTAACCTGCCACCTGGCTTCACAGCCCCTCACTCCTCTGCTTTTGCTGGAGTACCTATGATGTATATGCCTAATTATAATCAGCATCCATCTTACAAGAAAGGGTTACCCCCTCCTGATAAATGGTCTGATAATAGCGTTGCATCTGGCCGTCGTGCCGTCACATTTCTAGAGGACTATGAGCTGTACTGCTCCTTGCAAGGGTTTGACCCTGCTGCCCTCTTCCCCTCGTACCTAACCGGTCGAGCAAGGGACTTGTGGTTTCAATCCATAAGAGATACATGTGCAATCACCAATGGGGCTTACCCTACCTGGTCTGTTCTTAAAGAACAATTTATACAATATACTGGTGAAGATCTATTTAAAGATATTGATTCGGCTCGTCAGAAGCTGCTATCTGGACATAACCTGTCCATGAAACCTGGTACTTCCTTACAGTCATATGTCACTGATTTCAGGAATACCTTTATTTTAGCTGGTACCATGTGCATGGACAATGCTATGATGGTATCCGCATTCATGCGTGGCCTAGCAGCTGACCTTCGCACCCCAGTTACCAAGGACCTTCTGGCCTTGACTAATCCTACCCTTGATGATGTTATTAAAATATCTATCCAAAACCATAAGGCCATCGTCGCCTGTGCTGGCAATGCCATGCCTCCTCCTCCTCCCAAAAAGACTGCCCCTTCTGTTCCACAGGTAGCGGCCTTGCGCCGTGAGGTTGGTGGCCCATCGAGGCCTGGCCCATCTGCTCCTGCGCCCACTGATCACGGTGGCCAGAGCAGTGTGCCCACTACCAACTGCCTATGGTGTGGCCTGGACGGCCACTGGGTGCCTGACTGCCCAAAGAAGGCAGCTGGCCTGACGCCTGAGCAAGCCCAGCGTGAGCTAGGCACCCTGACTCTGGTCAGGAAGCTGAAGGAAGCCAGAGCAGCTCAGAAGGCAGCTAAGAGGCCTGCCTCAGGCAGTGGCAAGAAAGGCGGCAGCAGCAGCAGGGATGGGGGGGGCAGCGGCAAGCGTGGCAGGCCTGGCCCTGGTGGCGGCCCTGGCCCTGGTGGCCCTGGCCCTGCAGCCAAGGCCAGCAAATAGGAACCTGCCCAGACAGTAAGCCAAAACTGTTCTGGCGTACAAAAGTTTGATGCTGCAACTGTGCCTGCTGCCCTGATCTGTGGATCTGCAGCTGACGGTGGTTCCTTGCATTTCTCTTTTGAAGGCACTGTCAATGGCCATCAGGCTATGTTTCTGTGTGACACAGGAGCCACGCACTCTTTTATCAGTGCAGACTTTGTTGCTGCAAATAATTTGCCTGTGCTTAAGTATGCCATTGAGCGTACCTGGCTGCTTGCAGACAATGGGTCACTGTCCTGCAATGGATTTGTGTCAGTACCTTTGTCTCTGCCAGGGCACGATGCAAGGTGCAAGCTGACTGTCATGCCACGGTTTGTCAAAGGGTATGATGTGCTGCTGGGTGATGACTGGTTGTTTGCCAATCAGGCTACACTGTCATATGAGCATAAGACTTTGTCTTTAGCTCGCCCAGGTGAACCTGCTGTTCAATTACCATGTCACTCTGCAGTACCTCCTGCAGCAGTCCCTGCTATCAAGCAACCCATGGTCACTCCTCCACCTGCTTTCCTTATCAGTGCCATGAAGGCAACTGTACCAATGGCAACTGCCAAGGTAGCAGCAAGGTGGTTGAGGAAAGGCGGTCGTGCCGTTGTGGCTGTTATCAGCCCTGATGGCTCTGCCACACCTGAACCTGAGGTAACCCCTCATGGTCTCCCTGATGCTATCAAAGCTCAGTTGGATTCTCTGCTGGCAGAATACAGTGATGTGTTCACACCTCTCACTGGCTTGCCACCAGAGCGCCCAGTGGGTCATACAATACCCCTGGAGCCTGGTAACCGCCCTCCAGCCACTCCCATGTACAGGCTAAGCAAGCCTGAGCATGACGAGCTGAAGCAACAGATACAAGACCTCCTGGCTAAAGGTATGATTGAGCCAAGCTCTTCTCCTTATGCAGCTCCTGTTCTGTTTGTTCAGAAGAAGTCAGGTGAACTGAGAATGTGTATAGACTATAGGCAGCTCAACAAGATCACACTGCGTGACCAGTATCCACTGCCTCGCATTGATGACTTGTTTGACAAGCTGTCTGGCTGCAAAGTCTTCTCTTCCCTAGACCTGCAGGCTGGTTACCACCAGATCAGGATCACTCCTGAGGATGTGCCTAAAACGGCCTTCCGCACACCTGAAGGTCACTTTCAGTTCAAGGTGTTATGCTTTGGACTGACCAACGCTCCAGCTACATTTCAACGGGTCATGAATGACGCCTTTGCTACTGTGCTGGGTAAGTGTGCCTTGGTGTATCTGGATGACATCCTTGTCATGTCTAGGTCAGTCCAGGATCACCTGCTGCACCTCAAGCAAGTATTTGAACTGCTGCGTAAGAATAAGTTGTATGCTAAACTATCTAAATGTGAGTTTATGCGTTATACACTTAAATTCTTAGGCCATCTGGTCACCTCTGGAGGCATTGCTGTAGACCCTGATAAGGTCTCAACAATAGCTAACTGGCCTATTCCCCAGTCCCTCCAGGGATTACAGTCATTCCTTGGCGCTGCTAATTATGTGCGCAAGTTTGTCTGTAATTTCAGCAATATTGCTGCACCTCTCACAAATCTTTGTGGTAAAGGCGGTCTGTCCTTTCCATGGCATGACTGGCCTGAGGTACCTTTGACAGCATTCAATGCTCTCAAAGCTGCCATCGCTGCAGTACCCATGCTGAGACTACCCGATCACACCAAACCGTTCCAGGTTTACTGTGATGCGTCCCTTCAGGGACTGGGTGCAGTCCTCATGCAGGATGGCTATCCATTGGCTTATCTAAGCCGTAAGCTATCACCTGCTGAGATCAACTACACCACTGGTGAACAGGAGTTCCTCTCCTTAGTCACAGCATGCAAAGAATGGCGCTGCTATTTGGAAGGCGTGCCATTCACTCTGTTCACTGATCACCAACCCCTGGTTGCTTTGCCTACCCAGAAAGTGCTATCTAGGCGCCAGGCTCGGTGGATGGAGTTCATGAGCAGGTTCTCATACAGTCTTGTGCATATTGCCGGCACTGTGAACCCTGCAGACCCTTTGTCCCGGATTGTGCACGATTCTCCGGAAAGTGCCTCGGTGTGTGCTGTCACCACCAGGAGGCAGGCCAAGCTTTCTTTGGAGGGGGGGGAGGCTCGTGAGGCTGGCCTTCGTGCCGCTGCCCCGGCTGCCATTGCTGCGAAATCCCCCCTTGCTCTGTCACAATTTGAGAAAGATACCACGTGTGTTGAAGCCATGTTGGACCCGATAGGGTCTGAGACCCCTGTTACACAGATTGAGACAGCGCAGTATCCTGCGGCTCCAGCTGCTCCTATGGGACTTTCTGATCAACTGACCCTTGGATACCAGCAGGACCCGGCGTTTACTGCTGAAGCTGATCATTCTGGAATGTACCAGGACACCGATGGTCTCTGGCGGATCTCTGGTAAGGACTTAGTGGTGGTCCCCAATGTGCCTGAACTGCGTGAGCACATTCTGCACGAGATGCATGATGCTGCCTATGCTGGCCATGTGGGAATGACCAAAACCCTAGAGCGTGTCACACGTGTATTCTGGTGGAACACTGTGCGTGCTGATGTGAGGGACTATGTTGGGACATGTGATGCGTGTCAACGCGATAAGTCCTCCAACTCTAAGCCAGGTGGTCTGTTGAGACCCCTGACTGTCCCAGGGTATCGGTGGGAACATGTGTCTATGGACCTTGTGACCAAGCTGCCTACTGGGACCCATGGCTATGATGCCATCTGTGTCATTGTTGACCGCCTGAGCAAAATGGTGCACTTTGTGCCCTGCAAGGAGGCCATGAATGCCATGGCCTTCACCCGGCTGTTCATTAACAATGTATTCAGGTTACACGGTCTTCCGGCCGAAGTACTCACCGATCGTGGTGCACACTTTAATAATAAGTTCTGGCATGCTGTTAAAAAGCTGCTGGGTATGAAGACTAATATGTCTACTGCCTACAGGCCACAGAGTGATGGCCAGACTGAGAGGTACTTGAGGAAATGCTTCGTCATTACATCTCTCCCACTCAGGCTGACTGGCCTGATCACCTTGCCTTGGCTGAGTTTGCTGTCAACAACTCATGGCAGGAGTCTATACACTCGACGCCCTTCTTCCTCAACACAGGCCAGAGCCCTGTCACTCCTGGGCTGCGTGACCTGCCTGATGGCGGCCGCTGTCCCTCTGCCCATGCCTTTGCCACGTGGTGGAAAGAAGGTGTTGCCCATGCAAGGCGGCACATGGCTGATGCTCAGGCCAGGTACAAGCGTCATGCTGACACTGGTCTGAAAGACGTGGAGTTTGAGGTGGGTGCACAGGTCTTGCTGAGCACCAGGAACCTGCGCATTAAGACAGGCAAGGTCCGCAAGTTTGTGCCACGTTATGTGGGACCCTTCGTGGTTGAGGCTAAGATCAATGCCAATGCCTACAGACTCACTCTGCCTGCCAACATGAGCAGGCTGCACCCTGTCTTCCATGTGTCACTGCTCAAGAAGTACTCTGGCAGTGACGTGGGTATCATGCCTCCTCCTGTGGAATGGATGGATGAGACTCCTGTGTACTATGTTGAGCGTCTGCTTGACCACAGATACGTCCGTGCAGGAAAGGCTGGAGAGTTCCTGGTCCAGTGGGAGGGCTATGACGCCTCCTTCAATACCTGGGAGCCACGAGCCAACCTGACTGGCTGTGACAAGCTTCTGGCTGAGTACAATGCCATCCACTGTCTCAAGTGAAGACCCAGCCTGATTGGTGTTCCTGCTACGGTGCTGTGGTGTGCTATGGGTTGTGCTGTGTGTGTGAGCAGCCTTCTGGCTGGATGGTTGCATTCTTGCACCTGAGCTATCATGCTCCTGGCTATCATGTGTGTTAACCAATCATGGTTCACACTAGCCCCAATAAGCAGTATTGGCTGCGAGTCCTTGGATCTCCTTGGGCGGAACGGACCTCTTCTGGGGGGGGTGAATGTAACGGCGAGCCTCGAGCGACACCGTTCCCCTTTGCCCGCGACACCTGGTGTACTGCCTATGGCGGGCGCAGGTGGGCGCATTACTTTTACCGAGTGAGTAGGGCAGGTTAAAGCCTAGCAGCTCTGCTGTGAGGACAACTGGTTCGATTCCAGGGGGCCCCGTTCTAAGCCCTAGCCCTCTCACGAGGTTCGCTGTAACTCCGCTCCATGGCAGTTTCTTCGCAGTCACACGCCAGACGATCGCTCGGCTTATAGCGTGGTTCAGCACGTTACACCAAGCTGAAAAAGTGCGAGTTTGAGAAATCGGAGCTTAAGTTCCTCGGACATCTAGTCGGTGTCAATGGCATTCGTCCTGACCCAGCTAAGATACAGAGCATTAAAGATTGGCCACCACTCAATGATGTTGCCGCTATACGCTCATTTGTCGGCCTCGCCACCTATTTTAGGATGTTCATCCAAGGTTTTGCCAAGCTGGTGGAACCGCTAACAAACCTTACCAAAAAGGATGTAACGTGGTGCTGGGATGACAAATGTGAGGAGGCTTTTCAAGGCGTCAAGCACGCTCTATCAAATGCTCCCGTGTTATCATTGCCAGATTTCAACAAGGAATTCCAGGTGCTCTGTGATGCATCTGTGACTGGCATAGGCGCGGTGTTAATGCAAGACAAACACCCTATCGCCTACGAAAGCAGGCGCCTGTTGCCAGCTGAAGTTAACTACACAACGGGTGAGCAGGAGCTCTTGGCAGTCGTCCATGCTCTAAAGACATGGCGATGCTTTTTGGAGGGGGTGAAGTTCAGAGTCATAACAGACCACAACCCATTGGTATACCTTCAAACACAGCCTAACCTTTCAAGACGGCAGACCAGATGGTCAGAATTTCTACAGAGATTCAAACAACTCTCATGGGAGTATAAACCAGGCAAGATCAATGTGGCCGATCCATTGTCTCGCTATCCACCCGTACGAGTGACGGCGCTTCTAATGGCCGTGACACGTAGCGGCACAGGTAATGCGAAACCAACGCAACAACCTATACCCGCTGAGGTGGTTAAGAAGCCAAAACCCAAGAGGCCTGCAAAGAAGAAGGTCACTTTTGAGGTGACTCACACGGAACTAAGGAATCCCCAAACCCCGGATGACACATACAATGTGCTCCTAACCATTCAAGAAGGGTACAAACAAGACCCATGGTTTGAGGACGATCACAATACGCAGAACCTGCGGCTTAGTGATTCAGGCATATGGTACCGCGACAAACAAGTGGTCGTGCCTGACGTCCCAGGGTTGAGAAAGGGTATCCTCTATGAGCTCCATAACGCAACCACAAGCGGGCATGGAGGTCTAGAGAAAACATTCCAGGCAGTGGCCTCACACTTCTGGTGGCCAGGGATGCATGCTTTCGTGACAGCATATGTGCGCGGGTGCCAAGTGTGTCAACGAAACAAGTCAAGCACAAAGAAACCAGCTGGCTTGCTGCAACCCCTTCCCGTGCCTGAATACCCATGGGATAGTGTGAGTATGGACTTTGTGGTCAAGCTACCCAAGTCCGAGGCTGGCAATGACTCAATCCTCGTGGTCGTCGATAGGTTGACCAAGATGGTACACCTGATGGCCATGACCGAAAAGAGTGGAGGAATACAAGTAGCAAAGCTCTTCTTTGACAATGTCTTCAAACTGCATGGCATGCCAAGGACCATCATCTCTGATAGAGATACAAGGTTCCAAGGGGAGTTCTTCAAAGGACTTATGAAGATCATGCAATCGAAGCAGTGCATGTCAACTGCCTTCCATCCGCAGACCGATGGTCAAACGGAGAGGGTCAACAAAGTAATGGAAGACATGCTGAGACATTATGTGGGGGCAGAGTTTAATGATTGGGATCAGTTCCTGGCACCCATCGAGTTTGCCATCAACAACTCTTTCCACACATCAATACGGACAACGCCATTCCGGTTGAACAGTGGCTTCGACCCCCGTCTCCCTCTCACTCTGGATTTAGAGTCCACGGCAAATGAAAGTGCAAGAGACTTTACAAAAGTCATCTACTCAAACTTGGAAAAAGCCAAACAGGCTATCCATGCTGCCCGGCACAGGCAGAAGGCGTACTATGACATGAACCATACGGACGCTAAGTTCCAAGTGGGTGATCAGGTGCTTCTTAGTACCAAACACCTCAGGTTCAAGAACCCGGGATCTCCTAAGCTGCTACCCTTGTACATTGGCCCGATGCCTATCACGGCAAAGATCAATGAAGTAGCCTACAGGGTCAAGCTTCCCGATGGGTTCAAGATACATGATGTATTCCATGTGTCTAAGCTCAAGCTCCACAGAGATGGGCCGGGGATGATCCTACCCCCTCCTCCCCTTGACTTGGGCGACGGTCAGTGGTTCCTGGTCGAGCGCATCCTGAAACATAGGACCGTCAAGGGTCGAGTTGAATACTTGGTCAGGTGGGCTGGCTATGGCCCCGAACACGACTTATGGGAACCTGCCAAGAACATATCCAAGGATCTCATCAAAGAATACAAGGGTACTTTGATCCCGACCCCCGAGATCATCTAGTTCCTCTACTCATCAGGCCAGATGAAGTAGCTACCGGCACCTCATGGGTGTCGAAGCATCTGTGTTTGCTCCATGGTGAACATGAGCTTCACATTTGACAAGTGCATGACAAGCTGCGTGGTTGTTGCAAAGCCCCAGTGTTAATTGTCATAGAGCACAGTGCAGTGACATAAGGACAGGAGTGCAAGCAGGACTATGTGGTCGTCTGTATGTGCACACCAGACGTGGTGTGAGCAGGACCCTGGTTGCTGTATGTGTGCATCTCCCAAACAGTGTAAGCAGGGCTATCATGAGCGAGAATGCTCTTAGCCGTCTGTATGTGTGCACTGTCGTCCTTGGTGCGGCGTAACAACTCGGTACCGGTCCGAACACGCCCAGATCATTCGCGCTGATCACGCAATGGTTCTAATCCTGTGCACCAACACTGCCGGAGCCCTCATGAGACTAGCTACCTTGTGGAATGGCGCTCCCTTGGTCTTTTATCCCGAGGACGGGTTTTGGCCAAGTCGGGGGGATTGTAACAGAGTGCATGGCTCGGGAGAGGCCCAACCTCTGTTTACACGAAGTGTGACGGTGAAATACCACCGCGGGCCGTAGAGCTAACGAGGACTTGGTGCAAGGGCAACAAGAGACTATCCCCGTAAGGAAGCTACGGACGTTGGATCGCGAGGAAGGAGCGACCCAATCACGACTTCACTATTTCCGCGGGCAAGTAGGCCCTTTAGCATTGCCACTTTGTGACATGACAGCACAGTGTGATAGATGGCACAGTGTGGTAGATGGCACAGTGTGATAGATGGCACAGTGTGGTAGATGGCACAGTGGACCTGACAGCACAATAGAGGGAACAGGGCCAGGCTGTAAGCCGGGCTGGGAGGGGGTGGTGGGCGTAGGCCCAGGCAGGGGCTGGAAGGGGGTGGTGGGCGCAAGCCCAAGCTGGGCGCCTGGCTGGGAGGGGGTGGTGGTTGCAAGGCCAAGGTTGTCAGTGGGCTGCGGGGGGGTGGATGTGGGGGTGGCTAGGCATGCATGCAGGGACCGCAATGGGCCACTGGCAACCCAATCAGCTGCTGAGCTGACGGGTGAGAAGTGAATTGCTTCGGTTGGGCTGGCCTGCTGCTGGTACCACTGATGCACACCACGCCCACCATCGTACGCGTCTGCCATGTTTGCATTGTCAGTCTGCAAGTCGACCTGCAGCTGGACGACGGGGCGCATGGTGTGCACAAGGAGCTCGTTCTCAGCCCAGAAGTTTGGGCTGAGGACAACAGCCCTGATGCCCCCTGCCCGCCGTTGTTGCGCTGCTGTCAGCCCTGGTCGCAGAAAGTTGGCATCTGTGACTGCCGAGCACAGAGCTGGCTTGACAGCAAAGGAGCAGAAGTTGCATTTGCGCCTGTCGCTATCGCAGCCTTCGCCACTTGCGCCGAAGTGCCTGTGATACCAGACCGGTGTGCTAATGTTGGGCTGGTCGGTCCGGCTGCGCTTTCTGAGCGGCCCGGAGACGCCGGGGATTTGCTGCACATCCTCCGCAGTGGCCATGGATGACCGACGCAAAAGTGTCTGCATCTGCAGACGCTGATTGGCGCGTGGTGACCCTAACTCCATCGCAATGGATGTGCGCTCGTCGCGACACACTGATGTTGTTGTGGGGCCTGACGGTCACAGGGTGCTTCACACATACGGTAAGCGGTTGGTTCCGGACTTACCCCGTATCGCTTACGGACATACTTACTTACGGGTTACCAGCCGGATATCAGTAACTTACCCCGTATAGTCACAGCCCTGCAGGGCAGTTTTAGGTGGTTGTAAAAGGCTCGGTCTCGGCGCTGGAGCGTAACAGCTCTCGACCTCAGCCAGCAGCCGCGTCGCTACGCTCCGCGGCTGCTGGCTTCGGTCTCGAGCTGTTACGCTCCATCGCCTCGACCTCGCCTTTTTAAACCACCTAAAACGACCCGCGACACCATTATCTACTACGTAACAAAGGCAACCGACACCCAATTATGTTTTAACCGTCGATTACAGCAAAAAGTGCGGCTGCGCCGCAAACATTGCAAGGAATAGCGCAGCTTTCGCGTGGAAGGGGTGCGGTGACGCTTGAAGAGGCCATCCTCGCTCTTATAATTAGAAACCCGTTCGGCTGGCTGCAGTTCTGCCCCTGAGATCGCGCAGTCACACCGGTCATAGCGACCACTGCGGCTTCGTCGTGTGCATCGCCGCTGTATAGCACTGCTATGCTGGCCTTGTAAATTGAAGTTATACAAGTTAACTGCAACGCCTCAACTTTTCCTGGGATTGTAAACGACCGAGGCCGAAGCAGTTCCTCGTGAACGCTCGAGACCGACGCCAGGGGCCGGTCCACCCAAGCCTTGTCAGCTTTCCCAATCCAGCCAGCTGTAACGTGCAGCCTTTTAAAGGCGACGCTGGACCTTTGAACCATGTGTAACACTGAGCCGGCCGGAGGGCACCGAAGTGCGGGTACTGAAACCGTCGGCCACAAGGGGTCACTGTGAGAAGGCTAGGGCTTAGAACGGGGCCCCCTGGGATCGAACCAGTTGTCCTCGCAGCTTACGCTGCTAGGCTTAACCTGCCAACTCACACTAACGCGGTGTGACCGATATCCTGTAGCTGCCTCGGGTTAACCGCAACCGCCCAGACGATACTAAGGGACTACGCGGAGCGCGCCCTTACATTCCTCCCCCCCAAGGGGATGTCCGTTCCGCCTCAGGTTAAACCCGAGACTCGCAAGACCTAGGTCTCACTGGGGTCAGCTACTGGGTACCCAGAAGGCAGAGCCAGGTCACAGCTGGGTGTGGTCAGAGACCAACTGTAATAGGGGGAGTGTAACACATAACAGTAGGCTTTGAAAGCACATAGAGAGAGAAAGAGAAAGGGAGAGAGAGAGAGTGCCACCATGCAGCAGCGCAGCAGCATGCATGCAGGGGACTTAGGTAAGGTGATGGATGGCATTGTATTCAGCCAAAACCTTATCACAGCCAGTCAGGTAGGACCTGGGCTCCCAGGTGTTGTGAGTGGAGTCATAGCCCTCCCACTACACCAGGTAGAAACCGGCTTTGTTGTCTTTCACACCCTTGTGGTCAAGCAAACGCTCAACATAGTACACAGGAGTCTCATCCATCCAGGTCACAGGAGGTGGCATGAAGCCAACATCAGTGCCAGTGTATGGCTTGATGAGTGACACATGGAAGACAGGGTGCAGACGGCTCATGCTGGCAGGCAGGTCTAGCTTGACAGCAACTGCACCAACCAGAAGCAGGATCTCAAAGGGACCCACATACCTAGGTATGAGCTTGCGAGCCTTCCCAGGCTTAAGCTTGAGATTCTTGGTGCTGAGCAACACCTTCTGGCCCACCTTGTACTCAACGTCACGCCTGGCCTTATTGGCATAGGCAGCCTGACGGGATTGGGCTGCAGCCATGCACTTCCTGGCATTGGCAACAGCATCCTGCCACCAACGGGTAAAGGCATGAGCAGAGGGACAACGGCCCCCATAAGGCAGATCACGTAGGCCAACAGTCACAGGGGACTGACCTGTGTTGACCAGGAAGGGAGTGGACTGGATGGACTCCTGCCACGAGTTGTTGACAGCAAACTCAGCCAAGGCTAAGTAGTCAGGCCAGTCAGATTGAGTAGGGGAGATATAGTGCCTGAGCATCTCCTCTAACACACGGTTATACCTTTCTGTCTGGCCATCTGACTGTGGATGATAAGATGATGAGAGGGCAGGCTTAGAGCCACAGCGCCTCATGACCTCCCGCTAGAACACACTGGTGAACAGTGAGCCACGGTCAGAGATCAGCTCAGCAGGCATGCCATGCAGTTTGTACACATGGTCAATGAACAGTTGTGCAAAACGGCGGGCCTTAAGGTCCTCACGGCAGGGCACAAAGTGAACCATCTTGCTGAGCCTGTCCACAAAGACACAGATAGCATCATACCCATGTGACCCAGAGGGTAGCTTGGTAATGAAGTCCATGGACACAGACTCCCAGCGGTAGTCAGGTATAGACAGAGGGTTGAGTAGGCCACCTGGCTTGAGAGTAGACGCCTTGTCACGTTGACAGGCATCACATGTGGACACATAGTACCTGACGTCAGCACGCATTGTGTTCCACCAAAACACACGTGACACACGTTCCAGGGTTTTGTTGATGCCCACATGACCTGAATAGACTGCATCATGCATCTCGTGTAAGATGTGATTGCGCAGCTCAGAGTCATTGGGGACCACTACCTTATCCTTACCAGTGAGCCGCCATACACAGTAAAGTGCCTAATTCCGGCCATTTCTTTGCCTTATTGATAAAGTCACTGAGGGTGGAGCGAGGGACGCCATGCTGTTTCGCCACAGCACGCACCGAAGGGCGCATAGCCCCCCTCTTGTACTTGAAGAGGGCCTGAGCGGCGGCTGTAAGCATGCTAGCCCTGTGGCGTGCCCCGTTAGAAGCTTTGCTAGACCTCCTAGCGCGTGTGGCAGAAGCGGTGGTCATCTGAGCAGGGGCCGGAGACTGACCTCTGCAAGTAGAAAACCCATTTTTTGCTACATGAGAAATATTCGAGCCAACATGACAAGCGCTGCCGCCGAACAGCCGCACATTTGACACAGCGCGCCGACTGTACCATCTATGTTACCTACCAAGGTATCTAGGAGCGTTGAGGAAGCTTCCTGAAACGCTCCTGGTAGTCGCGGCCGGGCCTTAACTCCGGATGCGGGTAAAACCGGCGGTCCCGGCAGTGCTAGGATCTCTCCTCCCACAATGCGCAAACATAACGCGACCCGACAACCACCCTTGTAACTACCTAACAATGCGATGCGCGATAAAAAAACGGGGGCTTTCAGCGAAGAAACGAGAGAACACGAGGAACGGGGTGGCCGGAATTAGGCACTTTACTGTGTAGGCCATGTGTGTCCTGGTACATGCTGGACAGATCAGCTTCAGCATTAAACGCAGGGTCAAGCCGGTATCCTTGGATGAGTTGATCAGACAAACCCAGAGGATGGGCAGGAGCCGCAGGATAGTGCACTGAGGTGTCAGATGTAGAGGTGACCAAGGGGACAAAATCCCGAATATGGCTTTTATCAGTAGTATTTGCAGTAGCTTCTGGAGTTAAGGAGGATTTCGCAGAAATTGCAGCAGGGGCATTGGCCTCAAGGGCTCGAGCACCACTAGCTCCCTCCCCCCCACAGGAAAGTTTGTACTGCCTTCTGGTGGTCATAGCACACACAGTGGCACTTTCCTGGGGGTCAGTAGGCAACCGGGATAAAGGATCTGCTGGGTTGACAGGGCCAGGAATATATTCCAGCTTAAAGTCAAACCTAGACAGCAGTTCCATCCACCTAGCCTGACGCCTAGACAAAGTCTTTTGTGTAGGCAGTGAAATCAAAGGCTTATGATCGGTGAACAGAGTGAATGGCACACCCTCAAGGTAGCAACGCCATTCTTTGCAGGCTGAGACAAGAGCTAACATCTCTTGCTCACCTGTGGTGTAATTGACCTCAGCAGAGGACAACTTCTTGCTGAGATAAGCAAGGGGGTACCCATCCTGCATCAGGACTGCGCCTACTCCTTGGAGTGAGGCGTCACAGTACACCTGGAAGGGCTGGGTATGATCTGGCAGGCGCAGCATGGGCACGTTAGCCACAGCAGACTTAAGCTCATGGAAGGCAAGACGTTCAGTGTCAGGCCAGGAGTGCCATGGGAATGTGGCACTGAGCTTCCCACACAGATCAGTCAAGGGTGCTGAGATGGCACTGAAGCCTTGCACAAACTTGCGAACAAAGTTGGCAGCACCCAGGAATGACTGCAGCTGGGTCAGGGAGGAAGGGAGAGGCCAGTCAGCGATGGCTCTCACCTTATCAGGATCCACTGAGATAGCACCAGCTGTGATCACATGGCCAAGGAATTTCAGGGTGAGCTGCATAAACTCACATTTGGACATCTTGGCAAACAACTTGTTAGCACGCAGCAGGTCAAAGACGAGGCGTAGGTGTTGCATGTGATCAGGTAAAGACTTAGACATGACCAGTATGTCATCTAGATAGACTAGTGCACACTTTCCCAGAACAGGTGCAAAAGCATCATTCATGACACGTTGGAAAGTGGCAGGTGCATTGGTCAGGCCAAAGGACAGTACCTTGAATTGGAAATGACCCTCAGGAGTCCTGAAGGCAGTCTTGGGGACGTCCTCAGGGGTGATCCTGATCTGGTGGTAACCAGATTGTAGGTCAAGGGAGGAGAAGACAGAGCACCCTGACAACCTGTCAAACAGATCATCAATCCTGGGCAAGGGATACTGGTCACGTAGTGTCAGCTTGTTGAGCTGACGGTAGTCAATGCACATACGAAGCTCACCAGACTTCTTTTGCACAAACAGGATGGGGGCAGCATAGGGAGAGGAGCTGGGCTCAATCATACCTTTGGCCAGGTAGTCCTTGATCTGCTTCTTGAGTTCCTCCTGCTCAGGTCTACTGAGACGGTACATGGGTGTCACAGGTGGACGAGAGTCAGGGACCAGTGGTATGGTATGACCCACAGGACGTTCAGGGGGAGTACTAGTGATTGGTTCAAACACATCACTGTACTCATTGAGGAGAGCTTGGAGCTCAGCTTTGATAGCTGCAGGTATGTGAGGATTGTCAGTGTCACTGGGGTTACCAGGACTGGTAGAGGCAGAGCCATCAGCCATGACCATAGCCACCACAGCACGGCCTCCATTACGGAGCCACCTGGACGCCTGGGTTGCTGAGATTAACTCAGGCTTAGCTCTCAGAGCATTGATTAAAAAGGCAGGGGTTGGTCTTACAGAAGAACAGAACCCAGCACCCTTTGGAACTGCCACAGCAGGACATGGCAGTGTTACAGCAGTCTTGCAACCAGCAGCCAAAGAAAGAGTTTTACTCTCATAAGAAAGGGTGGCCTTGTTGGCAAAAAGCCACTCATCACCTAGAAGCACGTCATAACCCTGCACAAAGCTAGGCATGACCGTCAGCCTGCTTGTAGCACAGTGACCAGGCAGACATAAGTCCACAGTGGCAAACTGCTTGCAGGACAGAGTGGTGTTGTCAGCCAGGGACCACTGTTGTGCTTTGGGGAGAGACTCCAGTGGCAGTGCATGCTTCAGAGCAAAGGCAGTGCTAACAAAGGAGTGAGTGGCACCAGTGTCACACAAGAAGCGTGCCTGATGCCCATTGACAGTGCCAGTAAACAGGAAATGCAGAGATCCCTCCTCTTGAGCAGTACCACAAAGTACAGTCTTAAGTTCATCAGCAGCAGGACATGTGGGTACCACAGTACAGGTCTGGCTACCTGACAGGGCAAAACCCTAGGGGGGACCAGGAGCACGGCCACCACCACGACCACCTCCACCACGGCCAGAACGGCCACCGCGGGCACCAGGGCCAGGGCGGGGCTGGCTGGGGCCAGGGGCTGAGCCACCATGGTCAGCAGGAGGCTGGGGACGTGGGCGCTTGTTGCCAGAGGCAGACTTCAGCTTCTGGTTGGCTGCCTGCAAGGCCTGGTACATACCGGAGTTGCCATTCTTGCGCATCGCCTCCTCCTGAGTAAGGTGGGCGTCAGGGCACTCTGTGGACCGGTGACCGGTGACGCCACAGTGGTAGCACCAGACGATTGGCACCGGCGGCGAAGCCGCAGCAGCGTGAGAACGAGAAGTCCCAGCGCCACCAGCGCCGCCGGCGCGGCCGGGACGGCCAGGAGTGAACGGAGTGACCGAGCCCCGGACAGCAGAGATCTGCAGTCGAACAGCAGCAGCATGACTACCACCACCACGTTTGTTAGAAGCAGCATTGGCACCAGCAGCAGCAATGCTAGCCTTGTGGTTGTCAATGGCAGCAGCAACAGCATCATCAAGGGTGGGGTCAGGCAGGGACCTGAGGTCTTTAGCCACAGCACCACGCAGTTGGGGTGTGAGCCCCCTCTGAAAGGTTGCCACAGTCAGTGCTCTGTTCATGCACCCTGTTCCACACAGAGTGATGGTATTGCGGAAGTCAGTAATGTACTCCTGCAGGGTGACACCTGAGGTCATGCGGAGCAACTCAAGGTTCATCAGTTTGTCATGAGCATGGTCAAGGTCAGTTGTCAAGTCCTCCCCTACCATCTCAACAAACTGCTTGCACAGATAGTGCCAGGGGGGGTACCCACTGTATGTCAGGGCATAAGAATCCCTGATGGACTTGAACCATATCTCCCTAGCCTTGCCTGACAGGAGGGATGGCAGAGCAAGGGCAGGATCAAGGTTGTTGGTGGCACAGTGCACTTCCAAGTCCTCAAGAAATGTGACAGCACGCTTTCCCTGAGCAAGGCTATTATCAGTCCAACGCTCAATGGGAGGCAAGCCCATGTGGGAGTGCAGCACCACTCACAGGAATTAGCAGTGTCACCTGCGCAGTTTCCATGGGCAACTGCGCAGTTTCCATGGGCAACTGCGCAGTTTTCCATGGCTACTGCGCAGTTGCCCATAAAAACTGCGCAGTTGCCCATGAAAACTGCGCAGTTTACAATTGCAACTGCGCAGTTTTCCATGGCTACTGCGCAGTTGCCCATAAAAACTGCGCAGTTGCCCATGGAAACTGCGCAGCTGACAATGGCAACTGCGCAGCTGACAATGGCAGCTGCGCAGCTGGCAATGGCAACTGCGCAGCTGGCAATGGCAACTGCGCAGCTGACAATGGCAACTGCGCAGCTGACAATGGCAGCTGCGCAGCTGGCAATGGCAACTGCGCAGCCGACAATGACAACTGCGCCGCTGCACAAAACTATATAACATACATATAGGTCTTTTAGCTAGCTAGACGCAGTGTTTTATCGATTGAGGTTCTGTAGCGACTGATACTTGCCTTTTACGAGGGGACACGGGTTCGACACCCGCAAGGTGCATTATATTTTCTTTCTTTCTTCTGCGAATATTTCCTTGCAACGTCATTGTGTTTCTGCGTTTGTGTACCATGCTCTGGGGCAACGCTGTTGCACAACTTCCCTTCATTTCTCTATCGTTTGTTCTGTAAGTCTACGGTTCTGTGGGTCTACGGTTGTTTCAGGTTGTTGTGTTGATGCATGGCTAGGTTGATGCCTCAAGCCTATGTTTACACTTGGTTAAGACCGTGTAAACCTTAACTCATGTTGCCTGTGTCTAAGGCTCATCTCAATGGCTCATCTTAATTAATATAATCATAACCAGAAGACGGGATACTTACTATTACTGTAGGTTGGACTCTTACACTGTCTGGACCTTACACTCGTCATCAGACTCATTTACCAGCATCAAAGACATGAACAACGACAACATCATGAGAGGCAACGACATCATGACCAGCTGGCCTCCCACCACCACACCAACAGCACCACACAAGGCAACTTGAGCAGCAACAACAGCATGACGCACACCTGCCTATGTGTGCCTTGCGGTGCAAGTCGTGATGATGTGCAATGGCTATTGATCTGCTGGTGCCTTACTCAACCCCTCACTACTGTCCCTTGTGGCGCTTAGCTTGTGGAGCCTCCCCCCCACCCCTTCCCCAGCACCCTTCTGCTCGCCATGTGGCTACTGCTCTGTTGTCATGTGGCTACTGCTCAGTTGCAACCTGCCACCTGCTCAGTTGCCACATAGCAACTGCTCAGTTGCAACCTGCCACCTGCTCAGTTGCTACATGCCACCTGCTCAGTTGCCGCATGCCACCTGCTCAGTTGCAACCTGCCACCTGCTCAGTTGCCACATAGCAACTGCTCAGTTGCAACCTGCCACCTGCTCAGTTGCTATATGCCAACTGCTCAGTTGCTATATGCCAACTGCTCAGTTGCAACTTGCAACCTCCTCAGTTGCTATATGCCAACTGCTCAGTTGCTACCTGCCACCTGCTCAGTTGCTACATGCCACCTGCTCAGTTGTTACATGCCACCTGCTCAGTTGCTACCTGCCACCTGCTCAGTTGCTACATGCCACCTGCTCAGTTACTACCTGCCACCTGCTCAGTTGCTACATGCCACCTGCTCAGTTGCAACCTGCCACCTGCGCAGTTGCCACCTGCCACCTGCTCAGTTGCTACATGCCACCTGCTCAGTTGCTATATGCCAACTGCTCAGTTGCTACATGCCACCTGCTCAGTTGCTATATGCCTACTGCTAAGTTGCCACTTGCCACCTGCTCAGTTGCTACATGCCAACTGCTCAGTTGCAACCTGCCACCTGCTCAGTTGCCACATAACAACTGCTCAGTTGCAACCTGCCACCTGCTCAGTTGCTTTATGCCAACTGCTCAGTTGTCACCTGCCACATGCTCAGTTGCCATGTGGCAACTGCTCAGTTGTCAACTGCCACCTGCTCAGTTGCCAAACTGCAACTGCTCAGTTGCAACATGCCACCTGCTCAGTTGCCATACGGCAACTGCTCAGTTGTCACCTGCCACCTGCTCAGTGTGGAGGTGGGAAGGTGGTGGTAGTGATGCCAAGGTGCCAAGGTAGGTAGGAGAAGGTCTGCTCTTGGCTGCTGGGAAGGGTAGGGAGGGAAGGGTAGGTGGCTGCGATGCCAGGGAGTAGAAGGCGAGGGGGAAGGGGGAAGTAGGAGGAGGGTGTGGTGGGGTGGGGTGGGGGATGGGGGGAAGGGAAGGGAGAGGGGGAAAGGTGAGGTACTGAGAGTTACCATCGGACCTGCAGCAAATACAGTGCGCGCTATTGGTTAGGCTGGATAATAGTGGACACTGTAAGGCAAGGGCAAACCACTCACCGCTTACGCCTTGGTGCTCCGTGCTGCGCAATGCGCCTTGCTGGCTCCTTGTATTGGCTCTGCACCACCTGCCATATGGCAGCTAGCTCCTGACAACTTATGCCTTGCACCACATGCCGCCTAGCTGCCTCTCCTGGCTGCTGCTCTGGCTGCTAGTATTGGCTTGGGAGGTGGTGGTTGTGGTGGTGGGGGGAAGGGTGGTGGGGCTTGCTCCAGATTGCAAGGAATGGTAGGGGTGGTAAGTGGCGAGGGGCATGGGGTGGGGTGGGGTCCTGGTGGGGTGGGGTGGGGTGGGGTGGGGTGGGGTGTTCCCCTTGGCTGCTCCTGGCTGCTCCCCTTTGTTGCGCCTCCTAGCTGCGCCTCCTGGCTGCAGCAAACACACGGCAAAGCAGAGGTGAAACTAGGTAATCAGGGCCACTAATCAGCAAGGGGGTCAGCACTCACCGCTCACTCCATGCTGCTCCATGATCACTTATTGGTGGCTCTTGCCTTGCCCCTACCGTGCTCGTACTAACCTCCTCCTCCTTGCTCCTTGCTGTGTCCTTACATGTTGTTGCTCTATGCCTATGCAACCACCTTGTTAGTACAAGGCAACACAACCCACCTGCAGGGGAAGGTAACGAGGTGGTGGTCGTCATCATTGCACTGCCGCACCTGCACAAGCAGAGAAAGTTGCATGGCTGCATTGGTGACGCTAGCGGCGAGGGTGGCTGCGTAGCGCTGCGGGGCTGCGCTGGCTATGAAGCTATCAGTGTGGCTGCGAGGTTGGCTGAGACATAGGTTGCGTGGTTGCAAGTCCAGATCATCATGAAGGGATGCTTTGCGTGGTGCTTAGGGATAGATGCAAGGCTGGGCAGCTGCGGGGATGCCTTGTCGCGGGGCGCTCAATGGCTAGTCGAGGCTGTGTGGTCTATGGGCCGTGGCCCCAGGCAAGACGGCGGCGAGCTAGCTGTGTTGCAGGCTTGCCGCGGTTCTGAGCTCAGGAAAGTTATTCATAACTCCATGATGCCGATTTTGAAGCGCGCAAAGGAGGTGTGCTAGGTACCAGCGTCCCAGCCAGCCTCGCAGCTAGCCTCGCAACCAGCCTCGCAGCCAGCCTCGCAGCTAGCTTTTCAGCCGGCCAACAACGCAGCCGCAAACTAGCCTGAAGCTCCGAGCCAGGTAACCCCGTAGCTGCCTCGCAACCCAGCCACACACCAACTCGCCACTCAGCAAAACTCCGCCAGCCCTGCAATCTGGCCTAAAGCTCCTAGCCGGCAGCACCGTAGCTGCCTCGCAACCTAGCCACGTAGCCAAGCAACCTAGCCACAACAATACTCCGCCAACGCGTCCTGGCAATCTTGCGAGGTGTAGTCGCGTGCGTGCAAGCCGCATGCACACAGCGCCACGCAGCTACCCCTTGCTGATCATTGGCGTTGTCCCACTCCATTATCTGCTCCATTGTCTCATTACTTAGCCCTCCTTCATTGACACGCCTTCATTGACCCTCCTTCATTGTCCCACCCTTGCCGCAGATATTGCCCAGCCCCTCCCCTCCCAGCCCTTCCCAGGCCTGCCCCTCCCAGCTGCGCATCAGGTTAGGTCGGGTCTATGTACTGCCTGCCTGCTGCTCCATTACGGTGAGTACCTTGCCAGTTCCTAGCCGGTGAGTAGCGAGCTCCCTGCTAGTGTGTTGCAGCTAATAATCCCGACTAAAATGTCACCACGCCCCTTGCTTGCCGCAGGTCTACCACCAGGTGCTACCACCATGTTATCCATGCTTATCCATGCTGGTTGCACCAGTCTCCTAGGCAGGTTGCACATGGCAGCAGCATGGAAAAGGCATGGGAAAGGCATGGCATCATTATGGAAAAGGCGTGGAAACGGCATGGAAATGGCATGCACACTAACCATCACACATGTTCATAGCAAGCGCAGGTGCCACCCTGGACAATGGCAGTGGGCATTATCATCACACTCCCCGTCACCTCCCCCCTTACGTCCCCACCATGAGCAGCCAGGAGGCAGGTGGCCCAAGGCATCTAGGAGGCCGGGTTTGGAGATTAGTAAGAGCATGGTAAAAAGTAATTATTAAGAAGTCATCATGGAGCAGCATGGAGTGAGCGGTGAGTGGCTACCTCCTTGTTCGTTGATCGCTATCGCCTCCCCTCACCGCTGGCATGCCGTTTGTTTGCTGCAGGTTTTACAGTCACACCTACCTCCCTTCTCCCTCCCCCCCACCCCCCTTCTCCTTTCCCATCCCCACCAGGTGCTACCACCATGTACTACCACCTTCCAGTCTATCACCCTCCCCTCCCTTCTCCACATCTCTCCTCGCGCCATGCCCCGCCCGCCCTCCCACCACCACCACCAATAACCCCTCCTCCCCTCGCCTTGCCACCCCACCTACCCCACCCCACCCCACCCCTCTGCCTTGGAAGGAAGCGCGGGAGTCACCCTCACTTCACATAGCTGCCAGATGCCAATGGACAATGGCAGTGGCATTATCACCACACATGAATTGAGTACAGCCAAAGCACAAGCACAGGGCAGTCCAAGATGATTTGAGAAGCACTATAATGCAGTACTATGTTGTCAGCACTATATTGTAAAGCACTAAGTTGTCAGCAAAAGATAGCAATAGTACAATACGTTGTAATTGTAAGAGAGCAGGAGCCACATGAAACAGAGCAGGTGCCATAATAAAACTGCGCAGTTGCCACATGGAAACAGAGCAGGTGCCATGTGGAAACTGCACAGTTGCCACATGGAAGCAGAGCAGGTGGCAGGTGAAACTGCGCAGCTGTTACATGGCAACTGAGCAGGTGGCAGGTGGCAACTGAGCAGTTGCATGTGGCAACTGAGCAGGTGGCATGTGACAACTGAGCAGTTGCTACATGGCAACTGAGCAGGTGGCAGGTGACAACTGAGCAGTTGCTACATGGCAACTGAGCAGGTGGCAGGTGGCAACTGAGCAGGTGGCAAGTGCAACTGAGCAGGTGGCAGGTTGCAACTGAGCAGGTGGCAAGTGCAACTGAGCAGGTGGCATGTGACAACTGAGCAGTTGCTACATGGCAACTGAGCAGGTGGCAGGTGACAACTGAGCAGTTGCTACATGGCAACTGAGCAGGTGGCAGGTGACAATTGAGCAGGTGGCAAGTGCAACTGAGCAGGTGGCATGTGACAACTGAGCAGTTGCTACATGGCAACTGAGCAGGTGGCAGGTTGCAACTGAGCAGCTGCCACATGGCAACTGAGCAGGTGGCAGGTGGCAACTGAGCAGGTGGCAAGTGCAACTGAGCAGGTGGCAGGTTGCAACTGAGCAGTTGTCACATGCAACTGAGCAGGTGGCAGGTTGCAACTGAGCAGCTGCCACATGGCAACTGAGCAGGTGGCAGGTGGCAACTGAGCAGGTGGCAAGTGCAACTGAGCAGGTGGCAGGTAGTAACTGAGCAGTTGCCACATGCAGCTGAGCAGGTGGCAGATGACAACTGAGCAGTTGCATGTGGCAGCTGAGCAGGTGGCATGTGACAACTGAGCAGTTGCTACATGGCAACTGAGCAGGTGGCAGGTGACAACTGAGCAGTTGCTACATGGCAACTGAGCAGGTGGCAGGTGACAACTGAGCAGGTGGCAGGTGGCAACTGAGCAGTTGCTATTGCCAGCTGCGAAGGTGACCATGGTAACTGCGCAGGTGACGCTGCTAATTTGTGTGAGTGACAGTGTCAGGTACCTGAGGCACATCAGTATGTGGGAGTGGGGCAGCACCACCAACCAAACCAGCATACTTCTGACGAATTGCAGCAATGGATGCTGATGGCTTGGAGGCAGGTCTAGGACTCTGACCTATGGTAACCCCGCCAAAGGCACGGGTACCCTGAGCCACTGTGGCTGGTGCAGCAGTGAATGCAACACGTGCAGCAGATGCAGCAGCAGCAGTAGTGCGTGCAGCATTGGTCATGACAGGCTGGGCAGCAGAACTACCATTGCCTGCAGGACCTGCAGCAGGGGAATGGGGACCTGTAGACCCACCTGCAGGCTGGGGACCAGCCTCCTGCAAGCCAGCAGTCTGGGGTGCAGCAGCATCAGCAGGAGCATGACGAGCAAGCCGACCCGAGTCAAACAGGCTGGCTACAGTGTTGCGATAATGCATGGCAGGTAGCCTAGAGGGCTGAGGCGACAAGGCAGGGGCTGCGAGGCTGGGAATACCAGCACGACTCACCCCAGCACCGACAGCGCCGTGACTGGCCTCGAGGGCGGTGAGCTGAGCCCGTACTGCAGTCAGGGTGTCCTCGCGTGCCCGGAGGGCGGACTGTAGCTGGTCGATGGTGACGTCGCGTTCGTCGGGCTCCTCCTCGTCGACCTCCCCATCCTCCTGGTCGTCCTCCTCGTCAACAGGGGGAGCAGCTGCATTGCGGGCAATCATCCGCTGGAGCGAGGCCTCAAGCATAGCCTCATGTTCAGTGACCGAGCGACCGTGAAGGTACACAGGGTACTCAGTGTGGGCCTCAGGCCAGGACTGCTCCTCTAGGAAGTTTATCAGTTCGGTGGCCGCGGGCGAAGCCGGGTCAATATTTGCAGGGAGCCGAGCTATGGCTGCGTCGCGAGGACTGACAAGCCTTGCAGCATCCGCTGCTTCCCGGGCAGCGACTGCCTCGGGGGTAGGTGCAACTGTAGGCCCACGCCTAGCTGGTCGCAACCTATGGAGCCTAGCGAGAGCCTGATCCTCAGCAGTGACTGTGTACTCAATGTAAGTTCGAACCATTTCGATATGGCCGAGGCAAAGCGTTAACTGGCTACGTCGGTCGGAAACCTCTTGTAACGTGCAGCCTTTTAAAGGCGACGCTGGACCTTTGAACCATGTGTAACACTGAGCCGGCCGGAGGGCACCGAAGTGCGGGTACTGAAACCGTCGGCCACAAGGGGTCACTGTGAGAAGGCTAGGGCTTAGAACGGGGCCCCCTGGGATCGAACCAGTTGTCCTCGCAGCTTACGCTGCTAGGCTTAACCTGCCAACTCACACTAACGCGGTGTGACCGATATCCTGTAGCTGCCTCGGGTTAACCGCGACCGCCCAGACGATACTAAGGGACTACGCGGAGCGCGCCCTTACACCAGCCCCTTTGAGCTGGCTCCAGGAGGCTGAGCTGACAGCGGCAGCAGTCAGCAGGGCCAGGAAGGTGGGACAGGAGGCGGGTGAGGTTGGTAAGGATGAGGAGGCTGGGCAGGCCGGGAGGGGGGACGTGCTACTGGCAACAACGGCCTGGCGATGGAAGCAGGGGCAGCTTGGCTGGGCAGGCTGGGCAAGCTGGGCGGGCTAGGCAGGCCGGGTAGGCTGGGTAGGCTGGACAGGCCTGTGCTAGAGGGACCCTTAGGAAGTGCGCATTAGGAAGTGCCCTTAGGATGCCCTTTGGAAGTGTCCTTTGGGGGTGCGAGAGTGACATCGCCTCTCTATAATTAGGAGCTCAGCAGGTGTTAGTAGATATGAGCCTAGTGGCGCAATGCCTCCGAGGAAGCGGCCCAGTGCCGCGGAGCAAGAGCCGCTTCCGATTGAAAGCCCGCGAAAACAAGGTTCGTCGTAGTCGTGGTGTGGTCCGCTGCAACTGTGCAGTCCGACAAGGTCCGCGCTGCTCACATCGCTGCTGTTCATGCCAGCGCAGGTCCTAGGACCCCTCCAGCCAAACAACGCGAGGAGCGAAGGGCTGAATGGAACACCCAGCGCCGACAGGTGCGCACGCGCCCCCGCCTTGTATGCCCGCCTTGTGTCCCCGCACTATTGGTGTCCCCGCATTGAGTGCCGGCCTGTCAAATTGTCAATTGCGCTTGGCTGCAGGTGATCAAGGTCCCGGGTGGCGCCGTGCTGCGCGGCTGCAAGAAAACGAAGCGAAAGCTGATGGCTCACTTCCAGCTGAGGGCCGGCATCCATTCTCAGCTCCGAGTCATCGCATCTTTGTATGTGTTGCGGATCTTCCTGACTTGCCTAGTGGGCTACTCCACCCCGGGGTACCCCAGCGCCCCAACACCTCCAGCCGTGCAGCCTCCCCGTGCACTGGATGCTGCACCCCTACCCCCACTCCCCCTGCGTGTCCCTGCTCAGCCAGCCAGCATGGAAATGGACTGGGCTCCTGAGGCTGAACCAGAGCCTGATCCTGAGCCAGAGCCTGAGCCTGAGCCTGAACCTGTCCCAGCACCACCCACCCTGCGCCCACCCAGCGCCCGCCTTGCTGCCCGCCACCCCCCACCAGCAGCTCCCACTGGGCCACCCATGCCCCTTTACTGCGAAGACCCAGTCATGCTGCAGCAGCTCAAGGTGTTTTGCCTGTATTTTGCCAACTCCACCTTCCTCACCCCCTACAACCAGCTGCAGCGGCTGCAGTGGAGGACATGGCCGAGGTTTCCATGGAGCGTCATGGGCATGCCAAGCAGCTGGTGGTCTTCTTTGGTGCAGCTGGCATTGGCACTGGGGGTGGGTGGGGTGCTGATGCGGTGTTGCGTGCCTGCCGCAAGGTGGTGTGCAGGACCAGGGGGACAGACCAGCGGCGGGGCAGGGTGGTGCTAGTGGATGAGCACCGCACCAGCCGGGTCAGCTCAGCAGTGAATGGCCAGCAGCCTTGTGAGAGGCAGCTGAACAAGCGCAGGGCCACCAGGCCTGCAGGCTGGAAGCCCCCAGCAGGGCAGGTGGAACCCCGCCTAGTGCGGCCAGCCTGGAGCCAGCAGCATGACCAGCCAGTGCAGGGCAACCGCAAGCCCCCACAGGCCCCACGCAGCAGCCAGGCAGCCACACAGCCAGCAGCAGTCTCAGATCCAGGGCCCAGCACTCCCCTGCCAGCCAAGCGCACCAAGGCTGAGCCAGAGGCAGCTGAGCCCACAAAGGGCAAAGGCAAGGCTGCCAAGGCCAAGCCAGCACCACAGCCAGGCAGGTGGCTGGACAGGGACTGCAATGTGGCATTGAGCATGCAGCGCATTGGGGAGAGCAGGTGGCGGCCGCTGGAGCTGTGCTACTGGCCAGACCAGGGAGCGTTGCCTGCTAAGGGCAAGGAGTACCCTGGCTTGGGCTACAAGCGGCTGCGTGACAAGCCACCCAAGGCCCAGCAACAGCAGCCTGCTGGGGCACAGTAATGTGTGCCCCCCCATCTGAGCTGTCATCAGCTTACGCTTAGTGCATGTTTTGTCATGCCAACTCTACGCATGCCCTGTCACAGGGGTCAGGTAATGATGTAGGTGGTAGGCGACCGTGACCATGTGTATGCCATGTCTAGGCCATGGCATACACATGCGATGGGAACTCCACACAGGCAAAAACACCGTTTTGTAGTGGTTCACAATTAGTGTGTTCGACTGCAATGAATGCTCAAGGTTGAGAGCCAAGGTGCTGGAGGGAGGTGTTAGTTAAAGATTGCTGGCTTTTTTCGCTAGCTTACAAGCACTGCCAGACCAGCTGTGGTCCGCGTGTCTCAAGGTCTGGCCTGCTCACCAGCTGACCTCAAGGCCCTGAATGAAGTTGGCTCAGTGAGGTGCTGATCCAGCATAAGGTTTCACCCTTAGCTCGTGAACAGCCAGGTGGACGAGGTGAGCAGTGGGCGGGCTGGACAGTGGGCACGGTTTGCATGTCGAACTACACGACTAGTACCGCTAAAAGTGGCTGGTGACTCCACTAGCTATTTGCCTTCTCTAGTGTCTATGGCTGCAGGCGCTGAACATTAGGCGGTGTCTGGGTAAATGGTGCCCGACCGCGGCTGCCTGACCACCGGGCGCAGGCAGTGGATGGATATCCCAAGCGGCGAGATTAGCGAAGAGCAGGTGGTGCATCTGCTACAGCGGGGCATCGCTTCGCTGCATCGCCATCAAACCAAGACCAGTACTAGCGGCTGCAGATACCGTGAGGATCGCACAGATTCATTGCAGCGCATGCTGACCCAGAGTGGCAGGACTGGTGCAACCCTAAACTCTATGAGGTTGAAGCATGGTGAAGCACCCTTGAACTGCAGGCTGAAGACATCTAGGATATTCTGACACACTGTGGTTCTAGCTGCTACACAGCTATACTAGCCAATGATGCGTTCAAGCAGTCCATACCTGGCTAACGGAGTAAACGGTGTATGGAAACCGAAACCAACGCAAAGCAAGACAAGGTCCAAGGTAAGTCACACCTAATGAATGGGCAACGCTGCAACAAGCTGCAAACAGAACGCTGCGGTACCGCTTACTGTCATCTCGCACCCTTTACGCATAGCCTTCTGTCGGAAGTCTAGAGTAACCGATGGAGAGCGTAGTAGCAGCTGCCGACTGCGCAGACAGCGCATTTGCTGTTGTTGGTGTCAGCCCCGCAAACAATGGTGTCACCAGCCCAGTCAAGATGGAGGGCGAGCTACTACTTACCATCCAAGACGAGCAGCTACTTCTGGAGTCTTTGGCAACTGCAGACCAGCACATCCAGTGCCTCTGCGCCAAGCTTGAAAGGAAGGCGTGGGTCGGCAAGCAAAAGTGGAGGACGCGGGCCGATGAAATGCTCTCTACGCTGCGCTCCGCCAAGGCTAAACTTGGTCCGCGCCTGGCGGGCTTAGTGGCTGCATGCGAGAGCGTCAAAGCGGAGTCCGAAGCCGCCAAGAAGGTTGCTGAGACTTTCGAGCAGGTGGGTGTTGCTCACAACTGGCTGCTAGTATCAAAGCTTGCACATTCACGTGACATCAGGTTGGACACCAATGTGCCTTGGACACCAGGTTAGAGACGAGGAACAAGCGCTACACACGCCACAAGCTCAAACTCGCAATCGCGCTCGTCTCCTGCGTTGTTGTGCGCAGGTCAGGACGGAGCGGGACGAGTATCAATCACGCGTTGCAACGCTGACGCGGGATGTCGAGAGGTTGCGGGTTACACAGAAGGCCAGCGCGGCATTGACTGCGCAATCTTTGTCTAAAGTTGAGGCAGTTGTGCCACACCCAAAGGTAAGAACTCTGCTGTTACATGGTGCCATGACCTGACATTAGGGCG